>CM068381.1:8045030-8491927 GCA_034770075.1 Aralia elata
GATACAACCGCCAAATTGGAAATTCCCATTCGAGATCATATGTGATGCGAGCAACTATGCAGTAGGCGCTGTCTTGGGCCAAAGAGTTGATAAAGTTGTTCATGCCATCTACTATGCTTCTAGAACTTTAAATGTTGCTCAGATTAACTACTTTTCTATTTAAAAAAAACTTTTATCTGTTGTATTTGCTTTAGACAAGTTTCGATCTTATCTGCTTGGTACTAAAGTTGTAGTTTATTTTGACCATGCTGCTCTCAGGTATTTGCTCACCAAGAAGGAATCCAAACCGAGGATCATACGATGGATTCTACTGCTACAAGAATTTGATCTGAAGATTCGAGATAAAAAAGGAGCAGACAACTTGGTGGCGGATCACTTGAGCAGGCTGATTAAGGATGAAGAGGCACTACCATTGCATGATTCTTTTCCAGATGAGCATTTATTTTTTTACTAATGAGATTGTACCTTGGTATGCTAATATTGTGAATTACTTGGTGAGTGCTTATGTTCTTAGTGAATTCTCCAAATCCCAAAAAGAAAAACTTAAGAGCGATGCCAAATACTATATCTGGGATGACCCATATTTATGAAAATTTTGTGCGGACTAAATAGTTAGACGATGTGTGCCTAATAGTGAATTTTTGTCGATTCTAAATTTGTGTCACTCTTATGCTTGTGGAGGTCACTTTGGACCAAAAAGGACAGCTTGTAAGGTTTTAGAATGTGGTTTCTATTGGCCAAATATCTTTAAAGATTCTTATCTGTTTTTGTAAATCATGTGCGAATTGTCAAAAGACAAGAAACATATCACATAGGAATCAAATGCCACAAACTCCCATCTTAGTTGTTGAAATTGTTGATGTTTGGGGTATTAGTGCTTATGGGACCTTTTCCTGTTTCTTATGGTAATATTTACATTCTTTTCCTCACTTCTATAGGAAAGAGTTTCGCTCCTTCCCGAGCGTCGACAGTTTGCAGGGGTTATCACTCTCTTGGTTCTTATTTCTCCAAGCCACTAAGCTTCCCTACTTTGTTGAGGACGATGAGTTTGACACCATCCTTTATTCACCTCAGAGAGTCATGCAATAGTTCGGCTTCGAGACTACCTACTGCTCACTATGACCCTCTCCCCTTTGTCATTCTTGATGCTTCTCGGAAGGAACGCTATGCTGTTAGTCAACGCAACTTATGGATTGTCAACCTCAAAATGTGGCAAAATGATGTTATGATCCACTCGTTGCCAATTTTTTCTCCTAAACATCTCCGATGGACCAAGCTATTATATTCTCCCAAGTTAAACACTCATTCAGAAACTTGGCTGACCAGTGGTAGACTTTTTGAGTGGGAGGCCTCGATGCCCAAGTTTCTTCCCCTTTTTTCAACGAAAAATCTTCTCTAGAATCCTCCAGATGCTTCTCTGGTTCATACTTCTACCACCTCCAGGCGTCTTCTCCCATGGACTTTGTCTCGGGTACCTACTCGAGCTCTTCCCCAAGGATCCTCTACTGCCAAGGAGATGAGAATTACTCGCTCCAAAGCAAAAGCACCCACGACTCTTATTTTCGAAGTGGTTCCCCCTATAGTGAAAGTAGTATGCACACAAACCAATCATATTTGATATGATGTAGCATATACTTTATAATCTTATTCGTTTGTTAAAGGCATTTTACTTTATCTACATGGTGCTGTTATATTAAATGTGATAAACCCATAGTTTTGAGCAATGCTTTTAGAATCATGATGGTGATCATGCTAATGAGATCTAAATTCTAGATAGCTCACAAACTAAAATCGTTCCTAATCGATAGATTACTAAAAAGGGGATTAGTGAATCCGGATAGATTAGTACATACGTTGCTTGCTCTTATGAAGAGGATGATTGATCTCATAATCATTTGTGTGGAGACACTAAAGCAAGTATGTAGGTGCTTATTAGAGAATAAGTTTACTGAACGTGGCTCGCTAAGGAATACCTAATGGAGTTTTACTCGCCTGTCAATAGGAATTCCTCTAGTGATAGTAGTACAAGTGATCCTTGGACTTGAGATCATGATAGTATCTTGTGTGTGATGAGTTATACTTTGATATGTCCCTTAAGACCTTTAGGGTATATCAAAGGGTATGATTGGGTATAATAAGTTATACATGGAGATAGGTGAATGATCAACAAAGAATCTACCACTTCTAGTAAAAGGAATGAATGTCCTATGTGATTCGATAAATGACAACTCAGAAGTCTTTGGCCAAAGCAGAATGAAATTAGAAAGGAGTTTCTAATTTGCATTAATCGGAGTTGTGCATTTGAGAATCGAAATACATATAATTAAATAAAATAAGACTTGACAGTAATTTCATGTCTTATATTTAATTGGGACATTGTATGGTAGAAGGATTGAATTGTACAGTAACTATTCACTGAAAGGTTCTTTTGTGATTAATATTGAAATCTATATTATCTGGAAAGTCGTTGATCGCTAAGGGGGCTTACCCTTATTGTAGAATAAATATTATTTATTTAAATGAATTAAATAGTTTTAATTTATTTATTTAAATAAAATTAGAATTGTTCTAATTGATTTATTCACAACCGGTTTAATATGGAGAACCTAAAGGGTCACACCGCAAAAGGAAAATATTTGTTTAAGAAGTAAATGGCATAATTGTAATAATAAGTTAAGTGTATTTAATTTAATCTATGGAGATAAAATAAATTAAATAGCTTAATATTTATTATTTAATATTTTGGAAATATTAAATATAAATTAATAAGAGGAGTCTTATTATTTTTATTACCATTACTATTATTTAATTCCTAATAGGGATTGAGAATTAATTAATAGAAGTACTCTCTCATGAATTCCTAATTAGATTAGGAGTTTAATTAATTAAAGGAGTTTAATTAAAATAAAAACCCTAATCCTAAATAGTTTAGGAGGGTTCCCTATATCTATAAATAAGAGGAGTCTTATCATGATTTAGGGTTAGACAGTTACACACTCTTCCATAAGAATTGGAGAGAGAGAGTACTTGCAATTTCTATAGAGATAGAAACTAGGATTTTGCCAACACCTATCTTCTTGAACAACTATTATTCCTTGGTGGATCACCTCTAGAGGCCAAACACTTGGGTGACTAACGTTGATCAAAGGAAGGAATTTAATCGGTGGAATTCAAGGAGAACGCGAAGGATTTGGAGGTGAACTCGTACCTGTGGAAGCATGGTTCTACAAGGGTATGATTTTCATACTTTATCTCTTTCGTTTAATTGATGATTGAGCACATGGATGATCATGGTGATGGTTTGTATGAAAAATTTTAAAATCCGTTTTATTGCGCTTCCGCACTATTTATGTAATTTGATTGCATGTTCGCGCTATATACAAACCTAACAGTGGTATCAGAGCCTAACATTGTGCTAATTATCGATTTTGATGATTCCATGTATGTATGGGTATGCGATTGGATCGATTTTCTGGGCAAAGAAAAATAATTTCGAACTCTACTACGCGGTGCGGCCGCACCGCTTCCAGTTCATTCTGGAGCGCGGCCGCGCCTGAACCCACAAAACCTTTGTGGGGGTGCAGCGCGCGGCCGCGCCGCTCCTAGTTCATTTTAGAGCGCGGTCACGCCGGTCTGCAGAATTTGAAAAAAATTTTATTTTAATTTTATTTATTTTCAATTAAGATAAAAGGTTTATTTTGAATTGGAATATAATTAAAATTAAAAGTTTTATTTGAACTTGGAATTGGATTCTACGTTAACTAGAATAAAGGAGTTTATTCACATATGGAATAGGATTCCATGTTTCCTAGAATAAAGGAGTTTATTCACATATGGAATAGGATTCCATGTTTCCTTAAAAATAAAGATGTTTATTTTGATAAGGAATATGATTTAACATATTTTATTTTTCCAAGTAATTTTAAGTTAAAATAAAGGAGTTTATTTTGAACTTGAAATTAGTTTCCATGTTAATTAAAATAAAGGAGTTTATTTTGATTTGAAATTTGATTAAAAATAAAGGAGTTTATTTTTATTCAAAATTGGATAAAATAAAATAAATAAGTTTATTATGATTTAAATTTTGATTAAAATAGAGGAGTTTATTTTTGTTTCAAAATTGGATTTCTAGTAAACTTTTAATTACCCATTAAATGATATCAATGCATATATGGAATGGTTTTATTATTCATGAGATGAATGTTATTTATTGATACATATGGAGATATGTATGATAATAAATAGAGATATATTATGGACTACTGACCAATGTGTGATTGGATTTATTTTAGTGGATGGTTGAATGAATGTGTTTTTATAAATGGGGTCTGCGTACCTCGTCTTCTCTAGTTTTTCTTGATGTAAATTCTATCTTCCTCCTATGTACCTCCCATTGACTGCTGATCAAGGTTTCTATTTATTGTAAATAGTTTATGTAATATGTTTAGTTAGAATTGCTTGAAGAATTGGAGACAAAGGAGAAAGGAGTGCTTGAAGACCCGTTTGTAAAGGAGCCCGGGTTTAAATATAATAGTTATATTTAAATTTTATTCTTGCACCCTAGGTTTGACCTTTTGGTTCACTTGGTGGCTCTAGTGAACCAAACTAAAATAAAAGTCCATAATCAATTCGGATAGAATATAGTATTCTATATGTGCATGCTTACTATGTATATATTATATATTATACAACATTCTTCGCATGTTAAATAATATGACGCGTATTTTATATATATATGTGCATGTGCGCTAAACAAGATGAGACTAATAATAACAAACCCCTCAAAGAAATTATATTAAGTCCTAAGCATTCAAAGATATTTGGAATATCGAACGTCGCCTTCTAGCATGGTAAAGCAATAGTATTAAATATTTAATATGAGTTTGTTGTGTCACCACAAGGCAAGTATTAAATATTTAAGATGTTGCATTATCACATTTGATGCTTATAAATAGACTGAATGATGTTGTTTTGTTGTGTCACCACAAGGACAATGTTTTTCTTTCGAATATATGGAAGTGCTAGGATGGACTTAACTTGGATAATTTTGATTCGGATGTGTCACCACTTGATCAAAATAATCTAAGAGGCAAAATACAAGGAGTTACATAGTGATGTAATTGACAATAGTTGTCTACCTATTTATTTATATATCGTTTCTCGTGTCACCACAAGGCTATATACATTTGAAATGGGATCCTTATTCTCACTAGCAAATCTTTAATTAGAATTGCCGAACTATATATTGAGGGTAATATAGTTTGATAAATATAGTGAGGTACCAATTTAAAATAAAGACCTAATTTATTTTGGTAATTAATTGAAATGAATGTATGCTAAAATATTGTTAAATTACAAATTCATTTACAGAATTTTACAATGTCTAATTTACTATCACTGCGGAGCATATTAGATGCTAAATTAACTGGACCAAATTAAAAGGACTAGTTAAAGAATTTGAGAATAGTTCTCAAGACTGAAAAGCTATCTTATGTCCTTAATATGCCTATCCCTGCAATGGTTGCAGATAATGCCTTAGAGGAAGAGATTGCTACTTTTAGAAAGTGGCAAGATGATGCACAGTTGGCTCAATGCATCATGCTCACATCCATGAGTAACGAGCTTCAGCGTCAGCATGAAACTATGGATGCTCCTACTGTACTCCGGCACCTTCAAGGAGTTGAATGGTGAGGAAAGTAGGACTATTAGATATCAGATATCTAAGGAGCTTTTCCGATCTAGAATGACCGATGGCACTACAGTACAGACATATGTCCTAAAATGATCAATTTGATTGAACAATTGGGACAACTGGGTTTTAATGGATGGAGAGTTGATCCAAGATTTGATCTTGCAATCACTTCCGGACTCTTTCTCACAAATTGTTGTGAATTTCCACATGAACAAGCTATATGTCAGCCTGCCTGAGGTGCTTAAACATGTGAAAACCGTAAAAAGTCACTTTCCAACCAAGAAAGACCAAGTCTTACTGGTAGATGATTCTTCCAGGAAACGGAAGAGGGCCAAAGGATCTTGTTAAAAGAAGAACAATTCAAAGAAGGTAAATGGAAAGGCAAAAACAAAGGACAATAAGAACAAGACTGATGTAGATAGCAAATGAGTTTGCTTCCACTGCAATAAGCCTGGATACTAGAAAGGAAACTGTAAGGAGAATCTTACAGAGGCTAACCAGAAGAAGATTAGTGAAGCTTCGGTTACAAATATGGGTTTGTTCATGATTAAAAATAAATCTTTCTGTAAGTCAAGGTTCTACTTGGGTATTGGATACCGGCTGTAGTTCTCACGTATGCAATCTAATACAGAGACTAAGCAGAAGTAGAAAGCTAAACAAAGAGTAAGTAATCTTATGTGTGGGAATGGAGCAAAGGTTGTTGCATTAACCATAGGAACTTATAGTTTAGCATTACCTACGGGCAAGTCTATTAAGTTAATAAGTTGTTATTATGTTCTAGTTCTCATTAGAAACATTAGAACTTTCGTTGTTGGACAAGGAAAGGTTCTGGTATTATATTTAAGAACAATTGTTGTTCTATTTATAATGATAATATTTTGTTTGAAACTGGAAGAATACTTGATAGACTTTGTATACTTGACTTACATGAAAAACATTTTGCAAATTGAATAAACTAATAAAAGAAAAGAAGATGGTCATTCAAAGAGTTGAATGTGTGTATTTGATAAAATACAAGTCTGAATCATTTGAAATGTTCAAAGAATTCAGAAGTGAAACATATTGACAAAGTATTAAAATTCTTTGATCAGATCGAGGAAAGAATACTTGTGCAATGAGTTTCTAGATCATCTCAAAATTCTTTGATCATTTGATGCTAAAGGCATTTAGCATGGCAAACTCCAAGAGAGGTCTCATGATGATGAGCCATGGAGTGTATCTCTCTAAAATTGTCCCCAATTGAAAAGAGAGATCACATGAGTTACTATCATGTATGCAATGAATATACAAGGCTTGATGTTGATCAGTCATATTCTGGAGATGATCACTGTAAGACAGTGATAAACATCTTTAGGTACTTAACCTGGTACTGAAGATGTGATCATGATTCATGGTAGGTCTAAATTAAAACTAGAGGGCTAAATAGACTCAAGTTTTTCAGACTGACCAAGACGATAACAAATCCACTTTAGGGTAAATAGTTACCTCAAAAGGTGGTGCAGTGAATTGGAAAAGTTCTAAACAACAAAGAGTTGCTGGTTTAGTAACAAAGACAAAGTATATAGTTGTAAGTGAAGCTGCAAGTTGATTGTTTGGATGAAAAGGTCATCACAGAACTAGGAATAGTTCCTAAGTCTCATCTTGGATTCAAACATGTGTTGGAACACTTTCATTTGATGAGTAGAATCATTAAAAGAGGAGAAGTCACTATAGAGATAGTGGACTCTCAAGAACAACATTGCATATCCATTTACTGAAGCTTTATCCAAACAGCAGGATGATCGTCACTTAGAGAAGAAGGGTATTAGATACCATGACGATTGGCTTTAGTGCAAGTGGGAGATTGAAAGTAGTATGCACACAAGCCAATCATATTTGATATGATGTAGCATATACTTTGTAATCTTATTCGTTTGTTAAAGACATTTTACTTTATCTACATGGTGCTGTTATATTAAATGTGATAAACCCATAGTTTTGAGCAATGCTTTTAGAATCATGATGGTGATCATGCTAATGAGATCTAAATTCTAGATAGCTCACAAACTAAAATCGTTCCTAATCGATGGATTACTAAAAAGGGGATTAGTGAATCCGGATAGATTAGTACATACATTGCTTGCTCTTATGAAGAGGATGATTGATCTCATAATCATTTGTGTGGAGACACTAAAGCAAGTATGTAGGTACTTATTAGAAAATAAGTTCACTGAACGTGGCTCGCTAAGGAATACCTAATGGAGTTTTACTCGCCTGTCAATAGGAATTCCTCTAGTGATAGTAGTACAAGTGATCCTTGGACTTGAGATCATCATAGTATCTTGTGTGTGATGAGTTATACTTTGACATGTCCCTTAAGACCTTTAGGGTATATCAAAGGGTATGATTGGGTATAATAAGTTATATATGGAGATATGTGAATGATCAACAAAGAATCTACTGATGAGTGTGTTTTATACACATAATTTGGGTACTTTTGGCCTTGATAATTTGTAATTTTTTGGGTACTTTATGTGGTTTTATTGTGTTTTTATCTTATTTTTAGATATTGTGATTTTATATTGCTTTTATATATTTTGTATTGTTTTTATGTGTTTTTACTTAGTTTTGTAGGAAATGGAGCAAGTGCTAGTTGATCACCAATGCTCGTGGATGCCTAGTTTGCCATTTTGAGCCTAACATGGACATAACAGCTGCTTGCGGCCCAATTTCAACCATGATCCAATCCGAATCTCTCAAAACTCAAAGAACGAAAGTTGTAGATATTAATCTCAGCTTTCGGAAACATCCAGAATGATCCAATTTGAAGTTCGTATGAGAGAGTTATGGTCGTTTTACCAGCGGATTTAGCATGAAGTTTACACAGCAGCCACTTCGAGCTCAATTTCACCCTTTCTCCAGCCATTATCTTTGCGAACTCCAGTTATGGAAGTTATAGAGCTACTTCTTAGCTTTCCATAGCCTCTTGAATCGCCTTAATCCGAGTTCCGACGAAGAAGTTATGGCCATTTTACCAACCGACGTCAAAACAGAGTCGGGCAGCAGAAACCAGCGCGGGAGGGGCCAGCGCGCGGGCGCGGGCGCGCCCAGGTGCGTGCGGACGCGCCAATGGCTGCTGGGCAGCGTGCTTGGGTCGGTTTTTTAGCAATTTTAGCCCCCTTTTGGTCATTTTTGGTGGGCTAAGCTAGGATTTTGCATAAGGCACTATAAATACAACATGTAGCCTCCATTTTAACATATCCTAGAGTTCCAAAATCAGATTTAGAGAGAGAGAGAGATAGAGGAGGCTTGGAGCAAAAAGAGGGAGGCCATGGCCATTGGCCATGGTTCTTCTAAAGCTTGGAGGAGCTTCAATGAAGGTGCTTCAATGGAGTTTCATCTAACAACAATGGGGAAGCCATCCTTTATCTTTCTTTTTCTTTTTCCTCTATGTAACTAGTTTGTAATCTAAGATTGTAATTGAACCCATTGCTTATTTTGAATTGATTTTCTCTTCCAATTGATTATTGTTGCTCATATGAATTGGTTATCTTAACCTATGCTTATAGATTAATTGTTGGCTAGTAATTACCTTGGGAACCTATATGAACTTGACAAACGGATTATAGTGTTGAGACCTAGTTAAGATATCATGTGAAAGTTAAATATTATTGTGGGTGATTAATTGAGATTTAGTGACGTGTGTCTTGTTGATTATCCTCAATGATAGGTAACTTGATTGTATTTAGGATAGACATATACCTAGATACCATGTGCAACCAATTGAGAATCTAATCTTAATGACTTCCTTTGTGAAAGTTGGTAATTAAAAGGGTGGTTGATGAGATTTAGTGACACGTGTCTTGTTAGTTATTCTTGAAATTGGTCTCTTGATAGTGTGTAGGATAGACATATACCTACATGCCGCATTAGGAAGATTCGTAATTGACCATCGACAGAGGCTCTTACGTAATTGTGATTTCTCGGATGTCAATTCTATGTGGTTAATTGATCTAAAAGGAGAGTTAAGATATTTGAACAAAGCATTGCACGCCAAGTGTTTGACAAAATACTTGAATGGGGAAAATTGTAATCTTAGACCTTTATCTATCTATTCTTGTTATTTATATGTCATGCAATTTAGATATAACTTCCGTCTATCTCTTGAATCAAAGAGTTTGATTTAGATCGAGTCGATATTGAGTTAGTACTTGGGGATACATTAGAGTTAATTCCTCGTGGGATCGACAACTCTCTTATCATTATATTACTTGTTGACCGCGTATACTTGCGCGTATTTTTCGGTTGCGAAATCGACCAACAAGTTTTTGGCGCCATTGCCGGGGAATTGTTTCTAATAATTATACCAATATTAATTACTATCAAATTGGTCTTAATTTAAACTTGTATATAAAGTTATTTTTAGTTTATTTTTAACATTTTTTTGTATTTTTCTGTTTAATGCTTTCTTCGTTACGAGGTACACCATGGCCAACTATAATTATCAATGGCCTTACACTGGAATGACCCAATCAGGAGCGGCATGGATGGATGGATTTGATGCGGTGGCGGAACAGATAGAGGAGCTGTCAAGGAATGTTAACGCTCTAGTGGCCCAACGTACTCAAAGTGCTGCAGTGAATTGTGATTATTGTGATGGAAACCATCCGAGTCATCTATGCACCATTAATTTCGAGTCGGCACGGTATGGTAGCAACGTCGGCGATTACTCTAATAGTTATGACTGTTCCGATGCTTATCACCAAGATTGGGGGTATTACCCAGATTCTACATGGAGCTACAATTATGAAGATCAATACTATGCTCCGAGTCCTGCATATGCACCGGAATTCTCATGTCCACCTTCATTACCACAAGAAGAAAATTCAAATGTGAAGGAACTTGGGTCCCAGACCATAACTTCGATTGAGGAGATTGTGAAAAGTCAACATATGTCGATTCAAAATCTTGAGAACCAGATGGGACATCTTATTATCGCCTTCAACGATAGATATCAAGGCGAACGGCCCATTGACATGGTTCCCGAAACTGATGGATTTCACGTGCCAAAGCTGCAACCAAACGTGCTAATTAATGATGATTCTGATATGGAAGAGACATGTGGGAAATAAGAAAAGGAGGTCGAGGATCTAGCCTTGAGCCCCAATGATGATGATGAGCTAATTTCGAGTGTATCCCATATACCTTCTCCTCCAAAGCTCAAGGATCTGGGTGGTTTTGCAGTCTCGTGCCCATTGAGTAGTCATGTCGTAGGCAAAGCTCTAAGTGACATGGGAGCTAGTATACAATTTGAGCCATGGCGTGATAAAGTTGAGGTTCATGAAAAGATCGATGAAGATCCACTTGTGCTTGAGAAACTTAATGTCACTATGTCATTCATAGACACAATAGAGCAGACCCCTAGCTACTGTCAGTTCATACAGGAGGATTTATATAAGAATAATAAGCTAGGTGAGCTTGAGACTATGGACCTCACCGAAGCAATGCCATCAGATGTTTCACCCCTACTGAAAGATGAAGCGAATGAAGAAAGTTTCTTTTTGCTGATAGAAGAAACTGAGTTTGGGAGTCGTCTAGTATGCATGCATGCCATGCAAATTAAGGAAATGACAGCACGAAGGCATGCTAAGGTCATTTTTGCAATCGAGCCGGACTAAAAGGAAATAGGAAGCTAGTCGGGTCAAGGACTATAAACCAAACGCTTCTTGGGAGGCAACCCAAGTCTATTGTTTTGCTTTTGCTTGATTGCATTTTAATTTCTTTAGTCAATTGTTTTTAGGTGCCAATTATCATGCAAAATAAAATACGCTCCCAACTTTGAGGACTTGAAAGATGATATCAATGACGCTTGACACGTTCTCAGGGAAGTTCTTTGTTTTACTTTTTCCTATCTTAGACATTGAGGACAATGTCAATTTTAAGTTTGGGGGTAGTACTTAGTGTTTGTGTGTTTTTAATTTAGTATTTGTGTGTTTTAAGTGTGTTTTTGTTGAAAAAAAAAGTAGAATTTTTTATTTATTTATTTTTAAGACGTATCCCTTGAGCATTGATTTAATTTGATTTATCCATGGTCAATGATAGCTACTTGTTTGAATTGATTCTAACTCATGAAAAATGGATAAATGTTGCTTAGTCTTTGTGTTTAATCGTTATTGTTGGTTATTATTTTGCTTATGCGTCCTTTCACTCTTTTGCACTTACCCATGAGTATTGAGCTAGTCGTATGCTTAGAGAAGGCTTTTATAACCGAATGCTTGTGGAAAATATCTATAACCTCTAGTACTCGTTTAAACATCACTTGAAGTAAGGTATCCAAATTTGTTATTTTTGATTTGTTGGTCATGTGGTGAGTTGAGATGGAGCATAAAACGCACTCACTCATGGACACATGCTTAGGGGAGATAGAGCGTAAAACACACTCTCTTATTTTTGTGACAAAAGAAAGAAAATATTGTATTGCAAATCTTGCAGGGGGTTGAGATAGAGCGTAAAACGCACTCACCCATATGAGCGTGCTTAAGGTTGAGATGGAGCATAAAATGCACTCACCTAGAGCCCTTGAGTCTCAAAATTTTTGGAATTGTGATTTGTATACCTTTGTATTGAGTGATATGTTAAACATGTTGTTTTGGGGTTTATTTTGATTATTTCATAAGGTAATGTGGTTGCATAAGTTCATCCGAGCTTGGTTGGTTTAGTGCTATTGGGTACTCACACACACACACGGAAGGGGCCTAAAGCAAGATATGACTAGCTAATTGATATTTTAGACTTGCAACGTTTTGGCTATTTTCTTGAGTTCCATGTGTTGATGCCTTTGAGACCATTGTCGGCTTATTAATTCATTGCTCAAGTTAGGTTGTATTAGAAGCATGTCAATTGTGTAGTTTAGGTTTGTTTTGCTTGAGGACAAGCAAAGATTTAAGTTTGGGGGTATTTGATGAGTGTGTTTTATACACACAATTTGGGTACTTTTGACCTTGATAATTTGTAATTCTTTGGGTACTTTATGTGGTTTTATTGTGTTTTTATCTTATTTTTAGATATTGTGATTTTATATTGCTTTTATATGTTTTGTATTGTTTTTATGTGTTTTTACTTAGTTTTGTAGGAAATGGAGCAAGTGCTAGTTGATCACCAATGCTCGTGGATGCCTAGTTTGCCATTTTGAGCCTAACATGGACATAGCAGCTGCTTGCGGCCCAATTTCAACCATGATCCAATCCGAATCTCTCAAAACTCAAAGAACTAAAGTTGTAGATATTAATCTCAGCTTTCGAAAACATCCGGAATCATCCAATTTGAAGTTCGTATGAGAGAGTTATGGTCGTTTTACCAGCGGATTTAGCATGAAGTTTACACAGCGGCCACTTAGAGCTCAATTTCACCCTTTCTCCAGCCATTATCTTTGCAAACTCCAGTTATGGAAGTTATAGAGCTACTTCTTAGCTTTCCATAGCCTCTTGAATCGCCTTAATCCGAGTTCAGACGAAGAAGTTATGGTCATTTTACCAACAGACGTCAAACCAGAGTCGGGCAGCAGAAACCAGCGCGGGAGGGGCCAGCGCGCGGGCGCGGGCGCGCCCAGGTGCGTGCGGACGCGCCAATGGCTGCTGGGAAGCGTGCTTGGGTCGGTTTTTTAGCAATTTCAGCCCACTTTTGGTCATTTTTGGTGGGCTAAGCTAGGGTTTTGCATAAGGCACTATAAATACAACATGTAGCCTCCATTTTAACATATCCTAGAGTTCCAAAATCAGATTTAGAGAGAGAGAGCGAGGAGGCTTGGAGCAAAAAGAGGGAGGCCATGGCCATTGGCCATGGTTCTTCTAAAGCTTGGAGGAGCTTCAATGAAGGTGCTTCAATGGAGTTTCATCTAACAACAATGGGGAAGCCATCCTTTATCTTTCTTTTTCTTTTTCCTCTATGTAACTAGTTTGTAATCTAAGATTTTAATTGAACCCATTGCTTATTTTGAATTGATTTTCTCTTCCAATTGATTATTGTTGCTCATATGAATTGGTTATCTTAACCTATGCTTATAGATTAATTGCTTGGCTAGTAATTACCTTGGGAACCTATATGAACTTGACAAACGAATTATAGTGTTGAGACCTAGTTAAGATATCATGTGAAAGTTAAATATTATTGTGGGTGATTAATTGAGATTTAGTGACGTGTGTCTTGTTGATTATCCTCAATGATAGGTAACTTGATTGTATTTAGGATAGACATATACCTATATACCATGTGCAACCAATTGAGAATCTAATCTTAATGACTTCTTTTGTGAAAGTTGGTAATTGAAAGGGTGGTTGATGAGATTTAGTGACACGTGTCTTGTTAGTTATTCTTGAAATTGGTCTCTTGATAGTGTGTAGGATAGACATATACCTACATGCCGCATTAGGAAGATTCGTAATTGACCATCGACAGAGGCTCTTACGTAATTGTGATTTCTCGGATGTCAATTCTATGTGGTTAATTGATCTAAAAGGAGAGTTAAGATATTTGAACAAAGCATTGCACGCCAAGTGTTTGACAAAATACTTGAATGGGGAAAATTGTAATCTTAGACCTTTATCTATCTATTCTTGTTATTTATATGTCATGCAATTTAGATATAACTTTCGTCTATCTCTTGAATCAAAGAGTTTGATTTAGATCGAGTCGATATTGAGTTAGTACTTGGGGATACATTAGAGTTAATTCCTCGTGGGATCGACAACTCTCTTATCATTATATTACTTGTTGACCGCGTATACTTGCGCGTATTTTTTGGTTGCGAAATCGACCAACATCTACCACTTCTAGTAAAAGGAGTGAATGTCCTCTGTGATTCGATAAATGACAACTCAGAAGTCTTTGGCCAAAGCAGAATGAAATTAGAAAGGAGTTTCTAATTTGCATTAATCGGAGTTGTGCATTTGAGAATTGAAATACATATAATTAAATAAAATAAGACTTGACAGTAATTTCATGTCTTATATTTAATTGGGACATTGTATGGTAGAAGGATTGAATTGTACGGTAACTATTCACTGAAAGGTTCTTTTGTGATTAATGTTGAAATTTATATTATCTGGAAAGTCGTTGATCGCTAAGGGGGCTTACCCTTATTGTAGAATAAATATTATTTATTTAAATGAATTAAATAGTTTAATTTATTTATTTAAATAAAATTAGAATTGTTCTAATTGATTTATTCACACCCGGTTTAATATAGAGAACCTAAAAGGTCACACCGCAAAAGAAAAATATTTATTTAAGAAGTAAATTGCATAATTATAATAATAAGTTAAGTGTATTTAATTTAATCTATAGAGATAAAATAAATTAAATAGCTTAATATTTATTATTTAATATTTTGGAAATATTAAATATAATTAATAAGAGGAGTCTTATTATTATTACCATTACTATTATTTAATTCCTAATAGGGATTGGGAATTAATTAATAGAAATACTCTCTCATGAATTCCTAATTGGATTAAGAGTTCAATTAATTAAAGGAGTTTAATTAAAATAAAAACCCTAATCCTAAATAGTTTAGGAGGGTTCCCTATATCTATAAATAAGAGGAGTCTTATCATGATTTAGGGTTAGACAGTTACACACTCTTCCATAAGAATTGGAGAGAGAGTACTTGCAATTTCTATAGAGATAGAAACTAGGGTTTTGCCAACACCCATCCTATTATTCCTTGGTGGATCACCTCTAGAGGCCAAACACTTGGGTGACTAACGTTGATCAAAGGAAGGAATTTAATCGGTGGAATTCAAGGAGAACGCGAAGGATTTGGAGGTGAACTCATACTTGTGGAAGCATGGTTCTATAAGGGTATGATTCTCATACTTTATCTCTTTCGTTTAATTGATGATTGAGCACATGGATAATCATGGTGATGGTTTGTATGAAAAATTTTAAAATCCGTTTTATTGCGCTTCCTCACTATTTATGTTATTTGATTGCATGTTCGCGCTATATACAAACCTAACATGTAGGTCCTGCCGTGTGTCCAGCTGACCATAATGTCATTAGGCAGATGACGAATAGAACTACTTTTATCTTGAAAACCTTTTCAAAGCACCCACATGATGATGTTGATTCTAGCATATCAGTAGCCAAGGATCCGATTAAGAGACACAGAAAACTTATGGTTAACTTTATGTTGTTTTTACTTGTCTCTTTTGATATTGCCATGATCGCCTTCATATTTTCTCATGTCACTACTGTCATGTTTTTTAGATTGTTAGAGATGATTATGAAGGAGATGATGATAATGATGTCCCCATTAGATTTCTTAGGGGTACTACGAATGAGACGGTGGGCTCCACTACTTGTAAGCCTCAATGTTCTACCGTGATTGTTATTGAGCCTACCTCTCTACACAATGATAGTGTTTGCCTTAACGCTGGTGATTCCTTGTCTGATGTGGGCTCGGGTCTTGTTGTGGGTAGTACAGCTCCATTTTCATGCCCATAGGATTCTATCGAGATCTCACCTGACAGGGAGGGTACAATTACTGGTTTTTCGGGTGGGGCAACTGATGTTCTACTTTTTGTGGAGTCACACGACACCTTTTCAGTCGGGTACCTTGCGAGTGTTCTCTTTAGTCGACATACACATGTCATTTAAGTTTTCCTTCCTTTTTTCACAATTTGTTATGCCATTTCATTTCTCTCTTTAGGCTGATAAAATGAAGGATTTGCCCTTGCCCCCAGAGGGGCTCGCCTTATTTGACTCTCTTCATCTTAATTCTGTCACCTCGCCTTTTAGTGACCTCGGTTATCTACCCAACAACCAGGATCTCGTGGAGCTACAAGCAGTTTTTAAGCCTATGATTTGTGCAACTTATCTCCCAATGAATTCCATGATTTCTTCCAAAGTGGCTCCTACTAGAGTTTATTCAATCCAACCGAAGAGCTTATTCCTTGGAGGGGTTTCCAAGTTTCTTCCTCCAGCCAAGAAAGTCTCGAGTGTCTCCTAGTTCGGTTCCCACAGATTTTTGATCGACTACATGTCATGCGGCCTTCTTTCAGACCTTCTCACTAGATCGCCTAGCGAGCTTTGTTCTTGATATGCACAGTCTTTTTCTTCGTTCTTTGTGAGCAGAGGACTAGTATAGGCTGGGGTGCGAAGTTGATGACCTTTCCCTCGTTGGCCTCGACATGTCTCGTTTTCGTGCTAGGTTGGATTTTCTTACTTCTAGTCATCGTGTTGTCGAATTATGTTCAGAGGTCACATCACATCATCATGAGAACGCCTTGCTTTTGGGAGAGCTTTTAAATATTCAAGATGCTATGGCAAAACTGAAGACCAAGCTTTGAGAATTTATGTTTGCTGCTCAAGACCTTGAGGGAATGATAACATCAAATATGAACACTCGGGATACCGCTATCACCGACTTGGAGGCTTTAACTATGCCCCCTCTTCAGTTTGACATGTCATGGCCTTTAGATCATATCCTTTTATAGTCTTTTATTTCCTGTTTCAGAAACTCATTTTCATATCATGAGTATATTTCAGTTTTTGGAAATAATCAAATAAAGTTTCTTTCTTTTTTTAATTGTGCATCATTATAAACTGTCTTTAACTTGAATTTTTCCTTTATAACAAAATATTGAATATTTGAGCCATAAATCATTCAAATTATAACTCCAAGACAATAAAGTAAAGAAACTATGAATAAATTCTTTAATCAAGAAATACTTTTTGATTTCCAATGAATTTACACTTAAATTCATACTTTTGAAAAGAATTTGTCTAAGTAAAAGTTCGAATTTTTTTTATTGACAATCATCTTCCTTTTAACGAAAAAGCATAACGTTTCAATTTTCTTTAGAATCAAAAGAAAAAGACTTAATCTCAATTTGAATAAAAGATAATCAATTCTGCTTTTAACAAAAAAAAACATAACATTCGCCACTTTTAGAGGTAAAGTGTAACTTCTCGGGTTCAAGGACTTAGAATCAGGTTCCTCATTCACTTTTGATGATAAAGTGTAACACTCAGTTGAGGACTTATGATCAGGTGCCTCCATTTTACTTTTAGTGGTAAAGCATAACATTTGTGCCTTATCCCTTAGTCATGCCAATTTTGGCATATAGGGTTTCATAAGGGCTTAAATTGAGTGCCCCGTCATATGGTCATCCAATTTGTTGGCAAGTGCAATATACGAGGACTTGAAATCGGGTGCGTCGTCACTTGGGTCATCCAATTTCTTGGCACGTGTAATCTACGATGATTTGAAATTGAGTGCCTCTTCAATTAGGTCGTCCAATTTCTTGGCAAGTGTACTCTACGAGGACTTGACCACCATATAGAGTGGACCACCATCTTGGGTGAATTTTTAATTCATCAATTCTAGTGCCTCCTCCCTTGGTCATCAAATTTCTTGGCAAGGGATACTCTTGAGGACTTAAACCACCATTTTCGGTGGACCACCATCTTGGGTGGATTTTTGTCAATTCTTATGCCTCCTCCTGTGGTCATCCAATTTATTGGCAGAGCTACTCTTGACTACTTAAACAACTATTTTTGGTGGACCACCATCTTGGGTGGATTTTTGAAATTCTCGTCTCTACAATTCAGAGATCTTTCGATGGTAGAGCCAATATTTGGGTTATCCATCATCTTGTGTTGATGAAGTGGACGTAACTAAACTTCTCATAGTTTCGATATGAGCATCAACTATTGATTCTTGATGCTTGCTTATTGTATGCTACAAAAACATGTTGTCTTGAATAGGATATTGTTTCCCTTGATCATGTTGTTAGGTTTGTATATAACGCAAGCATGCAATCAAATTACATAAATAGGGCGGAAGCATGATAAAACGGATTTTAAAATTTTAATACAAACCATCACCATGATCAATCTATGTGCTCAATTAACGATATAAACGAAAGAGAAAGAGAATAAAAATTATACCCTCGTAGATCAAAGCTTCCTCGGGTACAAGTTCAACTCCTAGTTCTTCGTGTTCTCCTCGAATTCCACCGATGAGATTCCTTCCTTTGATCAACGTTAGCACCCAAGTGTTTGGCCTCTAGAGGTGATCCACCAAGGAAGAATAGTTACTCAAGAAGATGGGTGTTGGCAAAACCCTAGTTTCTATCTCTATAGAAATTGTAAGTACTCTCCACAATCTAATGCAAGAGTGTGTAACCCTAATCTATGATAAGACTCCTCTTATTTATAGATGTAGGAATAACCCTTCCCTAAACTATTTAGGATTAGAGTTTCTATTATAATTAAACTCCTTTAATTAATTCTGCTCCTAATCCAATTAGAAATTTGTGAGAAAGTACTTCTATTAATTAATTCCCAATCCCTATTAGGAATTAAATAATAGTAATAGTAATAATAATAATAAGACTCCTCTTATTAATTTATATTTAATATTTCCAAAATATTAAATAATAAATATTAAGCTATTTAATTTATTCTATCTCCATAGATTAAATTAAATACACTTAACTTATTATTACAATTATGCCATTTACTTCTCAAATAAATATTTTCCTTTTGCGGTGTGACCCTTTAGGTTCTCTATATTAAACCGGTTGTGAATAAATCAATTAGAATAATTCTAATCTTATTTAAATAAATAAATTAAACTATTTAATTCATTTAAATAAATAATATTTATTCTACAATAAAGGTCAGCTCCCTTAGCGATCAACAACTTTCCAGATAATATAGATTTCAACATTAATCACAAAAGAACCTTTCGGTGCATAGTTACCGTACAATTCAATCCTTCTACCATACAATGTCCCAATTAAATATAAGACATGGATTTACTGTCAAGTCTTATTTTATTTAATTATATGTATTTTGATTCCCAAATACACAACTCTAAATAATGCAAATTAGAAACTCCTCTCTAATTTCATTATGCCTTGGCCAAGGACTACTGAGTTGTCATTTATCGAATCACATAGGACATTCACATCTTTTACTAGACGTGGTAGATTCTTTGTTAATCATTCACCTATCTCCATGTACAACTTATTATACCCAATCATACCCTTTGATATACCCTAAAGGTCTTAAGGGACATGTCAAAGTATAACTCATCATACACAAGTTACTATGATGATCTCAAGTCCAAGGATCACTTGTACTACTATCACTATAGGAATTCCTATTGACAGGCGAGTAAAAGTCCATTAGGTATTCCTTAGCGAGTCACGTTCAGTGAACTTATTCTCCAATAAACACCTACATACTTGCTTTAGTGTTTCCACACAAATGATTATGAGATCAATCATCCTCTTATTAAGAGTAAGCAACGTATGTACTAATCTATCCGGATTCACTAATCCCCTTTTTAGTAATCCAACGATTAGGAACGATTTTAGTTTGTGAGCTATCTAGAATTTAGATCTCATTAGCATGATCACCATCATGATTCTAAAAGCATTGCTCAAAACTATGGGTTTATCACATTTAATATATAACAGCACTATGTAGATATGTAAAATGCCTTTTAAGAAAATCAATTCTTTTATTAATAAATGAATAAGATTACAAAGTATATGCTACATCATATCAAATATGATTGGCTTGTGTGCATACTACTTTCAATCTTCCACCTGCACTAAAGCCAATCGCCATGGTATCTTATACCCTTCTTCTCTAAGTGACGATCATCCTGCTGTTTGGATAAAGCTTTAGTAAATGGATATGCAATGTTGTTCTTGAGAGTCCACTATCTCTATAGTGACTTCTCCTCTTTCAATGATTCTACTAATCAAATGAAAGTGCCGCAACATATGTTTGAATCCAAGATGAGACTTAGGAACTATTCCTAGTTCTGTGATGAACTTTTCATCCAAACATTCAATTTGCAGCTTCATTTACAGGTATATATACTTTGTCTTTGTCACTAAACCAACAACTCTTTGCTGTTTGGAACTTTTCCTGTTTGGAACCTTTCCAATTCACTGCACCACCATTCAAGGTAACAATTTACCCTAAAGTGGATTTGTTATCGTCTTGGTCAGTCTGAAAAACTTGAGTCTGTTTAGCCCTCTAGTTTTAATTCAGACCTACCATAAATCATGATCACATCTTCAATACCTGTTAAGTAGTTAAAGATGTTTATCACTGTCTTACAATGATCTTCTCCAGAATCTGACTGATCAATATCAGACCTTGTATATTCATTGCATTCATGATAGTAACTCATGCGATCTCTTTTTGTTATTGAGGACAATTTAAAGAGATTCACTCAATGGCTCATCATCATGAGACTTCTCTTAGAGTTTGCCATGCTAAACACCTTTAGCATCGAATGAATATACGTTTATTGGGTCAAGCCGAACATCCTTTTAAATCTATCTATATAGATTTATATCCCCAATTTATAGGATGTTTCTCCCAAGTTATTCATAGAAGAATGTTTAGACAATTTTATCTTTATTGATTGTAGCATTGGTGTGTTATTCCTTAGCAGTAATATATCAACATATAATACTAGGAATGTCATAGTGCTCCCACTGACCTTTTTGTACACACTAGGTTCATTCTCATTTTTGATAAAATCAAACTCTTTTGATTGTCTCATCAAAATGAATGTTCCATCTTTGAGAAGCTTGCTTCAATCCATAAATGGATCATTGTAGCTTAGAAATACGATTTGCTTCAATCTTTGAAAAAAATTCCTCTAGCTGTATCATACATACATTCTCCTCAAGTTTTCATTGAGGAAGGACGTCTCCACATCCATTTTGCCAGATTTCGTAATAAGCTGCAATCACAAGCAAAATCCAAATGGACTTGAGCATTACCCGGTAATAAGGTTTTATCACAGTCAACTCCTTGACTTTATTTGAAACCTTTTAAACAGGTCTGGTCTTATAGGTCTCTACCTTGCCATTTGCCCTAGTCTTTCTCTTAAAGACCCATATACACCCTTTAGGCACTATGCCTTTCGGTGGAGAAACCAGAGTCTATACTTGGTTCTCATACAAGGAGTCCATTTCGGATTTCATGGCCATCTGCCATTTCTCTGAGTGTCTTCTACTTATAGCCTTATCGTATATAACTGGATCATCATCCTCTATGATGCGTACCTCATCATCATCCTCTATGATGAATCCATACCTCCTAGGTATCTTCGGTAGTCTTCCAGATTTACGATTCGGTTGTGGTACAATAGGTCTATCTACAGGTCCCTTGGTTTGACTTAAAGTGCTTTGTGGTTCTTGAACTCTTTTAAGATCTATTACCCTCCCACTAGCTCCTTCAATGATAAATACCTTTATCCAAGAAGGCAGCGTGTAGGATTATAGTAATAATACCCTAAACTTTCTTTAGGATATTCCACAACTCTGCATTTGTCAAATTTTGTCCCAAACTTATCTTTTGAAACTTTTTTCACATAAGTTGGACAACCCCTTATCTTAACACACTTAAGATTAGGAGTCCTCCCTATCCATAACTTTTATGTAGTCTTGGGGCCGAATTTTGAGGTTACCTTATTTTATAGATATGCAGCCGTTTCTAGGGCATAACCCCAGATGGATACTGGAATGTCGGTAAAAATCATTATGGACCGCACCATGTCCAGCAAGGTACAATTCTAATCTTATTTAAATAAATAAATTAAACTATTTAATTCATTTAATTAAATAATATTCATTCTACAATAAGGGTAAGCCCCCTTAGCGATCAATGACTTTCCAAATAATATAGATTTCAACATTAATCACAAAAGAACATTTCAGTGAATAGTTACTGTACAATTCAATCCTTCTACCTTTCAATGTCCCAATTAAATATAAGACATGGAATTACTGTCAAGTCTTATTTTATTTAATTATATGCATTTCGATTCTCAAATGCACAACTCTCAATAATGAAAATTGGAAACTCATTTCTAATTTCATTATGCCTTGGCCAAGGACTACTGAGTTGTCATTTTATCGAATCACATAGGACATTCACTTCTTTTGCTAGATGTGGTAGATTCTTTGTTGATCATTCACCTATCTCCATGTACAGCTTATTATACCCAAGCATACCCTTTGATATACCCTAAAAGTCTTAAGAGACATGTCAAAGTATAATTCATCATACACAAGATACTATGATGATCTAAAGTCTAAGGGTCACTTGTACTACTATCACTATAGGAATTCCTATTGACAAGCAAGTAAAACTTCATTAGGTATTCCTTTAGCGAGCTACGTTCAGTGAACTTATTTTCCAATAAGCACCTACATATTTGCTTTAGTATCTCCACACAAATGATTATGAGATCAATCATCCTCTTCCTAAGAACAAGCAAAGTATGTAATATTAATCTATCCGGATTTACTAATTCCCTTTTTAGTAATCCAACGATTATGAACGATTTTAGTTTTAAGCTTTCTAAGAATTTAGATCTCATTAGCATGATCATTATCATGATTCTAAAAACATTGCTTAAAACTATGGGTTTATCACATATAAAATAACAGCACCATGTAGATAAAGTAAAATGCCATTAATAAATCTATTCTTTTATTAATAAATGAATAAGATTACAAAATATATGCTACATCATATCAAATATGATTGGCTTGTGTGCATGCTACTTTCAATCTCCCACTTGCACTAAAGTCAATCGCCATGGTATCTAATACCCAACTTCTCTAAGTGACGATCAAACCGTTGTTAGGTTTAAGCTTTAGTAAATGGATCTACAATGTTGTCTTGTGAGTCCACTATCTCTATAGTGACTTCTCCTCCTTCAATGATTCCTCTAATCATATGAAAGTGCCGCAACACTTGTTTGGATCCCAAATGAGACTTAGGTTCCTTAGTTTGTGCAACAGCCTAATGTTTTTCACAATATACCAACTAGGAACCATTCCAAGTTCTGTAATGAACTTTTCATCCAAGCAACCAACTTGCAGCTTCATTTACAGCTATATACTCTGTCTTTATCACTTAATCAGAAACTGTTTGCTGCTCGGAACTCTTTCCAACTCACTGCACTGCCGTTCAAGATAATCATATACCTTAAAGTGGATTTGGTATCATCTAGGTCAATTGGAAAAACTTGAGTCTGTGAAGCCCTCTAGTTTCAATTCAGATTCACCATTAAAACACATCCTTAGTTCTTCTTAAGTACTTTTGGATGTTTCTCACTATCTTACACTAATCTTCTCCAGGAACAGACTGATATTTGCTTATCACATTCAGTGCATAAGTAATATTTGGTCTTGTACATTTCATCGCATACATGATAGTTACTCATGCGATCTCTCTTTATAGGTGTCTTTGGGGACAATTGTTAGAGAGATTCACTCCATGACTCATACATATGAGACTTCTCTTGGAGTCTTCCATGCTAAACTTCTTTAGCATCGAGTTAATGTACTTTTCTTAGGACAAGCCTAGCATCCTTTTAGATCTATCTCTATAGATCTTTATCCCCAAAATATAGGATGCCTCACCCAAGTCCTTCATGGAGAAGTGTTTAGATAACCAAATTTTGATCGATTGTAGCATAGGAACATCATTCCCTATCAGTAATATATCATCAACATATAATACTAGGAATGATACATCACTCCCATTAACCTTCTTGTACACACAAGGTTCATCCTCATTTTTGATAAAATCAAACTCTTTGATTATCTCATCAAAACAGATATTCCACCTTCGAGAAGCTTGCTTCAATCCATAAATGGATCGTTGTAGCTTACAGACTTGATTTGTTCCAACCGTTGAAACAAAACCCTCTAGCTGTATCATATATACATTCTCCTCAAGTTTCCCATTGAGGAAGACCGTTTTCACGTCCATTTGTCAGATCTCGTAGTCATAATAAGCTGCAATTGCAAGCAAAATCCGAATAGACTTGAACATAGCTACTGGTGAAAAGGTTTCATCATAGTCAACACCTTGTCTTTGATTAAAACCTTTTGTGATCAGTCGGGTCTTATAGGTCTCTACCTTGCCATCCGCTCCAGTCTTTCTCCTAATGACCCATTTACACTCAATGGGCTTAATGCCCTCAGGTGATGAAACCAAAGTCCATACTTGGTTTTCATACATGGAGTCCATTTTGGATTTCATGGCTTCTAGCCATTTCTCTGAGTCTTTCCTACTCATAGCCTGTTCGTAAGTCAATGGGTTATCATCATCTATGATGTGTACCTCATCATCATCCTTTATGATGAATCCATACCTATAAGGTATCTTCGGTACTCTCCCAGATTTACGAATAGGTTGTGGTACAGTAGGTTCTTCCACTTGGTCAGGTACCTGACTTTGATCCGTAATATTTTGTGTTTCTTGAACTTCTTCAAGATATATCTTACTCGCACCGACCCCTTCAAGGATAAACTCCTTTTCCAAGAAGGTAGCATGTTTCGCAACAAACACCTTTTGATCAGTAGGATGATAGAAATAATACCCTGATGTTTCTTTGGGGTATTCCACAAATCTACACTTGTCGGATCTAGTCTGTAGCTTATTATTTTCAAACTTTTTGACATAAGCTGGACAACCCCAAGTCTTAACGTGCTTAAGATTTGGTTTCCTCCCTGTCCATAACTCATATGGAGTCTTTAGAATGGATTTGGTAGGTACCTTATTAAGTAGGTATGCAGCCGTCTAGGGTATAACTCCAAAATGATACTAGAAGGTTGGTAAAACTCATCATGGAACGAACCATGTCCAACAATGTTCGATTTCTCCTTTCAGATACACCATTCAACTGTGGCGTCCCTAGTGGAGTCTATTGTGAGATTATACCATTTTCTTTGAGACAATTAAGAAACTCATTGCTTAAGTATTCTCCTCTCGATCCGATCAAAAAATCTTAATACTCTTGCCAGTTTGCTTCTCTACTTCACTTCTGAATTCTTTGAACTTTTCAAACGATTCAGATTTGTATTTCATCAAATACACATATCCAAATCTAGAATGATCATCGGTGAAAGTAATAAAATAAGAATACCATCCTCGTGCATTCGGTTTCATAGGTCCACATACGTCTGTGTGTACCAACGCTAACAACTCTATAACTCTTTCTCCTTTTCCACTAAAAGGAGATTTAGTCATCTTACCCATGAGACAAGATTCATAAGTTGGATATGATTCTAATCAGATAGCTCTAAAAGCCCATCTTTGTGTAACTTGGATAATCTTGTTTCATTAATATAACCGAGTCTACACTGCCACATAAAGGTATAGTTAACATCATCTCTTTTTATTTTCTTAGTTTGTTCAATTTGAAGTATATTTTCATGCAAGTCCATTCAATAAATTGCTAACACCATATAAAACATTATTATTATAAATAGAACAACTATTATTCTTAATTATAATATCAAAACCATCCATATCCAATACAGAAATAGAAATAATGTTCTTTATAAGTGTTAGAACATAATAACAATTATTTAAATTAATGGACTTGCCCGTAGGCAGTGCTAAACGATAAGTTCCTACAGCTAATGCAGCAACCGTTGCTCCATTCCCCACTCGTAGGACGACTTCATCCTTGTTCAACTTTTTACTTCTGCTTAGTCCCTGCATAGTATTACATATGTGAGAACCTCAACCGGTATCCAATACCCAAGTAGAATTTTGACTTTCAGAAAAATTAATTTCAATCATGAACAAACCTTGATCGGAAGTTAAAGCTTCTCCAAGCTTCTTCTGCTTTTGATCCGCAACATAATCCTTGCAGTTCCTCTTCCTGTGACCCGACTTATTGCAATGGTAGCATATTCCTTTGCTATCAGGATCAGCTTTCTTATTATCCTTTCCTTTCGCCTTGCCCTTAGCCTTCTTATTTTTCTTCTTTTCAGAAGATACCCTGGGCCTCTTCTTTTTTTTGGAAGAATCATCCACCAATAAGACTTGGTCCTTCTTCAATGGGAAATGACCTTCAGCAGTTTTCATCATGTTAAGTAACTCAGGCAAGCTGACGTCCAACTTATTCATGTGAAAATTCACAACAAATTGTGAGAAGGTGTCTGGGAGTGACTGCAAGATCAAATCTTGACTTAACTCCCCATCCATTACGAACCCTATCTATCCAAGTTGTTCAATCAGATTGATCATCTTTAGGACATGAGTCTCAACAGTAGTGCCCTCGGTTATTCGAGATCGGAAGAGCTCCTTAGATATCTGATATCTTGCAATCCTACTTTGCTCACCATACAATTCCCAGAGGTGCAGTAGTATAGTAGGAGCATCCATAGTTTCATGCTGACGTTGAAGCTCGTTACTCATGGATGCGAGCATAATGCATTGAGCCAAGAGTCAGAGGCTGTTTCTATAACAGTTGCAGGGACGGGCGAATTTAGGACATAAGAAATCGTTTCAGCAGTGAGAACAATTCTCAGATTCCTTAACCAGTCCATGTAATTCGGTCCGGTCAATTTGTTAGCATCAAGTATGCTACGCGGTGATAGTGAGTTTGACATTTTTTAAATTTTGCATGTGAAATAGACAACATTTTAGCATACATTCATTTTATTAATTACCAAAATAAATTAGGTCTTTATTTAAATTGGTATCTTCCACTATTTTCATCAAACTATATTACCCTCAATATATAGTTTGACGAATCTAATTAAAGATTTGCTAGGGAGAATAAGGATCACATTTCAAATGTATATAGCCTTGTGTGTGCACAACAAACTATATATAAATAAATAGGTAGACAACTATTGTCAAGTACATCACCATGTAACTCCTTATATTTTACCTCTTAGATTATAATAGTCAAGTGTGTGCACATCCGAACTAAAATAATCTAAGTTAAGTCATACCTAGCATTTCCATATAAGTGAAGAGAAAAATATAGCCCTTGTGTGTGCACAACAAGGCGATACTGTTCAATTCCTTATAAACATCCAATGTAATAAAACAACATCTTAAATATTTAATATTTCCTTGTGTGTGCACAACAAACTCATATTAAATATTCAATACTCTATTGTTTTACCATGTTAGAAGGTGACGTTCAATATTCCAAATATCTTTGAATGTTACAACTTAATATTATTTCTTTGAGGGATTTGTTATTAAATTGTCTCATCTTGTTTAGCGCGCATGCGCGCCCGCACACACACACACATACACACACACACACACAGATATATATATATATATATAATACGCGTCATATTAATTAACATGCGAAGCAAGTTGTATAATATATAATATATACAGAGTAAGCATGCACATATAGAATACTATATTCTATCCGGATTGATTATGGACTTTTATTCTAGTTTGGTTTACTAGAGCCACTAAGTAAACCAAAAGGTCAAACTTAGGGTGCAAGAATTAAATTTAAACATAACTATTACATTTAAACTCGGGCTCCATTACAAACGGGTCTTCAAGCGCTCCTTGCTCCTTTATCTCCAATTATTCAAAATAATTCTAACTAATCCTATTACATAAACTATTTACAATAAATAGAAACATTGATCAACAGTTAAGGGGAAGTACATAGGATGAAGATAAAATTTACATTAGAAAAATTATAGAAGACGAGGTACGCAGACCCCATCTATAAAACCCATTCATTCATGCATCCTCATAAAATAAATTCAATCACACATTGGTCAATAGTCATTAATCAATCTCATTTATTATCATATATATCACCATATGTATTAATAAATAATATTCATCTCATGAAATTAAAACATTCAATATATATATTGATATCATTTAATGGGCAATTTAAGTTAACATAAAATTCAATTTCAACTCCAATTAGTTATCATGGAATCCAATTCCAACTCTAGTTAGTTATCATGAAATTCAATCCCAATTAAAATAAACAACTTTATTTTAATCCTTTTTTAAAACCAAAATAAACCTTTTATCTTAATTTAAAAATTGCAACAAAAAAAGTTAAAAAAAAATCGGATTTTCTGCTGGATCGGCGCGCCCTGCGCTGGACCTGCAAAAGCCGGCGCACCCCGCGCCATGGC
The DNA here is from genome assembly GCA_034770075.1 of Aralia elata. Lineage (NCBI taxonomy): Eukaryota > Viridiplantae > Streptophyta > Magnoliopsida > Apiales > Araliaceae > Aralia > Aralia elata. The sequence goes on from CM068381.1 coordinate 8,073,690, forward strand.
GAAAAACTGGTTTTTCCAATTTACGATTTTTTGTTGTTTTTCTCCAAAAACATGATTTTACATCAACAATAATGCCCAATCAAATTGTTCTAAACACATATAAATATATATGAATTAAAATAATTAATAATTCGCATAAAGTTTGGCTCGGATACCACTGTTAGATTTGTAAATAACACACGCATGCAATCAAAATACATAAATATAGCGGTTAAGCGTGATAAATCTGAATTTAAAATTTACAAACCATTCCAGGATTGATTTTTACGCGCAATTATTAATTTAATGAAAGAGATGAATAAGAATCATACCCTCGTAGAATTCTAGCTTCCTCAAGTACAAGTTCAACTTCAATTCCTTCGCGTTCTCCTTGAATTCCACCGATTAAATTCCTTCCTTTGATCAACGTTAGTCACCCAAGTGTTTGGCCTCTAGAGGTGATCCACCAAGGAATAATATGTATTCAAGAAGATGGGTGTTCACAAAACCCTAGTTTCTATCTCTATAGAAATTGCAAGTACTCTCTCCAATTCAAATGGAAGTGTGTGTAACCCAATCCATGATAAGACTCCTCTTATTTATAAATATAGGGAACCCTCCTAAACTATTTAGGATTAGGGCTTTTATTCTAATTAAACTCTTTTAATTAATTAAACTCCTAATCCAATTAGGAATTTATGAGAGTACTTATATTAATTAATTCCAAACCCTTTTAGGAATTAAATAATAATAATAGTAAGAATAATAATAAGACTCTTCTTATTAATTTATATTTAATATTTCCAAAATATTAAATAATAAATATTAAGCTATTTAATTTATTCTATTTGCATAGATTAAATTAAATATACTTAACTTATTATTACGATTATGCCATTTACTTCTTAAATAAATATTTTTCTTTTGCGGTGTGACCCTTTAGGTTCTCCATATTAAACCGGTTGTGAATAAATCAATTAAAACAATTCTAATCTTATTTAAATAAATAAATTAAACTATTTAATTTATTTAATTACATAATACTCATTCTACAATAAGGGTAAGTCCCTTTAGCGATCAACAATTTTCTAGATAATATAGATTTCAACATTAATCACAAAAGAACCTTTCAATGAATAGTTACTGTCCCAATTAAATATAAGACATGAAATTACATTACTGTCAAGTCTTATTTTATTTAATTATATGCATTTCGATTCTCAAATGCATAACTCTCAATAATGAAAATTAGAAACTCCTTTCTAATTTCATTATGCCTTGGCCAAGGACTACTGAGTTATCATTTTATCGAATCACATAAGACATTCACTTCTTGTACTAGATGTGGTAGATTCTTTGTTGATCATTCAGCTATCTCCATGTACAACTTATTATACCTAAACATATCCTTTGATATACCTTAAAGGTCTTAAGGGATATGTCAAAGTATAATTCATCATACACAAGATACTATGATGATCTTAAGTCTAAGGATCACTTGTACTATTATCACTATAAGAATTCCTATTGACAGACAAGTAAAACTCCATTAGGTATTCCTTTAGCGAGCCACGTTCAGTGAACTTATTTTTCAATAAGCACCTATATACTTGCTTTAGTATCTCCACACAAATGATTATGAGATCAATCATCCTCTTCCTAAGAGCAAACAAAGTATGTATTAATCTATCCGGATTTACTAATTCCCTTTTTAGTAATCCAACGATTAGGACCGATTTTAGTTTTAAGCTTTCTAAGAATTTAGATCTCATTAGCATGATCATTATTATGATTCTAAAAGCATTGCTTAAAACTATAGGTTTATCACATATAAAATAACAACACCATGTCGATAAAATAAAATGACTTTAATAAATCTATTCTTTTATTAATAAATGAATAAGATTACAAAGTATATGCTACATCATATCAAATATGATTGGCTTGTGTGAATACTACTTTGAGGCATACCCTTCACGAATCTTACACCTCCCCAGCAGAGTCACCAGAAAATATGGGCAAGAAAATCGTACCTCACTTGATTAGGGTTTCGTATTTGTTGAGGAGGAGAGAAATCCACGAAGAGTACAAGAAATCATTGAGGGTTTGTAGAGGGGAGAAGAACAGGTAGACAATCATCAAGACGACATGTGGCAGAACTTTAGAGAGAAAGAGCCTTCTTGTGTGTCTTAGAATCTTCGAGAATTAAAAGTCATTTCCATTGAAATGAAAAGTGTATTTATAGGGCCTCATGGTAAGTGATTATGTGCCTAGCACATGTCTGAGTCATGTGTCTGGCATGCGTCCTCATGTGAAATTTCAGATATACCCTTAGTTGCCCAAAGTGATGCCCAAATTGTCATGTCCTTCTAGCTGCCAATCCAAATCCCTCAATCATTTTTCATGACGAGTTGCCTCCATAAGTCTTCTACCTTAGAACTCATGGAGACCCTTCTCAAGTCTTCATGTACAAGGTCTTGTTTCTCAATTCACGTTGATTTGGGCTTCTTTCTACATTCAAACACCATATGATCCGAATTCATCGTCAAAATCTAAAGGACCTTTGTAATGTCCAGGAATTTTCAAAATACTGTATCAAAATTTTTCTAGATAAAATTTATTTTATATGATTTTATAAATTTAATTGGAATCCATGAAAGTAGTATTATTCAAATTTATAAATTAATCCTAACATTTAAGTACAAGAGAATTGGGAGGAAAATTAATAAATAATTTTATTCTATCATTATCGAATTTAAATAATTCGAAAGAGAAATTTTGCTGAAACAAATGTTTAAATAATTAATTTATCGAATTAATTATTTAATTTAAGTACTAGGACATAAGGGTGTTAAATTAATGGACCCATTTTCCCTTTTATTTTATTGGGCCAAATTCCTTTTTATTTTCTTGATTGGGACAAACGAATTGGGCTGGTCAAATTAAATTGGTTGGACCGACCCAAATTTCCTTTACTGTTCATTGGGACCAAACCAAGCGGACCAGATGAACCCTAAAGTGTTAAATCAATTGGGCTAAGTCCAATTCTCATTCTGCCGGTTAAAACCGTTTCAGCTGAGTTGGGTTATGGTAATGGGTCAGACCCATTCCTCTAAATTGGGGACAACTGGTCAGTTCATTTGGGCGATATCAGCAGAGATTGAAGTAGGGAGGAAATCAGTCGAACCTAAGCCCTAGCTCTCGAACCATCAAATCCCAACACCCTCGATCAGTCGCAACCAGTGAAGGAGAAGGGGGAAAAATCAACCCTCAATCGAAGCTGTCAATCGAGCTAACCCCCAAACCTTCAATCAACCCATCAATCGAGTAAGAGGCGGACAGAAAAGGTGCCGGCAATAGCTTGAAGAACCCTCGGACGGAGCGAAGGAGTTATCAACGCAACCGAGCGCCATTGTTTGGACCGAAGGTTCGAGACAGTTGGCGATTGGACCAGTGGGGGTTCGACACTCGAGGATTCGCCGGCGAAGATTCGGGCGGCGTGATGGGGGTCAGTCAACAGTTCGTCCCTCTCCTACCGTTGGTTATTGCTCGAGAAAGGGAGTTAATACCCAGCAAATTGGGTAACAAATTTCCTTTAAATTGAAGGCCTTAGCTGCCGAATTTCCCCTGTTTTGGTGAGTTCCCAAATAGAAGTTAGGGTTCCAAGTAGAAATAGAAAATTAATCAAAGAGGGGGAAACAGGGGAAACCAATTGGGATTTCGTTTTCAGCTCGCTGCGGATGTCCAGCTTGATTGTGTATTTCGGTAGGAGGAGAAGAGTCGCAACGCGATCGAGTTCAAGGTATACCCAATTGCTGATTTTCTTATGGATTGGTTTCGTTGAACTTTTGTTGTTCTCTGTAATCGGATTAAAATTGTAGACTATATTTGGGTTTGGTATAAATCCCTTCATGTGTACTTAGTTGTATTGCCAACTGGGTAGGTTGTATCACACACTGTATTGTAATGTATTCCCGTTTAGGTTCGTCATAGCACTGTGTTAGGCTTGTGGAAAAACTGTGTTGGGTTAACAATTCTGCTAATGTACTGTGTTGGGTTAATTAGTTTAGAAATCTGGTATGGTGTTGATTTCATTATACCTTGCAGTGTATTGAATTAAATTGTTCCCTGTATTGAGGAATTTTATTTTCTGAATTAAATTAAAATGGTTCGTTGGAATTGTTGGGTTCTGTATTGGGATATTTGTATTGTGTGTTTGATTTTTAGCAAACGTAGTACCAAGTATTGTTCTGGTTCGCTTTTGCCGTACAAACTCGTATCTTGAATCTGTGTTGGGTTGTGTTAAGTAATGCTGGGTTTGTATTGCTGGGTTTGTACTGCTGTATAGTAAAGGGCCCTAGGGTTCTGATAGTTAAATCGATTTTGTAAACAGCTGGTATTGCACTATGTTGGTGCATTGCAAATAAGAAATTCTGGTATTATTATTGGAGTTAATAATACACCGAGAAAATGTTACCAATTATGTATTATAATAAGTATTCAGTTATTATAATAAGTAAGTGTAAACAAAGTTAATTGTTTAATTATTAGTTAATTAATATTAAACAATAATCAAACATGAGTAAAGTTAGTAAATAATTATTTATTATTTATCAATAAATAAAGACAATAAATACTTAAATATTGTTTAAACTATAATAAATAAAGTTAATAAATATTTAATTATTATTTAATGATAATAATTAAATATGAATAAAGTTAATATAATAATTATTTATTATTAATAAATAATAAATAAAGATAATAAATATTTAATTATTATTTAATAGTAATAATAATTAAGTATGAATAAAGTATTGGATATGAAGGAAATTAACTACTTAATCATTAATGAAATAATGATTAAGTATAAGGGAGATTTATAAGCTAAATATTTAGCTGTGGCCTATAATAAATAAAGTTAATAAATATTTAATTATTATTTAATGATAATAATTAAATATGAATAAAGTTAATAAAATAATTATTTATTATTTATTAATAAATAGTAAATAAAGATAATAAATATTTAATTATTATTTAATAGTAATAATAATTAAGTATGAATAAAGCTGTTGAATAATAAAGATTGTTGACCCATATTTAGGGACAATAAGGGTAATCATCTGAACCCTCGAGAATAGTAATCATGATTAGCTAACAATTATTTTTCTGCTTAGCTAATGTTAATCAGTAATTAAATATAGAGGGTGAATTTTACCTGTTGAGTAAAAGGTATAGTAAGAGGTGCCAATATGCAACTGTTAATTGATAAATCGACTTTACCCGATGATAGGTCACTCGAGATCAATTAATTAAAGCTAAGATTTAAATTGTAGCTGAGCAAACAGGCAAGTTCCTAACCCTAAACTTCTTACATTATTGCAAGTTCTTCCTTACTCAACTTTTTACCTTGAGCAATACTTCTAAAACCTTATGCAATATTTTAATTCATGCAAAAGGTATATATTATTGCAAGTATTCTTTAAGCTTGAATTTTATCTCCAAGCATGCTATAAGTGGTCTAATTACTTTTAAAATTATTCCACATCTGTGTATTTATTGGCATTCGCACTCATGCATTTGAATTCGAATATTGAATTAAATTCAGAAGTTTTATGAACCATTCATGGTTAAGTCTGAACCCTTGTTCGGTCAGACAATTTTGTGAGAATTTATAAAAGCTATCCGAACCAATCAATGGTAAGGATTCTTAGACTGTATGAACACCCCTTTATTTATAAGGGAGTACCCCACGTACCGTATATAAGGTACAAATAGCAGAATTAAATGTTATGCATATACATAGGGTACGCGAGGCTGATCCCCTCAAGTACGTTATTCTGTAGCCAGTAACCAGAGGGTCAACCAGCTATTGACTCCTCTGGAAGTTAGCGTTCAAAGTCTATTTGACTATCAATTGTTCTAAAAGCATTTATTGTTCTTAGCCTTCTGATTTATTCTATAGTTGAAACCCCTTTTTATATCCCTTCATCATGATATATCCTTATTGTTGCACTTTAAACTTGCTGGGCAAACTCGTTGCTCATTCTTGCTATATCATGATTTCATTGCAGCTAAACCCGAGACGTCAGGGAAGAATAAAGGGAAAGAAAAGATGAAATGATAGACTTCTTGTAGCTGACCTTAGATTCATGTGTTAGTTATTTACTGATGTAATTTAAACCCTGCTAGCTATTTAGGGTATGGATTGTGTAAATGTTTAAGGTTAATCGTATTCTGGGACTAGTGACACCTTGTAATGAACAATGTATGTTTATTATATTCCGCACTTTTAGATATCATATGTTGTTAAAGGTGAATGTTGTTTTGAATCGTGATGACCAGATCCGGGTATTTGGAGACCCGAATTTGGGGGCGTCACAGGTTGGTATCAAAGCTGTAGGTTATAAACTTTAGGATCGCGAAACCTAGGTTATAACCTTCATAGTAAACTCGTATTGAGTGTTAGGAGATAAATCGAGGAGATTTATCATATGTGGTTTTGATGAATTGGGGAAATTCATCGAGTCGAGTAGTACCCAATGAAATATAACTTCATTTCTTCAATGAATATATTTTATTGCTGTACTAATGTTAGTTTTTGTGTGTTTGTAGGATGGCTGATATAGGAGGGACCAGTGGAGCCCGTGAGGAGGAGGAGGTATTTATAGACATCCCAGTAGTTGCTGAGCAGCTGGTGGGGTATGCTCCTACTGCCCCAGGAGTACCGCTAGAGGAGTCCGAGCCGGAGGAGGACTACCATAGAGAGCTACCAGAGCCAGTGGTAGGTGGGGTGATGAGGTCCGGTAGTCAGGACCCTGATACTGAGGAGGAGGATCCAGAGGCCGAGGGGGAGGAGCCACCTGCTGATATTGACGGCATGGGGTCCACTGCTGATGATATCATCGAGGGGTTGACCGACAGAAACGAGGAGTTGGAGGCTCGGATTGCTCATTTGGAGGAGCAAAACCAAACCCATCAGTATATGGAGGACCAGTATAGAGACCTGGCCTACCAGCTCGAGCACGACTTAGGGGTGGCCAAGGTACAGCTGCAGGGCTACGAGTCCTCAGCACAGCAGGTCGGACCACTGCTACATCAGCTAGTGGCCCGAAACGCTGAGTTGAGGGAGAGACTGGAGCAGCGGGATCTGCAGATCGCCCACCTGAGGGAGAAACAGGAGGCCATGAGGTTTGAGGCCGGACTGGAGGTGGCTGCAAGGATGCACGTCAGGGAGGCCTGGGCCAGGGAGGCCAGGAGGGTTGATCAGTTGGAGGACCAGCTAGAGGCCAGGGCAGTGAGGATAGAGACCCTGGGGCATGCCTTGGATGCAGCCTACCGTAGACCCCGGACTGAGATAGGAGAGTCCAGCCGCTCGGTTCGCCGCAGGATCGGGGACGGAGCAGTCTCTTCTGGCCAGCAGGCTCGGATCCGTCATGATGTATAGTGATGGGATAGGATGGTTGATTAGTTGCTAGTACAGTCAGTCCCACTTTTGTTTATGTTAGGGACATAGCCATGTTTGTTTATGAAACTTTATATTTGTTGTTATGATTGGGGTAGCAGTTGAACCCCAACTTTTGTGGTCTTGAGGGAGGAAAGGTTAGGATTCCCCACTTTTGTCTAAGGGGATGATTTGTTGATAGGACAGATAGTGGCGCATTTATAGAAGTATGCCACAGGTTTAGTCATTGTAACAAAACAGTGGTATATGAATATAAATGCAGATGTTTCGCTTAAATCAAATGTGTTGATAAATATTTTACCTTTAATTGTCTATTTTAATAACATATGTTGTAAAATGTGAATCTATAGGTAAAAGTTATCAGTTTCCTTATTCTAAACCATGCCAAGGGGAAGGCCACGTAACCGACAAGTCGAAGAGTCAGAAAGTGAGGTTGGAGACCAAACCAACCCAATGAGAATGTTCGCGGAAATGCTGGCCGAGGCTATGCAATCCAGACCACCACCTGAGAGAACCCAAACTGCAGCTGAGCCAACGCATCATCTGGCAAACTTTAAAGATTTCAAATTGGTCGGACCACCTGAGTTCAAGGGAACTCTTAACCCAATCGAGGCGCAGACCTGGATAGAAGAGATAGAAAAGGTCTTCGACGTAGCAAGGGTGGCAGAGGAACAGAAAACAAGTTTTGCCACTTTCATGTTAAAAGGAGAAGCCAACTATTGGTGGAAGGCCAATCGGGGCCGAGTTGAAGAAGGCACTGTCGCGTGGGACCGTTTTAAGGAGATGTTCTTAGAAAACTACTTTCCAGAGAGCATGAAACAGGAAATAGAGATCAAGTTCCTAGAACTAAAACAAGGGAACATGTCTGTGGCTGAGTACGCAGCTAAGTTTAATGAGTTGGCACGGTTTGCAGCTCACCAAGTCAGCACAGAGGAAAGGAAAGCTCGTAGGTTTGAGCAGGGGTTGAAACCATGGTTATACCGTTCTGTGGCGGTATTGAAAATCAGAACATTTGCAGAATTGATGGAGAGGGCAATCATTGCAGAGGGTGGCAGTGAGGCCCTGGCCAAATACAATCACGAGAAGAAGAAGGGACATGAGGGCCCTAAGGCAGGAAGCAGTGGGGGCAGTAACCCCAACAAACGGAAATGGATCGAGAGTCAGTCCTCTGGGGGAAATAAATCTGTAGGGGAGGTAAAGAAGCCAGGCAGATGCAACAACTGTGGCAAGAACCACACGGGGGAATGCATGAAGGGGAAGAGCGTGTGTTACCGTTGTGGACAACCTGGGCACATGGCCCCACAGTGCCCTAATAAGCCGAAAGGAGATTGTTTCTCCTGTGGATCTCCTGACCACCAGATCAAGGACTGTCCGAAGAGGAAAAGTGACGCCGGGAGTGGCAACCGAAACAACAACAACAGTGGAAACAACAACCGGTTGAACTACGGGCCACCATCCAGTCAAGCCAACAGGCCAACAGCCCGCACGTTCAACGTGACGGTGCAGGATGCCATGGAATCCAAGGACGTGGTGTCAGGTATCATCCCAATCAATGATATAAATGCATATGTGCTATTTGATTCGGGTGCTACTTGCTCTTTTGTTTCCGAAGAATTTGCTAGTCAGTTAAATGTACCTTGTGAAAAGTTAGAACACCCTATGAACGTAGAAGTAGCAAACAAAGAAATTGTCCCCGTAGAATACATTCATAGGAATTGTTGTGCTGAGTTGCGAGGATTTAAGCTCAACGTGGATTTGATACCCATTCGACTGGGAGAGTTCGATGTAATCTTGGGAATGGACTGGCTATCAACCCACGGAGCAGTTATTGACTGTAAAAAGAAATGTATACACCTAAAGACTTCTAATAAGTCGAAGGTGGTGTTTTATGGCAGCAAATCACCAAAACTATCTTGTTGTCTCACTATGATGCAAACAAGGAGATTACTGAAGAAAGGATGCGAGTGTTATTTGGCCCATGTGGTCGATACTCGTCAGGTCGGGGATGAGATGGGTCAAATACCAGTTGTGAGAGATTTCACCGATGTCTTTCCCGATGAACTTCCGGGACTGCCGCCGGATAGGGAAACCGAGTTCGTTATCGATTTGGCACCGGGAACCGCACCAATATCGAAGCCGCCGTATCGGATGGCACCTGTGGAGATGAAGGAGTTGATGGTGCAACTGCAGGAGCTATTAGATAAAGGTTATATCAGACCAAGCGTGTCCCCGTGGGGAGCGCCAGTTCTGTTTGTAAAGAAGAAAGACGGTTCAATGAGGCTTTGTATCGACTACCGAGAGTTGAACAAAGTTACAATTAAGAATAGGTATCCGCTTCCTAGGATTGACGATCTGTTTGATCAACTTAAAGGAGCGAAGTACTTTTCAAAGATCGACTTAAGAACAGGCTACCATCAGCTGAAAGTGAGGCAAGAAGATATCCCGAAGACTGCATTCAGAACTCGTTACGGGCACTTCGAGTTTCTGGTAATGTCTTTTGGATTGACAAATGCACCAGCAGCATTCATGGATATGATGAACAGAGTGTTCAAGCAGTACTTGGACAAGTTCGTAGTTGTATTCATCGATGACATTCTGGTGTATTCAGGGACGGAGGAGGAGCATGCTGAACATTTGAAGATTGTATTAGAAGCTCTCAGGAGGGAGAAATTGTACGCGAAATTTTCGAAGTGTGAGTTTTGGTTGCAGAGGGTACAGTTTCTGGGTCATGTCATAGACAAAAATGGTGTTTCGGTGGACCCAGTAAAAGTAGAGGCGGTTATTAACTGGGAACAGCCGAAGACGCCGACAGAGATCCGGAGTTTCTTGGGATTAGCGGGATACTATCGGAGATTCATCCAGGATTTTTCAAAGATAGCATCGCCGTTGACCAATCTCACCAGGAAAACAGTCAAGTTTGTTTGGTCGGAGAAGTGTGAGGAGAGTTTCATGGAGTTGAAGAAGAGACTCAGCCAAGCACCAGTGTTGACCTTACCAGACAACACTGGGGGTTTCGTAGTGTATAGCGATGCATCGCACAAGGGTCTTGGCTGTGTACTGATGCAACACGGCAAGGTCGTGGCGTACGCATCGCGTCAGCTGAAGGATTATGAGAAGGGTTATCCGACTCATGACTTGGAGTTAGCAGCGGTAGTTTTCGCCCTGAAGATTTGGAGGCACTACCTATACGGGGAGAAGTGCGAGATATATACAGATCACAAAAGTCTGAAATATATCTTCACTCAAAAGGAGCTGAACATGAGGCAACGCCGATGGTTAGAATTGATCAAGGACTACGACTGTGAAATTCTGTACCATCCGGGCAAAGCAAATGTAGTGGCTGATGCCTTAAGTAGGAAAGGCAAGGTGAAACTGATGCAGCTGACAGTCCAGGAGGAGTTGATACGGGACTTTGAACGTCTGGAGCTGGAAGTTAGGTATCCAATGGAGGTGGACGAAAAGGTGTTCGCCGTGACGGTAGGTCCAACTCTACTGGATAAGATACAGGAGGCTCAGGAATTTGACGAAGAATGCATTGACATTAAGAAACAATTATCGGAGGGAAAAGCATCGAAGTACAAGGTTGACAGCGCGGGATTCCTGAGATTCGAGGGAAGGATCTGGATACCTTACGTACCAGACTTAAGGGAAGAGATTTTGCAGGAGGCCCATAATACGAGATTTTCGGTACATCCGGGTAGCACCAAGATGTATCAAGATCTTCGTCAACATTACTGGTGGCCGCATTTGAAGGGGGAAGTTGCAGAATTCGTTAGCCGGTGTTTAACTTGTCAGAGGATCAAGGCAGAGCACCAACGGCCGAGCGGATTGTTGCAACCCTTAGAGATTCCCGAATGGAAGTGGGAGCACATCACAATGGATTTTGTGGTGGGACTCCCAACAACGCAAAAGGGTCTAGACGCCATCTGGGTGATCGTGGATCGGTTGACCAAGTCTGCCCACTTTCTACCGATCAAGATCAGGTACAAATTGGAACAGTTGGCGAAACTTTACGTGAAGGAAATAGTATCACGACATGGAGTGCCGGTATCTATTGTGTCTGACAGGGATCCGCGCTTCAAGTCAAATTTTTGGAGAAGTCTACAGGAAAGACTGGGGACACAGTTAAGAATGAGTACGGCATATCACCCTCAGACTGATGGTCAGAGTGAGCGAACAATTCAGACTCTAGAGGATATGCTCCGGGCAGTTGTGATGGACTTAAGTGGCAGCTGGGACGATCATTTGCCACTGGTAGAGTTCGCCTACAACAATAGTTACCATGCTAGCATTGGTATGCCACCGTACGAAGCATTGTACGGAAGAAAGTGTCGAACGCCGTTGTGTTAGGATGAAGTTGGTGAACGGAGGTTGTTGGGACCAGAATTGGTACAACAAACTGTGGAAATTATTAAAGTAATAAGACAACGGTTAGTAGCAGCCCAGGATCGTCAGAAAAAGTATGCCGATTTACATCGTCAGAAACGAGACTTTGAAGTTGGTAGCTTTGTGTTTCTGAAGGTATCTCCCTGGAAGGGGAAGATTCGTTTTGGGAAGAAGGGTAAATTAAGCCCTAGATTCATAGGACCGTTTGAGATTTTGAGGAGAATAGGCGAAGTGGCGTACGAGGTAGCGTTACCTCCTGAACTTGAGCACATCCACAACGTGTTCCATGTATCAGTGTTGCGTCCGTATAAGCCAGATTACAAGCATGTCATTTCCTATGAACCAATTCAGGTCGAAAGGGACTTATCGTACGAGGAGATTCCTGTTCAAATACTGGATAGAAAAGAGCAGAAGCTGAGGAATAAAATCATTCACTCGGTGAAAGTTCTCTGGAGGAACCATGCGGTAGAAGAGGCTACGTGGGAACTTGAAGAGAAGATGAGAGCAAACTATCCACGATTATTTGAGTAACCTTAGATTGAAATTCCGAGGACGGAATTTTTATAAGGGGGAGAGGATGTAATGTCCAGGAATTTTCAAAATACTGTATCAAAATTTTTCTAGATAAAATTTATTTTATATGATTTTATAAATTTAATTGGAATCCATGAAAGTAGTATTATTCAAATTTATAAATTAATCCTAACATTTAAGTACAAGAGAATTGGGAGGAAAATTAATAAATAATTTTATTCTATCATTATCGAATTTAAATAATTCGTATTTGTTGAGGAGGAGAGAAATCCACGAAGAGTACAAGAAATCATTGAGGGTTTGTAGAGGGGAGAAGAACAGGTAGACAATCATCAAGACGACATGTGGCAGAACTTTAGAGAGAAAGAGCCTTCTTGTGTGTCTTAGAATCTTCGAGAATTAAAAGTCATTTCCATTGAAATGAAAAGTGTATTTATAGGGCCTCATGGTAAGTGATTATGTGCCTAGCACATGTCTGAGTCATGTGTCTGGCATGCGTCCTCATGTGAAATTTCAGATATACCCTTAGTTGCCCAAAGTGATGCCCAAATTGTCATGTCCTTCTAGCTGCCAATCCAAATCCCTCAATCATTTTTCATGACGAGTTGCCTCCATAAGTCTTCTACCTTAGAACTCATGGAGACCCTTCTCAAGTCTTCATGTACAAGGTCTTGTTTCTCAATTCACGTTGATTTGGGCTTCTTTCTACATTCAAACACCATATGATCCGAATTCATCGTCAAAATCTAAAGGACCTTTGTAATGTCCAGGAATTTTCAAAATACTGTATCAAAATTTTTCTAGATAAAATTTATTTTATATGATTTTATAAATTTAATTGGAATCCATGAAAGTAGTATTATTCAAATTTATAAATTAATCCTAACATTTAAGTACAAGAGAATTGGGAGGAAAATTAATAAATAATTTTATTCTATCATTATCGAATTTAAATAATTCGAAAGAGAAATTTTGCTGAAAACAAATGTTTAAATAATTAATTTATCGAATTAATTATTTAATTTAAGTACTAGGACATAAGGGTGTTAAATTAATGGACCCATTTTCCCTTTTATTTTATTGGGCCAAATTCCTTTTTATTTTCTTGATTGGGACAAACGAATTGGGCTGGTCAAATTAAATTGGTTGGACCGACCCAAATTTCCTTTACTGTTCATTGGGACCAAACCAAGCGGACCAGATGAACCCTAAAGTGTTAAATCAATTGGGCTAAGTCCAATTCTCATTCTGCCGGTTAAAACCGTTTCAGCTGAGTTGGGTTATGGTAATGGGTCAGACCCATTCCTCTAAATTGGGGACAACTGGTCAGTTCATTTGGGCGATATCAGCAGAGATTGAAGTAGGGAGGAAATCAGTCGAACCTAAGCCCTAGCTCTCGAACCATCAAATCCCAACACCCTCGATCAGTCGCAACCAGTGAAGGAGAAGGGGGAAAAATCAACCCTCAATCGAAGCTGTCAATCGAGCCAACCCCCAAACCTTCAATCAACCCATCAATCGAGTAAGAGGCGGACAGAAAAGGTGCCGGCAATAGCTTGAAGAACCCTCGGACGGAGCGAAGGAGTTATCAACGCAGCCGAGCGCCATTGTTTGGACCGAAGGTTCGAGACAGTTGGCGATTGGACCAGTGGGGGTTCGACACTCGAGGATTCGCCGGCGAAGATTCGGGCGGCGTGATGGGGGTCAGTCAACAGTTCGTCCCTCTCCTACCGTTGGTTATTGCTCGAGAAAGGGAGTTAATACCCAGCAAATTGGGTAACAAATTTCCTTTAAATTGAAGGCCTTAGCTGCCGAATTTCCCCTGTTTTGGTGAGTTCCCAAATAGAAGTTAGGGTTCCAAGTAGAAATAGAAAATTAATCAAAGAGGGGGAAACAGGGGAAACCAATTGGGATTTCGTTTTCAGCTCGCTGCGGATGTCCAGCTTGATTGTGTATTTCGGTAGGAGGAGAAGAGTCGCAACGCGATCGAGTTCAAGGTATACCCAATTGCTGATTTTCTTATGGATTGGTTTCGTTGAACTTTTGTTGTTCTCTGTAATCGGATTAAAATTGTAGACTATATTTGGGTTTGGTATAAATCCCTTCATGTGTACTTAGTTGTATTGCCAACTGGGTAGGTTGTATCACACACTGTATTGTAATGTATTCCCGTTTAGGTTCGTCATAGCACTGTGTTAGGCTTGTGGAAAAACTGTGTTGGGTTAACAATTCTGCTAATGCACTGTGTTGGGTTAATTAGTTTAGAAATCTGGTATGGTGTTGATTTCATTATACCTTGCAGTGTATTGAATTAAATTGTTCCCTGTATTGAGGAATTTTATTTTCTGAATTAAATTAAAATGGTTCGTTGGAATTGTTGGGTTCTGTATTGGGATATTTGTATTGTGTGTTTGATTTTTAGCAAACGTAGTACCAAGTATTGTTCTGGTTCGCTTTTGCCGTACAAACTCGTATCTTGAATCTGTGTTGGGTTGTGTTAAGTAATGCTGGGTTTGTATTGCTGGGTTTGTACTGCTGTATAGTAAAGGGCCCTAGGGTTCTGATAGTTAAATCGATTTTGTAAACAGCTGGTATTGCACTATGTTGGTGCATTGCAAATAAGAAATTCTGGTATTATTATTGGAGTTAATAATACACCGAGAAAATGTTTACCAATTATGTATTATAATAAGTATTCAGTTATTATAATAAGTAAGTGTAAACAAAGTTAATTGTTTAATTATTAGTTAATTAATATTAAACAATAATCAAACATGAGTAAAGTTAGTAAATAATTATTTATTATTTATCAATAAATAAAGACAATAAATACTTAAATATTGTTTTTAAAAACTATAATAAATAAAGTTAATAAATATTTAATTATTATTTAATGATAATAATTAAATATGAATAAAGTTAATATAATAATTATTTATTATTATTAATAAATAATAAATAAAGATAATAAATATTTAATTATTATTTAATAGTAATAATAATTAAGTATGAATAAAAGTATTGGATAAGAAGGAAATTAACTACTTAATCATTAATGAAATAATGATTAAGTATAAGGGAGATTTATAAGCTAAATATTTAGCTGTGGCCTATAATAAATAAAGTTAATAAATATTTAATTATTATTTAATGATAATAATTAAATATGAATAAAGTTAATAAAATAATTATTTATTATTTATTAATAAATAGTAAATAAAGATAATAAATATTTAATTATTATTTAATAGTAATAATAATTAAGTATGAATAAAGCTGTTGAATAATAAAGATTGTTGACCCATATTTAGGGACAATAAGGGTAATCATCTGAACCCTCGAGAATAGTAATCATGATTAGCTAACAATTATTTTTTCTTTTTCTGCTTAGCTAATGTTAATCAGTAATTAAATATAGAGGGTGAATTTTACCTGTTGAGTAAAAGGTATAGTAAGAGGTGCCAATATGCAACTGTTAATTGATAAATCGGACTTTACCCGATGATAGGTCACTCGAGATCAATTAATTAAAGCTAAGATTTAAATTGTAGCTGAGCAAACAGGCAAGTTCCTAACCCTAAACTTCTTACATTATTGCAAGTTCTTCCTTACTCAACTTTTTTACCTTGAGCAATACTTCTAAAACCTTATGCAATATTTTAATTCATGCAAAAGGTATATATTATTGCAAGTATTCTTTAAAGCTTGAATTTTATCTCCAAGCATGCTATAAGTGGTCTAATTACTTTTAAAATTATTCCACATCTGTGTATTTATTGGCATTCGCACTCATGCATTTGAATTCGAATATTGAATTAAATTCAGAAGTTTTATGAACCATTCATGGTTAAGTCTGAACCCTTGTTCGGTCAGACAATTTTGTGAGAATTTATAAAAGCTATCCGAACCAATCAATGGTAAGGATTCTTAGACTGTATGAACACCCCTTTATTTATAGGGGAGTACCCCACGTACCGTATATAAGGTACAAATAGCAGAATTAAATGTTATGCATATACATAGGGTACGCGAGGCTGATCCCCTCAAGTACGTTATTCTGTAGCCAGTAACCAGAGGGTCAACCAGCTATTGACTCCTCTGGAAGTTAGCGTTCAAAGTCTATTTGACTATCAATTGTTCTAAAAGCATTTATTGTTCTTGCTTCTGATTTATTCTATAGTTGAAACCCCTTTTTATATCCCTTCATCATGATATATCCTTATTGTTGCACTTTAAACTTGCTGGGCAAACTCGTTGCTCATTCTTGCTATATCATGATTTCATTGCAGCTAAACCCGAGACGTCAGGGAAGAATAAAGGGAAAGAAAAGATGAAATGATAGACTTCTTGTAGCTGACCTTAGATTCATGTGTTAGTTATTTACTGATGTAATTTAAACCCTGCTAGCTATTTAGGGTATGGATTGTGTAAATGTTTAAGGTTAATCGTATTCTGGGACTAGTGACACCTTGTAATGAACAATGTATGTTTATTATATTCCGCACTTTTAGATATCATATGTTGTTAAAGGTGAATGTTGTTTTGAATCGTGATGACCAGATCCGGGTATTTGGAGACCCGAATTTGGGGGCGTCACAACCTTGGCACGACCTTAAGGTTAGGGGGTCGAATCTTAGGAGGTTGAACTCTAAGGGCCCAAACCCTAGGTTCGTACCTCCTTCGATATCCTTTATATGTCTTGACCTTTCTTGCTCAGTTTTCTTTATTTTCTCATAATTCTTGATCCTGTAAGAATCTCATCTTGTCATGGAGGATTCAAGAAAAATCATTCCTAAATCCTCATGAGTTTTCTTGTCTGTTTCCTTGGTTTCAAGCTGGTTATTCAGTTATTGCACCGCTTAAAGCTTGTTCAGCATGACATTCAGCAATAGGATGAGGTGTGCCCCTAGGAGGCCAACCCCTAGGGTGGCTGAACCCTAGGGTGCATGGCCAAAACCTATGGAGACTAGGGGGTCACCCCAGTCTTCTTATTTTTCTTTTGTTCGTTTTCCTTGTTTTGTCCTTGTTTCATTTCGGTAGTTCAAATCAAGTTCAACACCGGGAAAATCGTTGTCGAAATTTGTCACAAAGTAGGACCACCTAGAGGTGGCCGAACCCTAAGGGGCCAAACCCTAGGTGTTTCCCCTTTTGTTCAAATTAAGTATAACTAGGGAAGTCGTTGTTGAAATTTGTCACAAGGTGGGACCACCTAGGGTTGGCCGAACCTTAGGGGATCAAACCCTAGGTGTTCCCCCCTTTTGTTCATTTATTGTTTGTCTCGTTCATTTATTTCCATATTGTTAATTTATTTCTGACGTTTTCATTTTTCGTTCAATTTTTAGGTCACATGTGAATCCTAATTTGTGTACTTGAACCCGCATAGTTAAATGACAAACATTTAATTTTCATAGTGTCCGTCCCGTGAAATTTTATCATTAGATCATTCATATAAGTAGCTTTTAAGTATTCTACTTCTACCTTTCTCGACAAAAATCCAACTACACAGGAAGCCAAACTCTCATTATTCTGTCATCGTTCAAAGTAATAGTACTAGTAACCTACATAACCATTATGTGCAAAATGGATACATGCATAGACTGAATAAGCGATACATTAGGTGGTACTCAAGAATTTTTTATATGTTAAATAAATGTGAATCTAGTTTGTGTCTGTCAAAAATTAACTTAACTGGAAGAGCTTAAATATTTTACTAAAAGTCATGAAAAGAATCTTATAACAGTATGAAGTTTTGCACACATAGTGTAACTTTGAATAGTAATATATAACATTCATTATAATGCGTAATTTGGCAATTATTGAGCCTAAATTGCAACCCAGAAGTCTAGTTTATAATAGAAGTGGAATCAAATTAAAATCCATATAATAGTAATATTTGAGTTATAGTTATTTTACTGTACTGTGTGTTTATATGTTACTTATCTCAATTCATTTTCTAATCTTTTATTTTATTATTTTTCTTACTTAATTTGTTTTATCCTTTTAGTTTTCTTGTCTTTCTACTATTACACTTTAAATATGGTATTAATTTTTAGGCTTCTCCACTAATTTGGGATAAACAGTGTAGTTGAGTTGACTGGAGTGATTTTGTTTTATTTTGCTACATGAATTTATATGTTGCATTTCCTGGAATAAGTTCCTTATAGTGCTAGTTCAATTTATTGATGTAGTTCTTTTGATCTCTTGTTATATTTATGAGTTTTATTTTTGGAGAAAGGAGAAGGGAAAGTTGGAACTTTGCTTATAATGTTTTAGGAGACTTGCAAATTAAACTCACAAACATGCATTTAATGAACATATGAATTTTTATTTTTATTTTTGTATGTCTGAGAATAAGTTCTGAAAAAAATTATATGTATCATTAGGCCGAAGGTCTCCTTCATAGATCTGTTCACTGGAAGTTGGCCAAACTTCATGCTCAAATCTGTCGATGGAAACAAATGAGACATATGATGTCGTAGGATGTAACAAACTAAACACCGGGTGCACTCGTAAGCAAACAAGCCTACAAAGGATATAAATATTAGCGAGCATAAATGTGAGAAGGACAACATGGAAAAGGAAGAAGAGATCAAGTGGGAAAATTAAATAAAAGTACGAACATTTTGAAGAAAGACTTGAAGTTTGCTCCTATCATCATCAAGTTTTATATACTCATACCACATAACTACTGACATTTTACTACCTTTGTCCAGAGAAGTTAATCACTTTTAAAGAGGTGCCAAAAAGCTTAGCTTTAACAAAGTTGGAAATGTAACGCGTCGTATATATTTGAAATATAAAAATAAATATTAATAAAATAGAGTATAAATATGTTCTCGGAAAGTTATAATATTATTAATGTACCCAAAACACCCCCACCCCCCAAAAAATAAATAAATAAAAGAAACCATCTTTTCTAGATAGAGGGACTAATTGTTTAAAGGACATGTACTAGTTTTGATCACATAGAAAACGACATTGTTGCCCTTCACAACATGTTCACTTCAAGACCTTTCATTCTCTTCCCCCTCCTTAATCTGTGTGTATGTGTTTGTGTGTATGTGTGTGAATTGACAACTGTAGACACCCAAAATTTGCACATATTATTAAATTATATGATAGGAGGGCAGTAACGTCAATTCATCAAATATTTGGGAATATCAAAAGAAGATTTATAATGTAACGATCGAGAATTTTGTAGTTTATTATAAATATTTATTGGAAGTAAATAAATATTTTAATGGTTTTATTTATTAAATGAATAAATGTTTGATGAGTATTATTTTAGAATAAGTTAATTAAGTGTGATTATATTAAATAAATTATGCTAAATGGTGTGATTGCTTGTGCGTACTTTATTACGCTAATATGTTTGTAATATCTTAATTTAATTAGACAATGAAATTAAGGGATAAATTGAATTGTTTATCAATCAATTAATGATAATATTTTAATTTAATTTAATAATTAACTTAGAGAGTTGAGATTTGTTGATAAAGTTATAATGATAAGGGTCGAGTATAAATAAAACTATAATGGGAGTTATAATAAGGATTTATCGTATTAATATTATTATTAATTTAATGGTGTGTGTGACAAATAAACTCTATGTTAAAGAGTTTATTAAAATTAAGAAGTAAAGAATTATTATAATAAATGATTTATGTTAATATTGAGTTTTAATTTAATTAAAGGGAGGTGACACAATACTATATTATAAGGGTTTTATTAAAATATTTTAAAAAGAGGTTTTTGTTAGTGTGTACAACCAAACAAGGTCTTATGACCCTTGGTTGGTGTAACTGATAAAGCTGGAGTTAGTGGGTGAATTAGTACGTGTAATATTCCGAACCCTAATAAGATTTATTAATATAAACTATGTGTTTAATAAATGAAATTTCTTGTTCTGACTTGGTATTATGTGATTTCGTATTTTATTAAACAATTAGGTCAAATAAAATTTTTTCGCCAAGTAGCTGTGTCGTGCTTAATCGGACAAAATGATTTGTCGTGCTTCCAGCGAATTCACCAAGAAGCGTTACGGTAAATTAGTTTTGTAAGCTGCTGTGTCGTACTTGGAATTGACGAAGTGCTTTGTCGTGCTTCGACATTAATATAATATTATATTAAATGATAAAATTTTAAAATAAGTTAAATAGGGTTTAAAATGTTAAACGGAAATAGAAACCCTAAATTTCAAAACCCTAATTGATAAAATTATCCGAATTATTTAATCGAAACCCTAATTATTGTATAAGAATTTTAATTGATATACTTAGATTCTAAATAATGAAACATGATATTAATTATGAATTATTGAGGTTAAATTAAAACCTAAACGAAAGATTAAAACCCTAATTATAGGATTGAAAACCCTAAACCCTAATTCGGAACCCTAAAACCCTAATTTGGTTCAATAACCCTAATTTATGAAGTGTAAAACCTTAATTATGATATATAACATTAATTAAGGTATTACTAAACTTAAATTAACATCCTAATCATGATTAACAAAAATCTAGATTTAATTAGTAAGTAAATAAGTGAAAAATAAATTCCTAGCCAATAAAAATTAAGCTAGGAGTGTGCAAGCTTGTGCTTGACACACTCCAGCACAAGCATGATAAGCTAGGATCAGATTTGAGCAGCACAAGTTAAGGAGTTAGATATTTGTGGAGGCAAGAATGTGAGAAATGACCTAAAAACCCTAAATTGGAAGTTGCTATAAATAGAACATCAAGCTGGTCATTTAACCTACGAATTTACAAACCCTAAACACCTATAGTACCAGCCATAACAAGCCTCTGCAATCACAAGATCAGTAGCCAAGATCAGAAATCAAATTTTAAAGAAAAAGGTGCACAAAACCCTAATTTATGTTTGATCTTCAAACCTGCAAAATTTTTGTGTTTTAGATGTTTAGGAATACTTGTTAATATGTTATTTAGTGATCTGGGCGGTCAAAACATGTTTACATAACATCTAGATATGAAAATCAAGCCAAAAACGCAAACTGTTCTTGGCAGTCAAGAACAGTCTAACAAGCTACTTTGTCAGGCGGTTTGATCGGCTTAATTTATGTGTTAGATCTGTTTTAATGTTTGTATGTGTAGCCTGATATGAGGTCTATAATATCCAACTTGAATTGTAGTAAAAGAATGTCTAGAAATGAAGTTATGATCGGTCAAAAGTCCTTTGACCGTTCGGATTGGCAGATTTCTGGGCAACCCAGAAATCTTTGAAGAACTCTGACAAGGTTTGTCAGAAGTTCATGCTGCCCAGATTTGGCCTAAACGAGATATTTTGGGTAATTTATTTGCTTAGACTTGTTGTATGCTACATAGATAACAACCTCATAACATTAAAACACATGAACAATAATTAATCTAGCCAGAAATCGTGGTCAAAGTGCCTTGACCGAACCTGACTCATGAATTTCTGGGTTACCCAGAAATTCTCAAGAACAGTTGGTCCCTGCTAGTTTGACCAAATTTAAATGGCATCAAATGATGTTGTTTGATCTCAAACAACACATGTCGTTACTCTCTACCATATAAACTGTAACTAGCAACAAGAATCAAACACAAACCTTTAAGCATCAAGGAGAAATTTGAGATCAAAGTAGGCTGACCAGCGTTGACCAGGTGTTCTTCATGAAGAACACCTTTAGCGACGAAATGCATGTGAAAACCCAGAAACTAAGAAAAATAAGCAGACCGTCGCTAAAGCCCTTTAGCGACGGATTTTTAATAAAAATAAAATAAAAATTAATTAAATAAATTATAAAATATAAAATAAATATTAAATAAATATTAATAATTAATAAATAAATCCGAAAATTCATTTTTAAATTATAAAAATTTATTTTTTAATATTTTTCTATATTCTGAAATATTATTTAATTTAATTAAATAATAATTAATAATTATGATAAATCATTTAATAATTGTTTTAATTATTTAAAAATGGTATTAAATTATTAAATAATTATATTAATTATTTAAAATGATATTAAGGTAAATAAAATTATTATATATAATAATTAAATAAAATATTAAATATTTATAAATAATATATTAAGTATTTAAAAATTATTTTAAATGATAATTAAATCATTTAAATATCAAATTAAGTTTTGAAAATTATTATAAGTAATAATTAAATTATTATAATGATAAAATAAATTCTAAGAATATTATTAATGATAAAATAAATCATTTAAATAATATTCTATCTTTCTAAAAATATTATAAATGATAAATAAATCATTTAAATAATATTTTAAATATCTAAAAATATTCTAAATGATAAATAAATCATTTAAATAACAAATTAAATGTTTTAAAATTATTCTAAATGATAATTAAATCATTTAAAAATATTCCTAAGCTTGTAAAAATTATTTAAAAATAATACCAAGCTTCTAAAAATGTTAGAAATAATAATTAAATTATTTAGACTAATAATTCGACTTTCAAATGAAGTTTTATCGAATAATCTATGTGTTTAGCCATTAAGGATGCGACCGAGATACCGAATCAACGTCGAACCTTAATGAAACTTGTGTAGATTAGCGTGATACATGTTTATATACGTGCTAACGCTTATTATTGGTATACGTAGACTACGTGCGTTGACCGATTGTACTAAAATTATAGTGAGCTACGCTAAGGCAAGTGTCCTAACTTTTCTCAATTTATATTAAGCAAGTATTATACATCTTGCTATCAATTATTGTGAAGTTATTGCTTCTTGTTCAGCATAACTTAAGAAATGAATTATTATTCATATATTGCTTGTTCGAGCTTAAATTGTTGTGTCAAGCCAAATTGTTTGGTAAGACATCTGCACCTTGATGTAAGGTGAACCCGAAATTTTCCCTTAAAATAAGGTGACGAAATTCCCTTAATATAAGGTGACGAACAGTTGATAATATATCAACATAAATTGGTAGGATGATATGCATACTCCTAGGATATTGGTGAGGCTGATCACCTACCAGATATCCAAAACTCAAATGGTTCTAAGTCATTAAAGACTGATAGAACTAAATGAAATATATGGTTCATGTACAGAACCCTCAGTATACATCATTGACATCTTTCAAATCAAACACATGGTGTTTACATATTTAAATGAACTTGCTGAGCATTTGTAGCTCATTCTTGCGCATATCTTCTTTTGCAGCTATAAATGATATCCCTGGCACGTCTGGGACTAACAAGGGGAAAAGCCATGCTTATTAGCTTTAATGTTTATTGTTGTATACTTTAAGTCTTTTTAAAGACTTGTTATTGTAATAACTTAGTATAACGAATGATGTAACCGAACAAAATGTTATGTAATATATTATGATCCTTTATGTTATAGAATGCGTTATACTCTGATCTTTAAATTCTTTAGAATAGTTGTACTAAGTTAAATACAGTGTCTATATGAACTATACATCTGAATGAGGGTATTTAAATGATGTTGAGAGTCCTATAAGCTCTGGGGTTACACTTAATGAGCGTCGGTAAGGTGCCATCTTTACCGGAATGCGCCCCTCAGTTCTATGGATAATCTTATCATTAATACTGTGAATGTCAGATAGATAGGGAATATTGATATGAAAGAGATATCCACAAGATATGAGTCTGTACATCCAAGTGAGGGTATCCAAACACGGATAACGTTCTGACGAGAATTATTATCTGTTATGGGATACTGTGAACCTTGGATAGATAGAAGTCATATTTTATTGAATATTTATAGTTGTATAGTTCCACGTGAGCACTAGATCTGCTACAGGGGAGTGTAGAGATTTGGGGGCGTCACAAGATGGTATCAGAGCTATAAGCACAATAAGTGCAAAGAACCCCGAGCCTCTCGCTGGTGACTCCCTATTAAAGGAAGGCACCGAAGCCAGACTCTCCGTAGGGGACGCCGTGATGTCGGTGGCAAGCTGATAGGTACCACTATGAGGTGCTATGGTTGAAGCACCATGAAAGTCACAAGATGGTATCAGAGCTGTAGATTATAGCTCTAAGGTAGTTGGGAAATACCTTAGGATATAATCTTTGAGTCCGTAAAATACTTAATACACATAAGATAACCTTAAAAGCCTTATATTTTGTGTAAACTTGCTTCATCATAATGCTAAACAAGTAAAATTCTTTTGTAGGATGGCAGACCCAGATTGGGAAGATAGTTCAAGGGAGATAGGTTCACAGGTGATAGAGCTTGAGCAGGGCAGTGATCCTGAAGGACAAGAAGTTTAAAATAACTTGGAATTCCATGACGCCGAAGCGACAGAACCTAATGAGGACGCTACAGAGGTTCAGATTATAGACGAAGGAGAAGATGAGGAAGAACCAATAATATGGAGGGATATATCAGAAGTTCAAAATCAATCTGTAGAAGAATTAGAAGAAGGAAACCCAGAGGAGGAAAACCTACTAGAACAAGCCCAGATAGAAATACATACCTTGAACAATAGGGTAACATATGTGGAAGAAAGGTTGGAGAATGAAGGACGATTGAATATCCGACTTCAGGCACTATTGTCAAGAAAGGAAAGAGAAAGATATCAAATCCAAGCAAGGCTTGATATGACTAATAAAGAATTTCGTGAAACACTTGTGGATCTGGATAAGCGAGTAGCGGATTATCCCGTAGAGAATGGAAAGACTGGATACGACATCAATAGGTAGGTGGTATCCAGTATGTTGTGTGATGAATATCGTAAGATTAAGCTTTAGATAAATCTGGTCACCAAAGTGTGTATGTAAATAGTAGTATCTAAACTACTTTACCCAAGTTTTGCGAAACTGGTTTGGGAATGCTAGTAGTACTTATATAAACTACTAGCCGAATATGTAAACCTTCTGTATGAATATACAAATTATGTTTGAACATTATGTGCATTCCATACTTGTAATTATACTAGTTTTCTTACTTATATAACTTAACGCCGCTTGAAAGAAGACCATAGACATTAGTAGAGGCTTAAAATAGAGAAGTCAACCCAACAGTTAATAAATTTAGATATGCCTTGTAAACGTAAAAATTGCAAATAAAGAGATAATTCCCGGTAAAACCATATAGAAATTATAATATAGAAATTAAGAGACATAAGTTTCTTATGAACCTCATTCCTATACAGCTAGGGGAATTCGATATAATCTTAGGCAGGGATTGGTTGGTTAATCATAATACAATGATTGACTACCATCGAAAACGTGTAAACCTATTGACTGTGTCGAAGTCAAAGGTAGTGTTCAACGGTGGTTGTTCACCTAAACGATCTCGATGTTTGACAGTAATGCAGGCAGAGAGATTGCTTAGGAAGGGTTGTACAGGCTATTTGGCATATATAGTAGATACTCGAAAAGAAGGAGTAAAGCTAGCACAAATACCTGTAGTTAGAGAATTTCCGGATGTGTTTCGAGATGACTTACCCGGTTTACCTCCGGACAGGGAGATCGAATTTGTGATTGATCTAGCGCCGGGTATGACATCAGTTTCCAAGGCACAGTACAGAATGGCACCTGTAGAGTTGAAGGAGTTACTTGTGCAGCTACAAGAACTCTTAGATAAAAAGTACATACAACCAAGTGTTTCACCTTGGGGAGCACCGGTGTTGTTTATAAAGAAGAAGGATGGGACATTAAGGTTGTGTATTGATTATAGAGAATTAAAGAAGTTAATAATAAAGAACAAATATCCTTTACCACGAATTGATGATTTGTTTGACCAGTTGAAAGGGGCCGAATACTTTTCGAAGATCGACCTACGATCGGGTTATCATCAATTAAAGGTAAGAAAAGAAGATGTGCCAAAGACAGCGTTTAGGACACGCTACGGACATTATGAGTTTCTTGTGATGTCTTTTGGATTAACAAATGCGCCGACAGCATTCATGGACTTGATGAACCGAGTGTTTAAACCATGCTAGGACAAATTTGTCGTAGTGTTCATCGATGATATTTTAGTATACTCGAGAACAAAAGAGGAGCATGCTGAACACTTGAGAAGCATATTGGAGATATTACGCAAGGAACAACTTTATGCAAAGTTTTCCAAGTGTGAATTCTGGTTGGAACGAGTCCAGTTCTTGGGTCATGTAATTGACAAGAATGGAATAGCGGTAGATCCAACCAAGATAGAAGCGATTGTGAATTGGGAACAACCAACAACTCCAACAGAAGTAAGAAGTTTTCTCGGTTTAGCAGGGTATTACCGGCGTTTTATACAAGATTTTTCAAAAATAGCAACCCCACTAACCAATTTGACTCGAAAGACGGTGAAGTACGTCTGGACAGACAAATGTGAAGAAAGCTTCCAAGAGTTGAAGAAGCGGTTAAGTATGGCACCAGTATTATCTTTATCAAATGATACAGGAGGCCTCGTTGTTTATAGTTATGCATCACACAAAGGGTTAGGGTGTGTGTTAATGCAACACGGAAAGGTGATTGCATATGCATCAAGACAACTCAAAGATTATGAGAAGAGGTATCCTACGCATGATCTTGAGTTAGCCGCCGTAGTATTCGCCTTGAAAATTTGGAGGCATTACTTGTACGGGGAGAAGTGTGAGATATACACAGATTACAAGAGTCTGAAATATATTTTCACACAGAAGGAGTTAAATATGAGACAAAGGAGATGGCTAGAGTTGATAAAAGATTTTGATTGTGAGATCTTATATCATCCAGGGAAAGCCAACGTCGTAGCAGACGCATTAAGTAGGAAGAACCAGGAGAAATTGAATGTGATGACTGATAACGAGGTACTGATAAAAGAGTTTGACAAACTTGAGATTGAGGTACGAGTTCCAGTTAACTCTACCCAGAAGTTATTTGTCATCGAGAGTAATTCGACTTTATTGGACAAAGTCAAAGAATTACAGGAGACTGATGCAGAATGTCAGAAGTATAAGGCAGAAATGACTCATAAAAAGAATGTTAAGTTTAGAGTGGATAAGGATGGAGTACTAAGATACGAAAATAGAATTTGGGTACCTTCAGTACAAGAGTTAAAAGACGAAATACTGAATGAAGCCCATAATTCTAAATTCGCTGTACATCCAGGGAGTACAAAAATGTATAAAGTCCTGAGCCAACATTTTTGGTGGTCTAACAGGAAGAGAGAAATAGTGGAGTGGGTAAGTAAATGTTTAACATGTCAAAGGGTTAAAGCTGAACATCAGAAACCGAGTGGATTATTACAACCCTTAGAAATTCCTGAATGGAAATGGGAGCATATTACCATGGACTTCGTAGTAGGTCTTCCAAATACACCGAAAGGTCATAATGCCATTTGGGAAATTGTAGATCGTCTTACCAAGTTAGCTCATTTTCTTAATCATCAAAATCAACTTCAGTCTACACCAGTTAGCCGAACTGTACATCAATGAAATTATTTTTAGACATGGAGTCCCTGTTTATATAGTATCAGACCAAAATCCCTAATTTACTCCGAACTTTTAGACAAGTTTCCAGAAACACTTAGGAACCTAGTTGAGATTAAGCACAATTTGTCATCACAAACAAACGGTCAGAGTGAGAGAACGATTTAAACACTAGAGGACATGTTGCAAACTCGCAACATGGATTTCAAAGAAAGTTGGCAAGATCAATTACCTTTAGTAGTATTTGCCTATAATAATAGTTACCATGCCAGTATAGGAATGCCACCTTTTGAAGCCTTGTACGGAAGAAAATGTAGGACACCTTTATGTTGGGACGAGGTTGGGGAACGGCAAATGTTGGGAACCGAAATAGTGCAACAAACCACGGAGGTAGTTCAAATTATACGGGGAAGATTACAAGCGTCACAAGATCGACAGAAGAAATATGCTGATCAACACAGGAAGTTACAAGATTTCGAAGTCGGTAGTCACGTGTTCTTAAAAGTATCTCCGTGGAAGGGAAAAATACGTTTCGGCAAGAAGGGCAAATTGAGTCCGAGATTTATTGGGCCATTTCAAATATTGAGGAGAATAGGTGAGGTAGCCTATGAGGTAGCCCTACCTCCTGAACTAGAACATATTCATAACGTGTTTCATGTGTCCGTGTTACGACCGTACAAACCTGATTATAAACACGTTATCGATTATGAGCCCATTCAAATCGAGAGAGATTTATCGTATAAGGAAGTTCCTATTAAAATTGTGGATAGGAAAGAACAAAATTTGCGAAATAAAAAGATACCTTCGGTTAAGGTTATCTGGAGAAATCAGAATATCGAAGAAGCTACGTGGGAGCTCGAGAGTAAAATGCGAGATAACTACCCACATTTATTTTCATAGACTGCACTGTAAATTTCGAGGACGAAATTCTTATTAGTGGGGGCGAATGTAATATTCCGAACCCTAATAAGATTTATTAATATAAACTATGTGTTTAATAAATGAAATTTCTTGTTCTGACTTGGTATTATGTGATTTCGTATTTTATTAAACAATTAGGTCAAATAAATTTTTTTCGCCAAGTAGCTGTGTCGTGCTTAATCGGACAAAATGATTTGTCGTGCTTCCGGCGAATTCACCAAAAAGCGTTACGGTAAATTAGTTTTGTAAGCTGTTGTGTCGTACTTGGAATTGACGAAGTGCTTTGTCGTGCTTCGACATTAATATAATATTATATTAAATGATAAAATTTTAAAATAAGTTAAATAGGGTTTAAAATGTTAAACGGAAATAGAAACCCTAAATTTCAAAACCCTAATTGATAAAATTATCCGAATTATTTAATCGAAACCCTAATTATTGTATAAGAATTTTAATTGATATACTTAGATTCTAAATAATGAAACATGATATTAATTATGAATTATTGAGGTTAAATTAAAACCTAAACGAAAGATTAAAACCCTAATTATAGGATTGAAAACCCTAAACCCTAATTCGGAACCCTAAAACCCTAATTTGGTTCAATAACCCTAATTTATGAAGTGTAAAACCTTAATTATGATATATAACATTAATTAAGGTATTACTAAACTTAAATTAACATCCTAATCATGATTAACAAAAATCTAGATTTAATTAGTAAGTAAATAAGTGAAAAATAAATTCCTAGCCAATAAAAATTAAGCTAGGAGTGTGCAAGCTTGTGCTTGACACACTCCAGCACAAGCATGATAAGCTAGGATCAGATTTGAGCAGCACAAGTTAAGTAGTTAGATATTTGTGGAGGCAAGAATGTGAGAAATGACCTAAAAACCCTAAATTGGAAGTTGCTATAAATAAAACATCAAGCTGGTCATTTAACCTACGAATTTACAAACCCTAAACACCTATAGTACCAGCCATAACAAGCCTCTGCAAT
This sequence comes from Aralia elata, assembly GCA_034770075.1. Classification (NCBI taxonomy): domain Eukaryota; kingdom Viridiplantae; phylum Streptophyta; class Magnoliopsida; order Apiales; family Araliaceae; genus Aralia; species Aralia elata. Next base: position 8,103,369 of record CM068381.1, read on the forward strand.
CACAAGATCAGTAGCCAAGATCAGAAATCAAATTTTAAAGAAAAAGGTGCACAAAACCCTAATTTATGTTTGATCTTCAAACCTGCAAAATTTTTGTGTTTTAGATGTTTAGGAATACTTGTTAATATGTTATTTAGTGATCTGGGCGGTCAAAACATGTTTACATAACATCTAGATATGAAAATCAAGCCAAAAACTCAAACTGTTCTTGGCAGTCAAGAACAGTCTGACAAGCTACTTTGTCAGGCGGTTTGATCGGCTTAATTTATGTGTTAGATCTGTTTTAATGTTTGTATGTGTAGCCTGATATGAGGTCTATAATATCCAACTTGAATTGTAGTAAAAGAATGTCTAGAAATGAAGTTATGATCGGTCAAAAGTCCTTTGACCGTTCGGATTGGCAGATTTCTGGGCAACCCAGAAATCTTTGAAGAACTCTGACAAGGTTTGTCAGAAGTTCATGCTGCCCAGATTTGGCCTAAACGAGATATTTTGGGTAATTTATTTGCTTAGACTTGTTGTATGCTACATAGATAACAACCTCATAACATTAAAACACATGAACAATAATTAATCTAGCCAGAAATCGTGGTCAAAGTGCCTTGACCGAACCTGACTCATGAATTTCTGGGTTACCCAGAAATTCTCAAGAACAGTTGGTCCCTGCTAGTTTGACCAAATTTAAATGGCATCAAATGATGTTGTTTGATCTCAAACAACACATGTCGTTACTCTCTACCATATAAACTGTAACTAGCAACAAGAATCAAACACAAACCTTTAAGCATCAAGGAGAAATTTGAGATCAAAGTAGGCTGACCAGCGTTGACCAGGTGTTCTTCATGAAGAACACCTTTAGCGACGAAATGCATGTGAAAACCCAGAAACTAAGAAAAATAAGCAGACCGTCGCTAAAGCCCTTTAGCGACGGATTTTTAATAAAAATAAAATAAAAATTAATTAAATAAATTATAAAATATAAAATAAATATTAAATAAATATTAATAATTAATAAATAAATCCGAAAATTCATTTTTAAATTATAAAAATTTATTTTTAATATTTTTCTATATTCTGAAATATTATTTAATTTAATTAAATAATAATTAATAATTATGATAAATTATTTAATAATTGTTTTAATTATTTAAAAATGGTATTAAATTATTAAATAATTATATTAATTATTTAAAATGATATTAAGGTAAATAAAATTATTATATATAATAATTAAATAAAATATTAAATATTTAAATATTATTAATGATAAATAAATCATTTAAATAATATATTAAGTATTTAAAAATTATTTTAAATGATAATTAAATCATTTAAATATCAAATTAAGTTTTGAAAATTATTATAAGTAATAATTAAATTATTATAATGATAAAATAAATTCTAAGAATATTATTAATGATAAAATAAATCATTTAAATAATATTCTATCTTTCTAAAAATATTATAAATGATAAATAAATCATTTAAATAATATTTTAAATATCTAAAAATATTCTAAATGATAAATAAATCATTTAAATAACATATTAAATGTTTTAAAATTATTCTAAATGATAATTAAATCATTTAAAAATATTCCTAAGCTTGTAAAAATTATTTAAAAATAATACCAAGCTTCTAAAAATGTTAGAAATAATAATTAAATTATTTAGACTAATAATTCGACTTCCAAATGAAGTTTTATCGAACAATCTATGTGTTTAGCCATTAAGGATGCGACCGAGATACCGAATCAACGTCGAACCTTAATGAAACTTGTGTAGATTAGCGTGATACATGTTTATATACGTGCGTTGACCGATTGTACTAAAATTATAGTGAGCTACGCTAAGGCAAGTGTCCTAACCTTTCTCAATTTATATTAAGCAAGTATTATACATCTTGCTATCAATTATTGTGAAGTTATTGCTTCTTGTTCAGCATAACTTAAGAAATGAATTATTATTCATATATTGCTTGTTCGAGCTTAAATTGTTGTGTCAAGCCAAATTGTTTGGTACGACATCTGCACCTTGATGTAAGGTGAACCCGAAATTTTCCCTTAAAATAAGGTGACGAAATTCCCTTAATATAAGGTGACGAACAGTTGATAATATATCAACATAAATTGGTAGGACGATATGCATACTCCTAGGATATTGGTGAGGCTGATCACCTACTAGATATCCAAAACTCAAATGGTTCTAAGTCATTAAAGACTGATAGAACTAAATGAAATATATGGTTCATGTACAGAACCCTCAGTATACATCATTGACATCTTTCAAATCAAACACATGGTGTTTACATATTTAAATGAACTTGCTGAGCATTTGTAGCTCATTCTTGCGCATATCTTCTTTTGCAGCTATAAATGATATCCCTGGCACGTCTGGGACTAACAAGGGGAAAAGCCATGCTTATTAGCTTTATTGTTTATTGTTGTATACTTTAAGTCTTTTTAAAGACTTGTTATTGTAATAACTTAGTATAACGAATGATGTAACCGAACAAAATGTTATGTAATATATTATGATCCTTTATGTTATAGAATGCGTTATACTCTGATCTTTAAATTCTTTAGAATAGTTGTACTAAGTTAAATACAGTGTCTATATGAACTATACATCTGAATGAGGGTATTTAAATGATGTTGAGAGTCCTATAAGCTCTGGGGTTACACTTAATGAGCGTCGGTAAGGTGCCATCTTTACCGGAATGCGCCCCTCAGTTCTATGGATAATCTTATCATTAATACTGTGAATGTCAGATAGATAGGGAATATTGATATGAAAGAGATATCCACAAGATATGAATCTGTACATCCAAGTGAGGGTATCCAAACACGGATAACGTTCTGACGAGAATTATTATCTGTTATGGGATACTGTGAACCTTGGATAGATAGAAGTCATATTTTATTGAATATTTATAGTTGTATAGTTCCACGTGAGCACCAGATCTGCTACAGGGGAGTGTAGAGATTTGGGGGCGTCACAGTACGTGTGTTAGTGGTTGTCAGTTTTCTAAGTCACGTATTCTTTTCATCAGTCTTTTCCCTAAGCCTAAGTCTAAGTCTAATAGTTAGAAAGAATACAGAGAAAATAAAGAGAAAAGTGAGAGAGACCATACTCTGTGAAATTGAGAAGGGAAATTGGTGTGTCAAGAAGGAAGAAGAAGGATTAACAAGGGTTTCTTATCATCTTTTCTAAACAATTACAAGTAAGTATTTATACTTTCAAAAGGGTTTTAGTGTTTTAGTTGTGTTCCTGAGTATTCATCATGAAAACTTGATTTCTATGGTTAAATTGAGTAAAGAAGGATTAAGATTGTTAATATGATTTTGTAATCAATTTTATGTTGTTTGTAAATGATTTTCAGAAATCAAAATCCATGTAATTATGTTAAAACATGAAGAATTTGGGTTTTGGTGATATATATATGATATGTATGACTTTGAGTCTAAAATTGATGTTCAATTCATGTTGAAGTATGTAAATTGATAGATTATTGTTATTGGGTATTAAGAAATGAAAATAATGCATGTCTAAAAATCTGATTTGGTTAAGAGTTGAGGTTGTAGTGAATTGATTCGCTAACAATGTTGAAAAGTGAAGAAATAACATAAACATGGGTTTTAATCCTTCATGTTTGGGTGTTTGATGTTGTTTTGTTGTTATAATGGTTAGATGCATGCTGGGTTTTGTATATATGAAGTTTATAACTTCTGGGTTTGGTTTATTTTTCTGTTAAATCGATGAAATTGAGAGTTTTTGGGTTGTGTTGTGCTGAATCGCGGATTGCAGGAACTGAGTATGCAATGCAGCGCCGCATCGCCTCTCTGCAGGCTTGTCTGCGCGCCGCAGCGCCTCAGCGCCAGTCTTCTGGTGTTGTTATAGCGCTGCAGCGCCGCTGTGCAGTTTGGCCCATACTTGAGATTTTAATTGTATAACTTCTTGGAATGCTTGTGCAACCTTAATGAAAGATTGTAAAGGGATGTTAAACTTGTAATTAGACATTATAACAGATTGTTATCACAAGTATGTTGATTTAGATTGTGAATTAATAAGTTACGAAAGACTTTAAGTTATCGTTTGTGAAGTTTGATAACTTGGGTTAAGTATTGAACTATTTGCTAATCAAGGATCTCAGACCTGTGTTGTGTAGTTGTATATAATGATTAGAACTTAAGTTAAGTTAACAAGTTTAACTAAAGAGGGATTGAATTTACATGGTTAATGTTAGTATAACTAAGATGGTGAGTTAAACCAATGAGGTTAACGTGAATGTATCTAATTTATATTGTGATCCTAATGATATATGTAGGATAAATCGGTGAACGTGTGTTGTATTGTTAATCTATGCACGAGCCAAGTTTCCTATCCTTAACTTGTTATTTATACGCAAGTTTCTAAACTCTATCTCTTTTACATTAAGCAAGTCTCTAAACCCTACTTTTACATTGAGCAAGTTCTTATTATTTAACTTGTTATTTTTATACAAGTTCTCTAACCCTAATCTTTGTTGAGCAAACTCCTTTATCATTTAATGAGCAAGTTCTTATTCTTATAAATTCCTAAACGTTACTTTATGTCGTACAAGCTCTAACCTCTATTTTCATTAGTTAAAGCAAGGTTCCTGAATTATTCTAAGTTACGATTTCTAATTTAGCTTTCTAAATTCTTTCAAAAGCATAGCTTTGCCATGTGATGTTTATTCAGTTGTCAAACATTGTTATTCAACTCTTAAAATTGATTAGCATTGTATCATTCCTTTAACGGCTAGAATACTTTAATGATTCAACTAGTACATAGTTGATGAAAGTTCTAAAGATTCCTTACTGATTCAACTAGAACATAGTTGATGTACATTCTAAAGACTTAGATTTCTTTGAAGTTAATTCCAAACCAAACTTATTTTGGTACAGAACCTGATGATCAAAGCTGAGATGAACAACCATGTATCAGGGGAATGATTTCAGAGCAACGCGATAGCGTTAAAATGTTTGCGCAATACATAGTACTAAGGGCTGATCACCTAGAGTACGAGATGATGGTCCATATAGTCGTTTAGACTGCTAAAGGTTACAGTAAAAACACCTGTTAACGTAGGACATAGATGATGATTATAGTCGTTTAGACTGTTAAAGGTTAAAGTAAAAATACTTGACAACCTAGATGTAGTTCGTGGTCTTGTGACCCTCAGTGTATTCCTTGATGTTGATATCTATTATTCAGTTTAATAGTTTATTATTTCTTTGAACTTCTTCTATCTTTTAAGTAAAGCTTATTATTTCTGGTAAGAATATTTTACCAACTAAAACTCAGTCGATTGTGATTCATATACTATTGTTGTACTCTATTATTTTGTGGGCAATTGTTCGCTCACTCTTGCACAAAACAACGCAGATGAAAACAAGAAGTTTGAAGAGCCATCTACAAACAAGGGCAAAGACAAGATGCTGTAATAGTAGATGTTAATTAATTTTTATTTCATAAAGATTTTGTAATAGACGTGATGGTGTTTTTTGTTTCCGCAAATGATGTAATAAAGGTTAGATAACCTGGTATTGATTTAGTTATGATGATGTAACCTTCTTATGGGAGAATTTATTATTTAAGTTTATTTATATTTTAGATGTGAAATATTATGAAGTTGTTTTGATAGTGAACACCAAATCTGTGGGATTCAAGTACCCGAATTTGGGGGTGTCACATATAAAGTCTAGGAGGAATACTTGGATAGCACAACAATGTCTTGAGGTACCAAAGTGCAAAATAGATAGACAAGAGAACGGCTAATGCATACAAAAGGAGGATTTCTCCCTTTTTCTCTCTCATATCTAACCCAAACATAGTCAAGTTGGGTACCATTGCAAAGTTATCGAAAATAGCTTTCTAAATTGGGTGACAAATCTCCTAATTCTTTTTGATTTGCAAGATATGACTGTTTTAGTAGGCGAAGATGAAAGAAAAGTAAGTGGGGCCCACAGGGTGGCGCCTACATGATGGCGCCAACCCATGGCTTTTTGCTTCATTTTGGACGAGAGAAGAGAAGAAAAAAGGGAGAAAAAGAGAGAGAAAAGGAAAAAGAAAAAGAAAACTCAAAAACTAAGAGAAATTCTTTCTAGATTAGATTCAAAAGCTTTGAATATATTAGTTTCGTTTTTCAAATTTATTCTACAAATCCATTTGTATGCTTGAAGAGAAGAAAAGAGTTATCCAATTTGAAGTTATTTAATTCTAAGGTCCATTCTCTTACTATTCCTTCTTCTTTTTCCATTACTATGACTTGTTAATACTTAGGCTTAATGGTTTGGTGATTATTATGTATTGTGAGGCTCTCTAAGTATCGTAGTTTATTACTAGTAGTGTTTGGATCCTATTTTTTTTATTATGATTGTTTGTAAAATTTCTCACAAATAGAAATTTCTCCTAACTTCCTTGCAAATCCTTTTGGATATTTGTTGATTTATAGTTAGATTATTGTTATTATAGGTTAGTAAATGTAATTTTGATAGATATATGGTGTTTGGGGTTTATGGATCTCAATCCCTAGAGTCTAAATTCTTTTTTCTAGATCTCATCAATATAGTTTGATTCTCTTGATATAGTTAGTATTTTGGTGATGATATTAAATTTATACGATGTAATTATGGTTATAATTGTGATTTTGTTGGTATTTTATTGGATTTTTAGATTTAGGATTTATGGATCCCTTTTTCTAAATTCTAAATTTCATTTTGTAGATCTTAATATTTTATTGAGCTTAATTAGATATTATATCTGTTAGGTTTGTATATAACACGAACATGCAATCAAATTACATAAATAGTGCGGAAGCGCGATAAAGCGGATTTTAAAATTTTTCATACAAACCACCACCATGATCATCCATCTACTCAATTATCAATTAAACGAAAGAGATAATGTGACGCCCCCAAATCTCTACACTCCCCTGTAGCAGATCTGGTGCTCACGTAGAACTATACAACTATAAATATTCAATAAAATATGACTTCTAGTTATCCAAGGTTCACAGTATCCCATAACAGGTACTAGTTCCGGCCAGAACGTTGTCTATGTTTGGATACCCTCACTTAGATATATAGATTCATACCTTATGAATATCTCTTTCATATCAATATTCCCTATCTATCTAACATTCACAGTACAAATGACAAGATTGTCCATATAGGACGCTCAACATCATTTAGATACCCTCATTCAGATGTATAGTTCATATAGACATTGTATTTAACTTATTACAACTATTCTAAAGAATTTAAAGATCAGAGTATAACGCATTCTATAACATAAAGGATCATAATATATTACATAACGTTTTGTTCGGTTACATCATTCGTTATACTAAGTTATTACAACAACAAGTCTTTAAAAAGACTTAAAGTATACAACAATAAACATTAAAGCTAATAAGCATGGCTTTTCCCCTTGTTAGTCCCAGACGTGCCAGGGATATCATTTATAGCTGCAAAAGAAGATATGCGCAAGAATGAGCTACAAATGCTCAGCAAGTTCATTTAAATATGTAAACACCATGTGTTTGATTTGAAAGATGTCAATGATGTATACTGAGGGTTCTGTACATGAACCATATATTTCATTTAGTTCTATCAGTCTTTAATGACTTAGAACCATTTGAGTTTTGGATATCTGGTAGGTGATCAGCCTCACCAATATCCTAGGAGTATGCATATCATCCTACCAATTTATGTTGATATATTATCAACTGTTCGTCACCTTATATTAAGGGAATTTCGTCACCTTATTGTCGACGCCGGGAGGAATCGCTTAACGCGGGGGTTGTAACCCTTTCCAATTTTAGCCTTTTTATTAGATGATTTTTTGGAAAAGGGTCGGCATTAATGTCGACGGGGTTTTTAAAGATTGTTTTTATGATGAGCCAATTTAATCAGAGTCGCCAGTTGGTATATTTGAAATGGATGTACCAACTCATCCGAGTTTTCGTTTTTTATAAATCGCTGGCTCATATGTGACTCCGAATTAATTGGTCTGCGAATCGAGATTCATAGAGTTCGGGGGCTTGCTTAAGTGAGGGGAAGGTGTTAGGCACCCCTCGACTTCCGTGAAGCACGGTTACCGCAATCTTGATGCTCTCCTATCCTTTAATTCATGAAATGTGTGTGTGCGTGTGTGCGTGTGTGTGTGTGTGCCTATGTAAATGTTATGATGAGTTTGCATAAAAGAATCATTTGGATTATTAGGGAAAATTGTGTTTTTTTCTTTTGAAAATGCCTTAGGATGTCCATCGGTTTAAACGAGAAAGCTTTGCAAGAAAGGGTTGATTTTAGTTGGCAAAACTATGAGATTTTCCTTAGGTGTCGTTTTGGCAAAACAAGAGTTTTAAACCTTCGTAAAAATAGGAATCGAAATCTATACATTGCCTTCATAAAATGATGGGCAACTTCTAGGATATCTTTCACCCTACGCACCAAGATTTAATAAAACGTTATTTTATTTTTATAAAACCATTTTTGTGACATTTGAAAACGACTTTCTTTAGCCTTCTCGTTTAATAGAAATCGACATTCATTAACACCTCCAAATTTTTAGCTACGTGATGCTAACCTCCTAGTTTTGCTTGATTTTAAGAAAAAAAACCTTCATCGTTTAATCTTTGAAATCATTTTTTCGTGTCACAACATCCAATCAAGCATAAACACGCGTCGGGGCTATTCATGGGCATGTAAGCCATCAAAATAACCCCAAACGCCCACAATCACAAGTTTCACTATTTCGGGGCCTTAGACACGATTATCGCCTTGGCGTCGTTTTAAGGCCCGACGATTACATATTTACAATAACGGATACATCCACCCGATTACATACATTCAAAAATGTCCATCATCGGATTTGGACCACGGGGTCGCATTCCTAGGCTCACATCCGAACTTATTGCACAACCGCCAAATGGATATAACGAAAATAAACAACAACGGGATGCCTAACACTCTAGGATATCTTACAATGACGATCGAAATACACTATGAATGATACCATACCATAATAGCTAAGATTTGCACCAAACGGATATCATCGGGCTATTAGGGGGAATTTCATTCCGATGAGACCCTCACTAATAGTCCCTAACCCATGGCTTCACGATAACATATGAGAAAAAACTACATTCAAGGTGATTCGGATGACCAAAAGATTAACAACATGGTATAACAAAATGCTAAGAACAAATGGTTTTTTCACCTTGCAATTAATCCCCACAATATGTATGAATTTGTGTATTGAGTAGAGTGGAAAATATGAGATATAATCTCACAAAATTGGTACAATTCCTCACTCTTTTCACTCTTTTCTCTCCTAATTATTGCTGTTTTCTTGCTGTTTTTTCTTCTTCTCCCGAACTGCTGCTGCTGCTGAATCCTCTCCTTTTTTTCTTCCTGTATGCGAACTGGCCTAATATAGCACTGCCAAGGGCAGCCGCAGATCTATCTGCGGCTGGCCGCAGATATATCTGCGGCTGGCCCTTGGTTCTCCCCCCAGCCGCGCTCGAGTCCCGTGCTGCCTCGAGTTCCGTCCTTGGCCGCGAATTGATCTGCGGCTAACTGTGCTGATTTTCTCGTTTTCCGTGCGTCATCTCGATTTTCGTGTCGTACCGTTGTTTCCCGCTGACGGGTTTGCGCTCGGCAGTCCGGAAATCGTCGGGAAACGTGCCACGTCATCCGGGTAAGCACAGTGATCAGTAACTGACTCTCGACATTCGCTTTTTGTCGTGTCGGCTTCAATATCATCCCGTCGTGGTGGTTTTGAGGGTTCGTCTTTATGTCCACCCTTTATTCTCGTGTGCCGGGTCAATTGACGATTTTGCCCTCCTGTCAGGGTTAGTATAGGAAATGCAAAAATCGGGTGTCTACAGCTGCCCCTCTTTATCATGTTTATGAAATGATAAATGAAATGAACAGGATAAAGAATAGACACTCGATGCATGAATGACAGTGCACAAGAATGACCATACATACGTGATTTGCTTGGATCTCACCCCTTCCCAGGGTTGTTGTTGGTTTGGATCTTAGCCCTTCCCAGGGTTTTAGTTTGGATCTCAGGTTTGCTCACCACTCTGTCGTGGTTCGCTTGGATGCCTTCCCAGGTTTGCTCACCACTCTGTCGCGGTTTGCTTGGATCTCAGCCCTTCCCAGGGTTTGTTGTTTTTTGTCTTTTTTCTTTTTGTGGATATCAGCCCTTCCCAGGGTTGCTCACCATCTTGTTGTGGTTCGCATGGATCTCAGCCCTTCCCAGGGTTTGCTCACCACTCTGTCGCGGTTTGCTTGGATGCCTTCCCAGGTTTGCTCACCACTCTGTCGCGGTTTGCTTGGATCTCAGCCCTTCCCAGGGTTTGTTGTTTTTTGTCTTTTTTCTTTTTGTGGATATCAGCCCTTCCCAGGGTTGCTCACCATCTTGTTGTGGTTCGCGTGGATCTCAGCCCTTCCCAGGGTTTGCTCACCACTCTGTCGCGGTTTGCTTGGATGCCTTCCCAGGTTTGCTCACCACTCTGTCGCGGTTTGCTTGGATCTCAGCCCTTCCCAGGGTTTGTTGTTTTTTGTCTTTTTTCTTTTTGTGGATATCAGCCCTTCCCAGGGTTGCTCACCATCTTGTTGTGGTTCGCGTGGATCTCAGCCCTTCCCAGGGTTTGCTCACCACTCTGTCGTGGTTCGCTTGGATGCCTTCCCAGGTTTGCTCACCACTCTGTCGCGGTTTGCTTGGATCTCAGCCCTTCCCAGGGTTTGTTGTTTTTTGTCTTTTTTCTTTTTGTGGATATCAGCCCTTCCCAGGGTTGCTCACCATCTTGTTGTGGTTCGCGTGGATCTCAGCCCTTCCCAGGGTTTGCTCACCACTCTGTCGCGGTTTGCTTGGATGCCTTCCCAGGTTTGCTCACCACTCTGTCGCGGTTTGCTTGGATCTCAGCCCTTCCCAGGGTTTGTTGGATTTTGTCTTTTTTCTTTTTGTGGATATCAGCCCTTCCCAGGGTTGCTCACCATCTTGTTGTGGTTCGCGTGGATCTCAGCCCTTCCCAGGGTTTGCTGTTTTTGTCTTTTTTTTCTTTTTGTGGATATCAGCCCTTCCCAGGGTTGCTCACCATCTTGTTGTGGTTCGCGTGGATCTCAGCCCTTCCCAGGGTTTGCTGTTTTTGTCTTTTTTTCTTTTTGTGGATATCAGCCCTTCCCAGGGTTGCTCACCATCTTGTTGTGGTTCGCGTGGATGCCTTCCCAGGTTTCTGTCGGGTCTTGCCTTGATTCGTCGTGTTCGACGTCCGACTTATTCAGAATTTTGTATTTTATTTTCACATAGCGAGTCATGTATGATGCATGCTTTTCATTCATGGATAGAGAATGACCCCTGTACAGTCTTTTTGATACTATTTTCCACAGCTGTCGTCGCCAGATGCCGTGATATGCTTGGATGTCGATCCTCCCACAGGATTGGTCGGTGGCTTCTCCGCTGATTGGACGGTTTGTCGCCGGTGACAGAGATATGGCAGGTGATCTTCCGGAACGTTCCTGATCCTTATTATTCTTTCCGGTGTCGGCGGGCTTTGCGGAGGGCATTCTGAGCCATTAGGTCCCTGTCCGTCCGGTGTTCACGCATCTCGATTACTACCGAGGCTGAGAGGTATGCTGCTCTTGTTGAGAGAGATGCTGCTATTCTGGCCAGGGATGTTGTTCATGCTGATAGAGACGCCATTGTATTGCAGACTAAGGCAATTATAGATGCTCACTCTGAGACCGTTAGCCGAGCGACTGCTTGTTGGATCGCGTCGACATGATGGGGCAGCAGATTGCAGGGAATGTCGATGCCTCAGATCCATCCACCATTTTACCCATCCTGCTTCGATTAGTTTCAGATTTGTAGATCATTTTATTTCCTGCATGGACTATGTCAGTTTCATCGGTTATCAAAAGAGAAACCTTGTAACAAAATGACTTATTTATATAGACAGGTATTTAAATTTAGTCATTTTTCCTTTTTGTCGTATCGTTGCCTTTCATTGGACCCTCATTTTATCCAGCTAACCATGATTTTGATATTTCGCCTTCTTTCTCTTCTCAAGTCTTGATGGGGACCTGTCAGATATTGCCGCATATCCTGTCGATTTCATCGGCTGAGTCTTGGATTCGGGATAACTGCTTGGTTGGGTTAGGGTTAGGTCATTTGAGATGAAACTGATCAGGTGGCTGGTTTCGGGAGAGTTTCGAGTGTATAAGAAGGTTTCCTGGCTGTTGGGAATCAGTTTTGATAGAAGAAAGTGTTATTTGGTAAGGAATGGGACCGTGCCATGATGGCTGCCTACGTACCCCCACAAGTCGGGAGATCAGGTCCTACGTAGTTCGTTCCTTCAAAGAACGAGGAGAAAATGATGAGGGATATATATATATATATATATATATATATATATTTTTTTTTTTTTTTTTTTTTTTTTTATGCATAAAACCCCTAAACCGATAGGTAATTGTGGGGTTGTGGGAACACCTCCCCATCCATCTCCTGCAGTATGAGGGCTCCTCCGGACAGCACTTTCTTAATCACAAAAGGCCCCTCCCAGTTCGGGGCAAACTTCCCTTTGGCTTCGTCTTGACAAGGCATTACTCTCTTTAACACTAGGTCATTTTCTTTGAATTTTCGAGGTCTTATCTTCTTGTCGTATGATCGGGAGATCCTTTGCTGATATAACTGACCGTGCAACACAGCGGCCACCCTCCTTTCATCAATTAGGGCCAATTGGTCATATTGACTTTGCATCCAATCCTCCTCGTTTATCTGAGCATCAATCAAGATTCTGAGGGACGCCATCTCAACCTCAACTGGCAGAACCGCTTCCATTCCGTATACCAGAGCGTACGGGGTTGCCCCTGTAGAAGTACGTACCGACGTTCTGTACGCCAGCAAGGTGAGAGGTAGCAGATCCGGCCATCCCCGATGATTAGCGGACATTTTCGCCATGATCTTCTTGATATTCTTATTTGCAGCCTCCACTGCCCCATTCATCTTAGGACGGTAAATGACAGAATTGAGGTGTTTGATCTTAAACTGGTCGCATAATCCCTTCATGAGGATATTGTTCAAATTCTTGGCATTGTCGGAGACTAAAACCTCAGGTTGCCCGTATCGGCAGATGACATTATTCCTGATGAAACCGACGATGATCTCCTGAGTTACTTTGGGGAAGGAAGCTGCTTCTACCCATTTAGTGAAGTAATCGATCATGACGAAGATGAATCGGTGGCCGTTGCTTGCTTTGGGCTCTATTGGTCCGATCACATCCATACCCCACATTGAGAATGGCCAAGGGGAGGTCATACAGTGCAGTTCATTGGGGGGCGCATGGATAACATTACCGTGCGCCTGGCATTGGTAACACCGTTTGACGTGATCATCACAGTCGGCTTTCAGCGTCAACCAGTAATGCCCCGTTCTCAAAATCTTCTTGGCCAGCATCGGCCCACTCATGTGTGGCCCACACACTCCACCATGTACTTCGTCCATAATCTTTTGGGCCTGTGTTTCATTTACACATCGTAGCAATCCCAAATTGGCATCCCTTTTGTACAGTGAATCTCCGCTCAGATAAAATTTCATTGCCATCTTTTGAATTCTCAACCTCTCCGCTCGGCTGGCTTGGTCGGGAATGGATCTATCCCTCAGATATTCCCTTATGTCGTGATACCAAGGCTGCTTTGGCAGAACCCCCTCGTCCAATAGTACCGCCACGTGCTCCTCGTATGCCGGGGCGTTCTGCACTGCTATCTCCATCTGTGGAACGTCCCTGCTCTTGATTGTGTGGATTAGGGAAGCTAAAGTCGCCAATGCATCGGCGAAATCATTTCGTCCCCGGGGGATTATGTCGGAAAGCGATATCTTCGAACTCTTGCATCAGTTGGATAACGCAACGGTGGTATGGAAGCAACCGGAGCTCTTTAGTGTTGTACATCCCGATCGCTTGTCTGATTACCAGCTCCGAATCCCCGAACACCGCTAACCTTTTCACTCCCATGTCACGGGCCAAACGGAGTCCCAAGATACACCCCTCGTATTCAGCGGTGTTGTTCGAGTTACTGAACTGCAATTTAGTGGCTACGGGGTATTGCTCTCCTGTGATAGAGACCAAGACTGCTCCGGCTCCTGCCCCCTCCGCATTCATGGCACCATCAAAATATAATTTCCAGAACTGCCCCTCGTCATCTCCTCTCGCGCGCAAGATCCAGAATACATCTTCGCCCGGCAGAGGAGTGTCTAAAGGCTCCATTCCCCCTGATGGCGCTTCTGCCAATTGATCTGCAATTCCCTGCCCCTTCATGGCTTTCTGAGTTACGTATACAATATCGAACTGCTGTAAGATTAACTGCCATCTTGACAGTCGACAGTTCAGCATGGGTCGTTCAAAGATATATTTTAGGGGATCCATCCTTGATATCAGGTACGTGGTGTGCCCATGGAGATAATGCTGTAATCTCATTGCAGCCCAAGCCAAAGCACAACAGGTCCTTTCGATAGGGGTGTAATTCTGTTCACATCGGCTAAATCTCTTGCTGAGGTAATAAATGGCCTGCTCTTTGCCTGATTCATTCTTCTGCCCCAGCATACAGCCCATCGCAATGTCATTGACTGATATATACATGAATAGAGGGATCTCATCCTTCGGGGATACCAGCACGGGTGATTCCGTCAGCTGCTTCTTAATGATCTGAAAGGCTTCCTGGCATTGCTCATTCCATTCTTGGGAGACATCTTTTCTTAACAGCTTGAAAATTGGCTCGCACGTGGTTGTCAAATGGGAGATGAAGCGGCTGATGAAATTTATTCTTCCTAGAAATCCTCTTATTTCCTTTTCAGTGCGGGGTGCCGGCATATCCACAATGGCCTTAATCTTGGCCGGATCCAACTCGATGCCACGATCACTAACCAGGAATCCCAAGAGTTTGCCCGATTGCACTCCGAAAGCACACTTTGCCGGATTGAGCCTTAAATTATATTTTCTGAGCCGATCAAATAGCTTTTGGAGATGGGTCACATGATCAGATTCTATCTTTGACTTCACGATAATGTCATCCACGTAGACCTCTATCTCCTTGTGCATCATATCGTGGAACAGGGCCATCATAGCTCTTTGATAAGTAGCCCCTGCATTTGTGAGACCGAAAGCCAACCGTCTATAGCAGAAAGTGCCCCAAGGGGTGATGAAGGCTGTTTTCTCCCGGTCCTCCTCTGCCACCATTATCTGATGATACCCCGCAAAGCAATCAACGAAAGAGTACATCTCGTATTGGGCTGTGTTATCCACCAATATGTGTATAAAAGGTACTGGGAAATTATCCTTGAGACTGGCCTTGTTCAGATCTCTATAGTCAACACATACCCTTACCTTTCCTCCAGGCTTAGCCACTGGGACCACATTGGACAACCATTCTGGGTAGGTGGACACCATGATGATTCCAGCCCTGAACTGTTTGATGATCTCCTCCTTTACCTTCAAGCTCCATTCCGGTTTTAGCTTTCTTAGTTTTTGCTTGACGGGCTTGAAACCTTCCTTGATGGGCAGCTGGTGTATCACAATGTCGGTGGATAATCCGATCATGTCCTCATGAGACCAGGCGAACACATCCTCATACTGGCGCAGCAATTTGGTCATTTCTACTTTCTGGTTAGGGGTCAGGTCTGTCCCGATCTTGAGCTCTTTGGGTTGGTCAGGGGTTCCGATATTTATGGTGATGGTTTGGTCTAAGTTGGGTTTGGGTTTATCCTCGACCCACCCTTTGATCTCGTCAGGCGCGTCGTCGTAATCTGTCTCGTCCTGCTCAATACCCATTAAATCGAAATCCAGCTCGATATCAAAATCATAGTCATCATTCAAATTTGAGGGATCGCTTGTTAAGCAAGGAATACTCAAATTGGTACACCTGACATTGAAACAAAATACTGTCATATATATAATTCATCTTTCCACAATGGTTGCTCTTAAAATAACATGACAAACTAACATAGTTATGCAAAATATAAAATAAAGAACCAAAACTGGTAGACATTCATCCCCCCCCCACTCTCCGGGGTCTACCACCCCGACACCGTGCTTTACCCTTGTCTGGATATTATTGGCTCCACCGTCCAGTTATCGGTGGTCAGATCAGTCGGGATGCGACATATGACAGGCGGCTGCGCACCAGAGACTTCCTTGACGATTACCGCCACATCGTATCGGTCCTCCCTCATAGCCTTGTTAGGGATAACTAACCCTGCCCAATCGATGACAGGCATACTCTGTTGGGCTCCCGACGTTGTGGCCGTATCCTTCCCCTCTCCAATGTTTATTGATGGTCCAGAGATATAGCATTTGGTTTCGAACTGCTGCATGACCTCCCGTAGGAAACTCTTCCTTTTGACTGCCTCATCGTCCGCAGGAGTCAAATCTTTACCTTCTAATTCGGACACGGGCTTGTCCGTTCCTTGTTCATTATGGTCCCTCGGCATTAGGACTCCAGTCGATCGAAATGGGGCTTCCCTTTGAGAGTGGTTCCGCTCTATGCCTCCATGATATCCCAACCCTGCCCTGCCTGTCTGGTTGGGCAGTTGAATAGGCGTGGAAATTCCTTGGCTGTCTTTTCCCAACCCCTGCCCAGGTTGAAACTTCATCTTCATCATTTCTCTAGCAACGAAGGTGAGCTCAGGGGAGGCTTTCGATTTTATGGCTGGGGCTCCCAGACCTCTATAGTGGGGGGAGCTGATGATTTCCAGTGCTTGAAAACTGGCAGGCGCCGCGGATTCGTCCACATTGATTACTGGCAGACCAATCTTGGACGGGAAAGGGTCATTACGCTCTGCGGAGATTGTTACCAGATTCCCGCTGACGATGAACTTGATTTGTTGGTGTAGTGTAGAGGGAACTGCCCCGGCCATATGTATCCATGGTCTTCCCAATAACATGTTATAACTGGCCGAGATATCCAATACCTGAAAGGAAATATCGAAAGTACACGGCCCTATCTCCACGGGCAACTCTATTTCTCCCAACGTATCCTTCCGGGATCCATCGAAGGCTCGCACCACCACGTGACTGGCCCGCAAGCGCTTGGGATTAATGTTCATTTTTCTCAGTGTACTGAGGGGACAAATATTCAGTGCTGATCCCCCATCAATCAATACCCCATTCATGACATACCCTGATGAGATCACTGCGATGTGTAGCGGTCTCCGATGCCCCCTTCCCTCTTTCGGGATATCATCATCTGTGAATGATAGCACATTGTTCTCTAGCAGATGGTCCACTAGGCGGCCGAAACTTTCTTGGCTAATTGTCTTGGGAATGTGAGCCTCCCCTAGGATTTTGGCCAAGATTCTGCAGTGGTCGCTGGACGATAACACCAAATCCATGATCGACGTTAGAGTCGATTCCTCGCTCACCGTCCTGATCCCCCTTACTTCAGGATGATCCATCTTTTCCAAGAACTCCACGGCTTTCTCCTCGGATATCCTCTCGTTCTCCTTTCTCTGACTCTTGAGGACTCTTCCAGGAAGATACAAGGGATTCCCCTTTGATGTTACGGAAGCACAACTGGCCGCCTCCTCTAATACACCCCCGTAGTTCCACGGTACTGTTTTTAGATTGCAAACAGGGATCTGTGGTCTTGCTGCGATGATGAGAGGTTTTGGAGCCGCTAACTTGATAGGCCCCCCTGTGATACTCCGGCTTGCACCCGTCAACCTAATCGGTGCCCCTTGCATATTCTCCTGACTACCCGTCATGCCAACCATCTCATAAATCCCTGTTATATAATTTCGCCTTGGCGGTCCTTCGGTTTCGATGGCTTCCACCATATTGACCCCTCCCCCATCATGCTTCGGCAGGGGATTGATTTTAACATTTGGCGGCTCGGGCTGTTCCACCACGATCTCCCCGCTATCAATCATGTTTTGAATTATGTGTTTCAGCGTCCAACATTCCTGAGTGTCATGACCCGGGGAACCCGAATGATATGCACACTTTTTACTGGGGTCAAATTTTCTTCCCTTCGGGTCACATGGAGGTGCCAAATCGACAATCTTCCCCTGTGATATCAATATTGCCAAAATTTGCTCAAGAGGATCCCCAAGCGGGGTAAATACCCGCCTCTGTGTGGTCTCAAACCTCCTTCGTCCGTCCGTTCTGGGATTATCAAAATTGGGTTGCCGGGGCGGCCCAAATCTCTGTATTTGTACAGGAGGGCTATTCTCCACTTTCCTGGATGATCCCTGCAGCACGAGAGAGACATCTTCCTCTTTTCGCTTTTGGGGCCTGCGGGAAGTAATTGTCCCCCGCACCCCCCCCCCATAATTCCCACTTTGGATTTGTTCCGCAGCCGTTTCAAGAGCTGTGAAGTCCCGGATTTTACCCGATTTCAACCCCATATCCACCATTTCTCCGTGTTTTATCATCTCGGCGAAAGGTCTTCCAATCCCTGATATGACCCGCTCATAATAAGGTGCTTCCTGTATATCCACAAAGGTCATCACCATCTCTGACTCACTCATTGGAGGATTCACTTGTGCGGCCATACCCCTCCATCGTTGGGCATAGTCCCTGAAGGTTTCCCTTGGTTGCTTCTTGATTTTTGTCATTTGATATCTATCAGGGGCCATCTGTGCCTGAAAGCTATATACTGTGTCAGAAAGGTATGGGCCAGCTCCTCCCAATTATGAAATCCGGGCATTATCGAGACGGGCATACCAGATCCTCGCCTCCCCCGTCAAGCTTTTCTGGAATAATTGCATCCTTAATCCTTCGTCTTCCGCATAGGACCCCAGTTCTCCAATATATATTTTCAGGTGAGTGTAAGGATCCCCTTTCCCATTGTATTTCTCGAATTCGGGGATCTTAAATTTCTCTGGATATCTGGTTCCGGGGAAGACACCACAAATCTGCATAATTAACCCTACCCAAGGAGCCCCATGCCCTTTTAGAGATTGGATGGTCTCCTCCATCTGCTTCATTTTCCTGCGAAGGTCATCAGTATCTCCCTCCTCTGGAATTGTGATTACTGTCTTGTTGAGGGCAGGAATGACCTTTGGGAGGATCGGCTCGTCCTTAAGCTGATGTTGGTTATTTTTAAATAGGATTGCATCATCCTTAGGAGGATTCTGGTCACCCCCTGGCGGTGGTACATTGTGCGGTCCCTGGTTTGACGGATCCTGTCTGATTAAGAACTGCTCTTTTAGCATTGTGGCCATTTCCATCATCTGCTTCCTAAAGTCATCAAACTCTTCTCGAGATACAGAACTATGATTGGGGAGATCAGCCATTTCAGAGTTAGAGACCTGGGCTTTCTTAGACTGCGAACGGGTTTGAGGAGCAATCCTGCAGGCAAACGGTTCGAAGTTTCAGTCTTGGGCAATGAAAGGATGCGGATGCATGCTAAAGCTGTAAAAAAATTTTGTGTTTTGGGTTTTTTTTTAATCTTTCCCTGCAAAAGAGAAAGTTAGTAGTCTTTTAGTGCAATAACAAATGCTAAACATGACTTTATTATGCTTCCCCAGCTGTTTCCTGCAAAACATGGAGGTCAGTATTCTCTTTTGACAACAGGGGAGGTTTATATGAAATGGGATCATGACATTTTATACGCTTGAACGTAAAAAGGGCATGAAGAGACTTTTCCTGCGTTGGGTTTATCAGAGGCTGACCTACCCTAGGGTTACTCTCACGGGCTTTTCGGCATGAAGGTTCCCAAATCTTCGCAATCTACTCGTTTGAGCCCTTTCGATTGGAGCGGATTTGAGTGGTGCGTTTCCTGAGCCATCTCCGGGGAGCAGCCCCATCGAGTCCAGTAATAAGCAACCGACGGGTTCGCCTCAGGAGGAGGTACTCTCTCAACATACATTCACATTCATCGTCCTCACCGCATGCAAATGATTACTTTGAAATAAAGAAAAACCCATTCAATCATTCATTCATTGGACAACAACACACATCCGCACAACAATAATCAAAACACGTCAAAAATATCGCACGTAAACACACATTCTTGAATTCTTAAAGGATAGGGAAGCATCAAGATTTTAATGCGGCTTAAGCCCTCTAATGTCCCCAGCAGAGTCGCCAGCTGTCGACGCCGGGAGGAATCGCTTAACGCGGGGGTTGTAACCCTTTTCCGATTTTTAGCCTTTTTATTAGATGATTTTTTGGAAAAGGGTCGGCATTAATGTCGACGGGGTTTTTAAAGATTGTTTTTATGATGAGCCAATTTAATCAGAGTCGCCAGTTGGTATATTTGAAATGGATGTACCAACTCATCCGAGTTTTCGTTTTTTATAAATCGCTGGCTCATATGTGACTCCGAATTAATTGGTCTGCGAATCGAGATTCATAGAGTTCGGGGGCTTGCTTAAGTGAGGGGAAGGTGTTAGGCACCCCTCGACTTCCGTGAAGCACGGTTACCGCAATCTTGATGCTCTCCTATCCTTTAATTCATGAAATGTGTGTGTGCGTGTGTGCGTGTGTGTGTGTGTGCCTATGTAAATGTTATGATGAGTTTGCATAAAAGAATCATTTGGATTATTAGGGAAAATTGTGTTTTTTTCTTTTGAAAATGCCTTAGGATGTCCATCGGTTTAAACGAGAAAGCTTTGCAAGAAAGGGTTGATTTTAGTTGGCAAAACTATGAGATTTTCCTTAGGTGTCGTTTTGGCAAAACAAGAGTTTTAAACCTTCGTAATAATAGGAATCGAAATCTATACATTGCCTTCATAAAATGATGGGCAACTTCTAGGATATCTTTCACCCTACGCACCAAGATTTAATAAAACGTTATTTTATTTTTATAAAACCATTTTTGTGACATTTGAAAACGACTTTCTTTAGCCTTCTCGTTTAATAGAAATCGACATTCATTAACACCTCCAAATTTTTAGCTACGTGATGCTAACCTCCTAGTTTGCTTGATTTTAAGAAAAAAAACCTTCATCGTTTAATCTTTGAAATCATTTTTTCGTGTCACAACATCCAATCAAGCATAAACACGCGTCGGGGCTATTCATGGGCATGTAAGCCATCAAAATAACCCCAAACGCCCACAATCACAAGTTTCACTATTTCGG
The DNA here is from genome assembly GCA_034770075.1 of Aralia elata. NCBI lineage: Eukaryota > Viridiplantae > Streptophyta > Magnoliopsida > Apiales > Araliaceae > Aralia > Aralia elata. Next base: position 8,124,482 of record CM068381.1, read on the forward strand.
GGCCTTAGACACGATTATCGCCTTGGCGTCGTTTTAAGGCCCGACGATTACATATTTACAATAACGGATACATCCACCCGATTACATACATTCAAAAATGTCCATCATCGGATTTGGACCACGGGGTCGCATTCCTAGGCTCACATCCGAACTTATTGCACAACCGCCAAATGGATATAACGAAAATAAACAACAACGGGATGCCTAACACTCTAGGATATCTTACAATGACGATCGAAATACACTATGAATGATACCATACCATAATAGCTAAGATTTGCACCAAACGGATATCATCGGGCTATTAGGGGGAATTTCATTCCGATGAGACCCTCACTAATAGTCCCTAACCCATGGCTTCACGATAACATATGAGAAAAAACTACATTCAAGGTGATTCGGATGACCAAAAGATTAACAACATGGTATAACAAAATGCTAAGAACAAATGGTTTTTTCACCTTGCAATTAATCCCCACAATATGTATGAATTTGTGTATTGAGTAGAGTGGAAAATATGAGATATAATCTCACAAAATTGGTACAATTCCTCACTCTTTTCACTCTTTTCTCTCCTAATTATTGCTGTTTTCTTGCTGTTTTTTCTTCTTCTCCCGAACTGCTGCTGCTGCTGAATCCTCTCCTTTTTTTCTTCCTGTATGCGAACTGGCCTAATATAGCACTGCCAAGGGCAGCCGCAGATCTATCTGCGGCTGGCCGCAGATATATCTGCGGCTGGCCCTTGGTTCTCCCCCCAGCCGCGCTCGAGTCCCGTGCTGCCTCGAGTTCCGTCCTTGGCCGCGAATTGATCTGCGGCTAACTGTGCTGATTTTCTCGTTTTCCGTGCCTCATCTCGATTTTCGTGTCGTACCGTTGTTTCCCGCTGACGGGTTTGCGCTCGGCAGTCCGGAAATCGTCGGGAAACGTGCCACGTCATCCGGGTAAGCACAGTGATCAGTAACTGACTCTCGACATTCGCTTTTTGTCGTGTCGGCTTCAATATCATCCCGTCGTGGTGGTTTTGAGGGTTCGTCTTTATGTCCACCCTTTATTCTCGTGTGCCGGGTCAATTGACGATTTTGCCCTCCTGTCAGGGTTAGTATAGGAAATGCAAAAATCGGGTGTCTACACTTATTTTAAGGGAAAATTTCGGGTTCACCTTACATCAAGGTGTTCCATTTCTCAGTATCAGATGTCTTACCAAACAATTTGGCTTGACACAACAATTTAAGCTCGAACAAGCAATATATGAATAATAATTCATTTCTTAAGTTATGCTGAACAAGAAGCAATAACTTCACAATAATTGATAGCAAGATGTATAATACTTGCTTAATATAAATTGAGAAAAGTTAGGACACTTGCCTTAGCGTAGCTCACTATAATTTTAGTACAATCGGTCAACGCACGTAGTCTACGTATACCAATAATAAGCGTTAGCACGTATATAAACATGTATCACGCTAATCTAAACAAGTTTCATTAAGGTTTGACGTTGATTCGGTATCTCGGTCGTATCCTTAATGGCTAAACACATAGATTGTTTGATAAAACTTCATGTGGAAGTCTAATTATTAGTCTAAATAATTTAATTATTATTTCTAACATTTTTAGAAGCTTGGTATTATTTTTAAATAATTTTTAGAAGCTTGGAAGTAATTTTAAATAATTTTACAAGCTTAGGAATATTTTTAAATGATTTAATTATCATTTAGAATAATTTTAAAACATTTAATATGTTATTTAAATGATTTATTTATCATTTAGAATATTTTTTAGATATTTAAAATATTATTTAAATGATTTATTTATCATTTATAATATTTTTAGAAAGAAAGAATATTATTTAAATGATTTATTTTATCATTAATAATATCTCTAGATTTTATTTTATCATTAAAATAATTTATTTATTATTTATAATAATTTTCAAAACTTAATTTGATATTTAAATGATTTAATTATCATTTAAAATAATTTTTAAATACTTAATATATTATTTAAATGATTTATTTATCATTAATAATATTTAAATATTTAATATTTTATTTAATTATTATATATAATAATTTTATTTACCTTAATATCATTTTTAAATAATTAATATAATTATTTAATAATTTAATACCATTTTTAAATAATTAAAACAATTATTAAATGATTTATCATAATTATTAATTATTATTTAATTAAATTAAATAATATTTCAGAATATAGAAAAATATTAAAAATAAATTTTTATAATTTAAAAATGAATTTTCGGATTTATTTATTAATTATTAATAATTATTTAATATTTATTTTATATTTTATAATTTATTTAATTAATTTTTATTTTATTTTTATTAAAAATCCGTCGCTAAAGGGCTTTAGCGACGGTCTGCATAGAAATTTAGTTTTCTGGGTTTGGGTTTGAAGACTGTCGCTAAAGGTGTTCTTCATGAAGAACACTTGGTCAATGTCCAACAGTGACTTTTGACCTCAAATTAATCTTAGCTCGTTTGATGTTTGTGCTTGATTTTTGTTTGTTGTTATAGCCAACATGGTATAGAGTAACGACATAACAATTTCCATCTTAAAATATATCATAACATGCTCTAAATTTGATGGTCAAACCACCGGGTTCAAACTGTTCTTGAGTTTTTGGGTTACCCAGAAACTCAAGCAGTCATGGTCAGTCAACATGGTTTGACCATGAATAACTTTGATTCTGTGTTTGGTAAATGTGTTTTTATGTTACCAGATTGTACTCTACCTAGCATAGAACAAGTCTAAACCAATAAACTACATAAAATATTACATCTAAGCCATTTCTGGGCAGCATGAACTTCTGACAAACCTTGTCAGAGTTCTTCAAAGGTTTCTGGGTTACCCAGAAACTTGCAAAATCAGAGCGGTCAAAGGACTTTGACCACTTATATCTCTCATCCTAGTTATTTGGTTGCTATGATACACGTCGGGCTTTAAAGATAACATGGCAGGCTACACATAGATGCATAAAAACAGATCAAACAACTAATCTAAGACGATCAAAAGGCCTGACAAAAAGGCCTGTCAGACTGTTCTTGACTGCCAAGAACAGTTTGAGTTTTTGGCTTGATTTTTATATCTAGATGTTATGTAAACATGTTTTGAACCGCCCAGATCACTTATTAACACATTAACAAGTATTCCTAAACATCTAAAACACAAAAATTTTCCAGGCTTGAAGATCAAACATAAATTAGGGTTTTGTGCACCTTTTTCTTCAAATTTTGATTTCTGGCTTCTGATTTTGAGCTTGTGATTGCTAGGGTTTGTTTAGGCTGGATATGTGAGTGTATAAGTTTTGAAATTTCGTAGGTTTAAAGCTCAGCATCTCATTCTACTTATAGCAACTTGAATTTAGGGTTTCCTAGACTAATTTCCAAACTTTGCTCCCAAAAATATCTAAGCTTGGAACTTGTGGTGCTTATGATCTGGCCTAATTAACCTACTTGTGCTGGAGTGTGTCAAGCACAAGCTTGCACACTCCTAGCTTCATTTTCATTGGCTAGGATTTTAATTTTCATTTATTTACTTACTAATTAATTATATATTTTTGTTAATCATGATTAGGATGTTAATCATGGTTAGTAATACCTTAATTAAGTCAATATATCATAATTAAGGTTTTACATTTCATAAATTAGGGTTATTGAACCAAATTAGGGTTTTAGGGTTCCGAATTAGGGTTTAGGGTTTTCAATTCCACAATTAGGGTTTTCAATCTTCCGTTTAGGGTTTAAATTAATCTTAATAATTCATAATTAATATTATGATTCATCATTTAAATCTTAATTACATCAATTAAGATTATTGTACAATAATTAAGGTTTTAATTGATCAATTCGGACAATTATTACCAATTAGGGTTTTCAAATTAGGGTTTCTATTTCCGCATAACATTTTAAACCCTATTTAACTTATTTTAAAATTTTATCATTTAATATAATATTATATTAATGTCGAAGCACGACACAGCAGCTTACAAAACTAATTTACCGAAACGCTTCTCGGTGAATTCGTCGGAAGCACGACAAATCATTTTGTCCGATTAAGCACGACACAGCTACTTGGCGAAAAAATTTTATTTGACCTAATTGTTTAATAAAATACGCAATCACATAATACCAAGTCAGAACAAGAAATTTCATTTATTAAACACATAATTTATATATACAAATCTTATTAGGGTTCGGAATATTACATTCACCTCCACTAATAAGAATTTCGTCCTCGAAATTTACAGTGCAGTCTATGAAAATAAATGTGGGTAGTTATCTCGCATTTTACTCTAGAGCTCCCACGTAGCTTCCTCGATATTCTGATTTCTCCAGATAACCTTAACCGAAGGTATCTTTTTATTTCGCAATTGCTGTTCTTTCCTATCCACAATTTCAATAGGAATTTCTTCAAACGATAAATCCTTCTCGATTTGAATGGGCTCATAATCAATAACGTGTTTATAATCAGGTTTGTATGGTCGTAACACGGACACATGAAACACGTTATGAATATGTTCTAGTTCAGGAGGTAGGGCTACCTCATAGGCTACCTCACCTATCTTTCTCAATATTTGAAATGGCCCAATAAATCTCGGACTCAATTTGCCTTTCTTGCCGAAACGTATTTTTCCCTTCCACGGAGATACTTTTAAGAATACGTGACTACCGACTTCGAAATCTTGTAATTTCCTGTGTTGATCAGCATATTTCTTCTGTCGATCTTGTGACGCTTGTAATCTTCCCCGTATAATTCGAACTACCTCCGTGGTTTGTTGCACTATTTCGGGTCCTAGCATTTGTCGTTCCCCAACCTCGTCCCAACATAAAGGCGTCCTACATTTTCTTCCATATAGGGCTTCAAATGGTGGCATCCCTATGCTGGCATGGTAGCTATTGTTGTATGCAAATTCTACCAAAGGTAATTGATCTTCCCAACTTCCCTTGAAATCCATGATGCAAGAGCGCAACATGTCTTCCAATGTCTGGATGGTTCTCTCACTCTGACCGTCAGTTTGTGGATGGTATGCTGTACTTAGTCTCAATTGAGTTCCTAAATTTTTCTGGAGACTTATCCAAGAATTTGAAGTAAATCGTGGATCTCTGTCTGATACTATAGAAACAGGGACTCCATGTCTAGAAATGATTTCATTGATGTAAAGTCTGGCTAATTGGTCGAGACTGAAGTTGATTTTGATGGGTAGAAAATGAGCTGATTTGGTAAGACGATCTACAATTACCCAAATGGCATTGTGACCCTTTTGTGTGGTTGGAAGGCCAACTACGAAATCCATGGTAATATGCTCCCATTTCCACTCAGGAATTTCTAAGGGTTGTAATAATCCACTTGGTTTCTGATGTTCAGCTTTAACCCTTTGACATGTTAAACATTTACTTACCCACTCCGCTATTTCTCTCTTCATGTTAGACCACCAAAAATATTGGCTCAGGTCTTTATACATTTTTGTACTCCCTGGATGTACAGCGAATTTAGAATTATGGGCTTCATTCAGTATTTCGTCTTTTAACTCTTGTACTGAAGGTAACCAAATTCTATTTTCGTATCTTAGTACTCCATCCTTATCCACTCTAAACTTAACATTCTTTTTATGAGTCATTTCTGCCTTATACTTCTGACATTCTGCATCAGTCTCCTGTAATTCTTTGACTTTGTCCAATAAAGTCGAATTACTCTCGATGACAAATAACTTCTGGGTAGAGTTAACTGGAACTCGCACCTCAATCTCAAGTTTGTCAAACTCTTTTATCAGTACCTCGTTATCAGTCATCACATTAAATTTCTCCTGGTTCTTCCTACTTAATGCGTCTGCTACGACGTTGGCTTTCCCTGGATGATATAAGATCTCACAATCAAAATCTTTTATCAACTCTAGCCATCTCCTTTGTCTCATATTTAACTCCTTCTGTGTGAAAATATATTTCAGACTCTTGTGATCTGTGTATATCTCACACTTCTCCCCATACAAGTAATGCCTCCAAATTTTCAAGGCGAATACTACGGCGGCTAACTCAAGATCATGCGTAGGATACCTCTTCTCATAATCTTTGAGTTGTCTTGATGCATATGCAATCACCTTTCCGTGTTGCATTAACACACACCCTAACCCTTTGTGTGATGCATAACTATAAACAACGAGGCCTCCTGTATCATTTGGTAAAGATAATACTGGTGCCATACTTAACCGCTTCTTCAACTATTGGAAGCTTTCTTCACATTTGTCTGTCCAGACGTACTTCACCGTCTTTCGAGTCAAATTGGTTAGTGGGGTTGCTATTTTTGAAAAATCTTGTATAAAACGCCGATAATACCCTGCTAAACCGAGAAAACTTCTTACTTCTGTTGGAGTTGTTGGTTGTTCCCAATTCACAATCGCTTCTATCTTGGTTGGATCTACCGCTATTCCATTCTTGTCAATTACATGACCCAAGAACTGGACTCGTTCCAACCAGAATTCACACTTGGAAAACTTTGCATAAAGTTGTTCCTTGCGTAATATCTCCAATATGCTTCTCAAGTGTTCAGCATGCTCCTCTTTTGTTCTCGAGTATACTAAAATATCATCGATGAACACTACGACAAATTTGTCCTAGCATGGTTTAAACACTCGGTTCATCAAGTCCATGAATGCTGCCGGCGCATTTGTTAATCCAAAAGACATCACAAGAAACTCATAATGTCCGTAGCGTGTCCTAAACGTTGTCTTCGGCACATCTTCTTTTCTTACCTTTAATTGATGATAACCCGATCGTAGGTCGATCTTCGAAAAGTATTCGGCCCCTTTCAACTGGTCAAATAAATCATCAATTCGTGGTAAAGGATATTTGTTCTTTATTGTTAACTTATTTAATTTTCTATAATCAATACACAACCTTAATGTTCCATCCTTCTTCTTTACAAACAACACCGGTGCTCCCCAAGGTGAAACACTTGGTTGTATGTACTTTTTGTCTAAGAGTTCTTATAGCTGCACAAGTAACTCCTTCAACTCTACAGGTGCCATTCTGTACGGTGCCTTGGAAACTGGTGTCGTACCCGGTACAAGATCAATAACAAATTCGATCTCCCTGTCCGGAGGTAAACCGGGTAAGTCATCTGGAAACACATCCGGAAATTCTCTAACTACAGGTATTTGTTCTAGCTTTACTCCTTCTTTTCGAGTATCTACTATATATGCCAAATAACCTGTGCAACCCTTCCTAAGCAATCTCTTTGCCTGCATTACTGTCAGATAGTGAGATCGTTTAGGTGAACAACCACCTTTGAACACTACTTTTGACTCTGAAGCAGTCACTAAATTCACTCGCTTCTGCTGGCAGTCAATTATTGCATTATAATTGCCCAGCCAGTCCATGCCTAAGATTATATCAAATTCCCCTAGTTGTATGAGAATGAGGTTCACAAGAAACTTGTGTCCCTTAATCTCGATAGCACAATTCTTATAGATGGTTTTGACGGGAATTATCTCATTGTTTGCGATCTCCACATTAAAAGGTATGTCTAAATCTTCGCATGGTATTGACAATTTCTTAGCAAAGCTATTAGACATAAATGAACAAGTAGCACCAGAGTCGAACAACACATATGCATTTAAAGTGTCGATAGGGATGATACCTGTTACCACGTCTGGTGCAGCAACAGCATCCCTTGTCGCCATATTAAACGTTCTTGCGGTTGGACGACCTGGACCTCCAGCTCCTGCTACTGTTGGTTTGGGGTTATTGTTTGGGATTTGGTTTCCTCCCCCAAATTGGTTTCTATTCCTCGGGCAATTCCTAGACACATGCCCCGTTGCACCACAAAGATAGCAAGTAACATTCGGATTACTCTGACGAGTATTATCATTACTCTTTTTAGGACAATAAGAGGAATAATGTCCCTCTTGCCCACAATGGTAACAAGTAACCACCTTCTGGCGACATAACCCTAGGTGATTCTTTCCGCATATGGCACAACGACCCACCTTATTGTTATTGTTCTGGTTTCTATTGTTGTTGTTATTGTAATTGTTACCCCTTCTCACAAAATTTGTAGGAACAGTGGCATCCCACTTCCTTTTGTTATTATTAGTACCCCCTGTACTAACTTCTCCTTTCAACTTTCCTCCCTCACTCAAACTTCTCTTTTCCTTATGAAATTTTATTAAAGCTTCATTCTTGTTTTCAGCTATAATAGCTTTCTCGAGAATTTCTGGAAAAGTTCTCACTTGAAATACTGACAATTTGCTACGAATTTGGGGTTTTAATCCCTCTTCGTACCTCCTAGTCTTTCTTGCCTCTGTATCAACCTGATGTGAGGCAAACCTGGCTAATTCATTGAACTTGGCTGTATACTGGGATACGGTAAGTTCTCCTTGTTTCAATTCTAAGAATCGTACCTCCATACGATCCTTCATTGATTGGGGAAAATAATTTTCGAAGAATAATTCCTTAAACCTGGTCCAAGGAATTATATCCTCACCTGCACGAATTTTTGTATTTTCCCACCAATGGTTTGCCTCACCCTTGAGGAAAAAGGTGGCAAAGATCGTCTTTTGATCTTCGCCAACATTAGTTACCCTGAAAAACTTTTCTATCTCGGTAACCCATGTTTGAGCCTCAATTGGTTCCGCGGTTCCCTTAAATTCCGGTGGTCCAACAAGTTTAAAGTCCTTGAATATTGTACCCTGTGGATTAACTGGGGTGGGTTGAGGTGGTGGACGATTTTGTAAGGTTTCTAAGAGGATATCTACTAATTGTTGTGTGGGATTTGGCTCGGTGGTCTCAGTTCGGGCTTGGGTTCTTCGTCCTGATGCCATGGTTCTAAAATAAAGAAAAGCAAGTATAAATACAAAGATATGCTTACATAGAACTAACAATTTGATTATATAAACATAACTTGTATATAACATGCAACAACGATTACATAACCGACTAGTAGTTATACTACTACTAGTTATTACAAGGATTTCCTACTTTACAACTCAAAATTTTGATATCGTACTAAGTACAACACATAAACTTAGACACTACTAAACTGCGCTATTACGCATCCCCTTATCAGCATCTCGTATCATGTGACCGACTACTGCTCTATCAATCATATATTCCTCCTTCTCCTCTTCCACCGGATACCTAAACACTCGTCGCTCTAGGCCATCAAATGTCGCCTTACTCTTCCTATCGGCTCTGTATGCCTGCATCTGTGCCTCCTATTTCTCCCTCTGTGTGTCCTGAAGGAGTATCCTCAAACGCCGAGTTGTATCTCGCTCACTCTCCAATAATCCTGTCGCTATGTTTGCACGAGAGTTAGCAGCTTCTAACTCTACTGTTGACTGCTGTACCAACTCGATGACTATCTCTTCGTGTCTTTCGACACTCATCATCTAGCCTGCTCCAATATCCTCCTCAGAATCAGGGTCTACTAACTGCCCATCTACCGGGTTCTCTGCCTCTAAGATCTCCTCATCATGAATAAGCTCCTCTTCCTCTGGGTCTTCATCCTCTAAATCTAGTTCAGGGGTAGCTGGCTCGTAATCAGGCACCTCATCGGGCTCACTGTCGGATAACCATCCTATGTGTTGGTTTACTCCAGCCATCCTATAAAAGAATTTTAATTTATTTAGTATTTATGGGGAAACAAATTTACACATAAGATAAAGCTTTTAAGATTATTTTATGTATCATTAAGTATTTTACGGACTCAAAGACTATATTCTAAGGTATTTCCTAACTACCTTAGAGCTATAATCTACATCTCTGATACCAACCTGTGACGCCCCCAAATCTCTACACTCCCCTGTATCAGATCTGGTGCTCACGTGGAACTATACAACTATAAATATTCAATAAAATATGACTTCTAGTTATCCAAGGTTCACAGTATCCCATAACAGGTACTAGTTCCGGCCAGAACGTTGTCTGTGTTTGGATACCCTCACTTAGATATATAGATTCATACCTTATGAATATCTCTTTTATATCAATATTCCCTATCTATCTGACATTCACAGCACAAATGACAAGATTGTCCATATAGGACGCTCAACATCATTTAGATACCCTCATTCAGATGTATAGTTCATATAGACATTGTATTTAACTTATTACAACTATTCTAAAGAATTTAAAGATCAGAGTATAACGCATTCTATAACATAAAGGATCATAATATATTACATAACGTTTTGTTCGGTTACATCATTCGTTATACTAAGTTATTACAACAACAAGTCTTTAAAAAGACTTAAAGTATACAACAATAAACATTAAAGCTAATAAGCATGGCTTTTCCCCTTGTTAGTCCCAGACGTGCCAGGGATATCATTTATAGCTGCAAAAGAAGATATGCGCAAGAATGAGCTACAAATGCTCAGCAAGTTCATTTAAATATGTAAACACCATGTGTTTGATTTGAAAGATGTCAATGATGTATACTGAGGGTTCTGTACATGAACCATATATTTCATTTAGTTCTATCAGTCTTTAATGACTTAGAACCATTTGAGTTTTGGATATCTGGTAGGTGATCAGCCTCACCAATATCCTAGGAGTATGCATATCATCCTACCAATTTATGTTGATATATTATCAACTGTTCGTCACCTTATATTAAGGGAATTTCGTCACCTTATTTTAAGGGAAAATTTCGGGTTCACCTTACATCAAGGTGTTCCATTTCTCAGTATCAGATGTCTTACCAAACAATTTGGCTTGACACAACAATTTAAGCTCGAACAATTAATATATGAATAATAATTCATTTCTTAAGTTATGCTGAACAAGAAGCAATAACTTCACAATAATTGATAGCAAGATGTATAATACTTGCTTAATATAAATTGAGAAAAGTTAGGACACTTGCCTTAGCGTAGCTCACTATAATTTTAGTACAATCGGTCAACGCACGTAGTCTACGTATACCAATAATAAGCGTTAGCACGTATATAAACATGTATCACGCTAATCTAAACAAGTTTCATTAAGGTTTGACGTTGATTCGGTATCTCGGTCGTATCCTTAATGGCTAAACACATAGATTGTTTGATAAAACTTCATGTGGAAGTCTAATTATTAGTTTAAATAATTTAATTATTATTTCTAACATTTTTAGAAGCTTGGTATTATTTTTAAATAATTTTTAGAAGCTTGGAAGTAATTTTAAATAATTTTACAAGCTTAGGAATATTTTTAAATGATTTAATTATCATTTAGAATAATTTTAAAACATTTAATATGTTATTTAAATGATTTATTTATCATTTAGAATATTTTTAGATATTTAAAATATTATTTAAATGATTTATTTATCATTTATAATATTTTTAGAAAGAAAGAATATTATTTAAATGATTTATTTTATCATTAATAATATCTCTAGATTTTATTTTATCATTAAAATAATTTATTTATTATTTATAATAATTTTCAAAACTTAATTTGATATTTAAATGATTTAATTATCATTTAAAATAATTTTTAAATACTTAATATATTATTTAAATGATTTATTTATCATTAATAATATTTAAATATTTAATATTTTATTTAATTATTATATATAATAATTTTATTTACCTTAATATCATTTTTAAATAATTAATATAATTATTTAATAATTTAATACCATTTTTAAATAATTAAAACAATTATTAAATGATTTATCATAATTATTAATTATTATTTAATTAAATTAAATAATATTTCAGAATATAGAAAAATATTAAAAATAAATTTTTATAATTTAAAATTGAATTTTCGGATTTATTTATTAATTATTAATAATTATTTAATATTTATTTTATATTTTATAATTTATTTAATTAATTTTTATTTTATTTTTATTAAAAATCCGTCGCTAAAGGGCTTTAGCGACGGTCTGCATAGAAATTTAGTTTTCTGGGTTTGGGTTTGAAGACTGTCGCTAAAGGTGTTCTTCATGAAGAAACACTTGGTCAATGTCCAACAGTGACTTTTGACCTCAAATTAATCTTAGCTCGTTTGATGTTTGTGCTTGATTTTTGTTTGTTGTTATAGCCAACATGGTATAGAGTAACGACATAACAATTTCCATCTTAAAATATATCATAACATGCTCTAAATTTGATGGTGTCAGTCAACATGGTTTGACCATGAAGGTTTCTGGGTTACCCAGAAACTTGCAAAATCAGAGCGGTCAAAGGACTTTGACCACTTATATCTTTCATCCTAGTTATTTGGTTGCTATGATACACGTCGGGCTTTAAAGATAACATGGCAGGCTACACATAGATGCATAAAAACAGATCAAACAACTAATCTAAGACGATCAAAAGGCCTGACAAAAAGGCCTGTCAGACTGTTCTTGACTGCCAAGAACAGTTTGAGTTTTTGGCTTGATTTTTATATCTAGATGTTATGTAAACATGTTTTGACCGCCCAGATCACTTATTAACACATTAACAAGTATTCCTAAACATCTAAAACACAAAAATTTTCTAGGCTTGAAGATCAAACATAAATTAGGGTTTTGTGCACCTTTTTCTTCAAATTTTGATTTCTGGCTTCTAATTTTGAGCTTGTGATTGCTAGGGTTTGTTTAGGCTGGATATGTGAGTGTATAAGCTTTGAAATTTCGTAGGTTTAAAGCTCAGCATCTCATTCTACTTATAGCAACTTGAATTTAGGGTTTCCTAGACTAATTTCCAAACTTTGCTCCCAAAAATATCTAAGCTTGGAACTTGTGGTGCTTATGATCTGGCCTAATTAACCTACTTGTGCTGGAGTGTGTCAAGCACAAGCTTGCACACTCCTAGCTTCATTTTCATTGGCTAGGATTTTAATTTTCATTTATTTACTTACTAATTAATTCTAGATTTTTGTTAATCATGATTAGGATGTTAATCATGGTTAGTAATACCTTAATTAAGTCAATATATCATAATTAAGGTTTTACATTTCATAAATTAGGGTTATTGAACCAAATTAGGGTTTTAGGGTTCCGAATTAGGGTTTAGGGTTTTCAATTCCACAATTAGGGTTTTCAATCTTCCGTTTAGGGTTTAAATTAATCTTAATAATTCATAATTAATATTATGATTCATCATTTAAATCTTAATTACATCAATTAAGATTATTGTACAATAATTAAGGTTTTAATTGATCAATTCGGATAATTATTACCAATTAGGGTTTTCAAATTAGGGTTTCTATTTCCGCATAACATTTTAAACCCTATTTAACTTATTTTAAAATTTTATCATTTAATATAATATTATATTAATGTCGAAGCACGACAAAGCACTTCGTCAATTCCAAGTACGACACAGCAGCTTACAAAACTAATTTACCGAAACGCTTCTCGGTGAATTCGCCGGAAGCACGACAAATCATTTTGTCCGATTAAGCACGACACAGCTACTTGGCGAAAAAATTTTATTTGACCTAATTGTTTAATAAAATACGCAATCACATAATACCAAGTCAGAACAAGAAATTTCATTTATTAAACACATAATTTACATATACAAATCTTATTAGGGTTCGGAATATTACAGATAAAGTATGAGAATAATACCCATGTAGAATCATGCTTCCACAGGTACGAGTTCACCTCCAAATCCTTCGTGTTCTCCTTGAATTCCACCGATTAAATTCCTTCCTTTGATCAACGTTAGCCACCCAACTGTTTGGCCTCTAGAGGTGATCCACCAAGGAATAATAGTTGTTCAAGAAGATGGGTGTTGGCAAAACCCTAGTTTCTATCTCTATAGAAATTGCAAGTACTCTCTCTCTCCAATTCTTATGGAATAGTGTGTAACTGTCTCACCCCAAATTATGATAAGACTCCTCTTATTTATAGATATAGGGAACCCTCCTAAACTATTTAGGATTGGGGTTTTTGTTTTAATTAAACTCCTTTAATTAATTGAACTCCTAATCCAATTAGGAATTCATGAGAGAGTACTTCTATTAATTAATTCACAATCCCTATTAGGAAGTAAATAATAGTAATAGTAATAATAATAATAAGACTCCTCTTATTAATTTATATTTAATATTTCTAAAATATTAAATAATAAATATTAAGCTATTTAATTTATTCTATCTCCATAGATTAAATTAAATACACTTAACTTATTATTACAATTATGCCATTTACTTCTTAGACAAATATTTTCCTTTTGCGGTGTGACCCTTTAGGTTCTCCATATTAAACCAGTTGTGAATAAATCAATTAGAACAATTCTAATTATATTTAAATAAATAAATTAAACTATTTAATTCATTTAAATAAATAATATTTATTCTACAATAAGGGTAAGCTCCCTTAGCGATCAACGACTTTCCAGATAATATAGATTTCAACATTAATCATAAAAGAACCTTTCAGTGAATAGTTACTGTACAATTCAATCCTTCTACCATACAATGTCTCAATTAAATATAAGACATGGAATTAGTATCAAGTCTTATTTTATTTAATTATATGTATTTCGATTCTCAAATGCACAACTCTGATAATGCAAATTAGAAACTCATTTCTAATTTCATTCTACTTTGGCCAAAGACTTCTGAGTCGTCATTTATCGAATCACATAGGATATTCTCTCCTTTTACTAGAAGTGGTAGATTCTTTATTGATCATTCACCTATCTCCATGTATAACTTATTATACCCAATCATACCCTTTGATATACCCTAAAGGTCTTAAGGGACATGTCAAAGTATAACTCATCACACACAAGATAGTATGACGATCTCAAGTCCAAGGATCACTTGTACTACTATCACTAGAGGAATTCCTATTGACAGACGAGTAAAACTCGATTAGGTATTCCTTAGCGAGCCACGTTCAGTGAACTTATTCTCTAATAAACACCTACATACTTGCTTTAGTGTCTCCACACAAATGATTATGAGATCAATCATCATCTTCATAAGAGCAAGCAACGTATGTACTAATCTATCCGGATTCACTAATCCCCTTTTTAGTAATCCATCGATTAGGAACGATTTTAGTTTTGAGCTATCTAGAATTTAGATCTCATTAGCATGATTACCATCATGATTCTAAAAGCATTGCTCAAAACTATGGGTTTATCATATTTAATATAACAACACCATGTAGATAAAGTAAAATGCCTTTAACAAACGAATAAGATTACAAAGTATATGCTACATCATATCAAATATGATTGGCTTGTGTGCATACTACTTTCAATCTCCCACTTGCACTAAAGCCAATCGTCATGGTATCTAATACCCATCTTCTCTAAGTGACGATCATCCTGCTGTTTGGATAAAGCTTCAGTAGATGGATATGCAATGCTGTTCTCGAGAGTCCACTATCTCTATAGTGACTTTTCCTCTTTCAATGATTCCACTAATCAAATGAAAGTGCCGCAACACATGTTTGAATCCAAGATGAGACTTAGGAACTATTCCTAGTTCTGTGATGAACTTTTCATCCAAACAATCAACTTACAGCTTCATTTACAGCTATATACTTTGTCTTTGTCACTAAACCAGCAACTCTTTGCTGTTTGGAACCTTTCATATTCACTGCACCACCTTTCAAGGTAACGATTTACCTTAAAGTGGATTTGTTATCGTCTTGGTCATTCTGAAAAACTTGAGTATGTTTATCCCTCTAGTTTTAATTCATACTTACCATGAATCATGATCACATCTTCAGTACTGGTTAAGTACCTAAAGATATTTATCACTGTCTTATAGTGATCATCTCCAGAATATGACTGATCAACATTAAGCCTTCTATATTCATTGCATACATGATAATAACTCATGCGATCTCTCTTTCAATTGGGGACAATTTTAGAGAGATACACTCCATGGCTCATCATCATGAGACCTCTCTTGGAGTTTGTCATGCTAAATGCCTTTAGCATCAAATGAATATACGTTCCTTGGGTCAAGATGAACATCCTTTTAAATCTATCTATATAGATTTATATCCCCAATTTATAGGATGCTCCTCCCAAGTCATTCATGGAGTAATGTTTAGACAATTTTATCTTTACTGATTGTAGCATTGGTGTGTTATTCCTTATCAGTAGTATATCAACATATAATACCAAGAATGTCACAGCGCTCCCACTGACCCTTTTGTACACACAAGGTTCATTCTCATTTTTGATAAAATCAAACACTTTTGATTGTCTCATCAAAATGAATGTTCCATCTTTGAGAAGCTTGCTTCAATCCATAAATGGATCGTTGTAGCTTAAAGACATGATTTGCTTCAACCTTTAAAACAAATTTCTCTGGCTGTATCAAACATACATTCTCCTCAAGTCTTCATGGAGGAAGGACGTCTCCACATCCATTTTGCCAGATTTCGTAATAAGCTGCAATCACAAGCAAAATCTAAATGGACTTGAGCATTACCCGGTAATAAGGTTTTATCACAGTCAACTCCTTGACTTTATTTGAAACCTTTTAAACAGGTCTGGTCTTATAGGTCTCTACCTTGCCATTTGCCCTAGTCTTTCTCTTAAAGACCCATATACACCCTTTAGGCACTATGCCTTTCGGTGGAGAAACCAAAGTCTATACTTGGTTCTCATACAAGGAGTCCATTTCGGATTTCATGGCCATATGCCATTTCTCTGAGTGTCTTCTACTTATAGCCTTATCGTATATAACTGGATCATCATCCTCTATGATGCGTACCTCATCATCATCCTCCATAATGAATCCATACCTCCCAGGTATCTTCGAGACTCTTCCAGATTTATGATTCGGTTATGGTACAATAGCTCTATCTACAGGTTCCTCGGTTCGACTTAAAATGCTTTGTGGTTCTTGAACTCCTTCAAGATCTATTACCCTCCCACTAGCTCCTTCAATGATAAACACCTTTATCTAAGAAGGCAGCATGTAGGATTATAGTAATAATACCCTAAACTTTCTTTAGGATATCCCATAAGTCTGCACTTGTCAGATTTTATCCCAAACTTATCTTTGAAACCTTTTCACATAAGCTAGACAACCCCTTATCTTAACATACTTAAGATTAGGAATCCTCCCTATCCATAACCTTTATAGAGTCTTGGGCTCGGATTTTGAGGTTACCTTATTTTGTAGATATGCAGTCGTTTCTAGGGCATAACCCCAGATGGATACTAAAATGTCGGTAAAAATCATCACAAACTGCACCATGTCCAACAAGGTACAATTTCTCCTTTTAGATACACCAATCAATTCTTGCATATCAGGAGGTGTCCATTATGAGAAAATACTATTTTGAGATGATCTAGAAGCTCATTGCGCAAGTATTCCTTCCTCGATCTGATCAAAGAATCTTAATACTTTGTCAATATGTTTCACTTCTGAATTCTTTGAACATTTCAAATGATTCAGACTTGTATTTTATCAAATACACACATTCAACTCTTTAAATGACCATTTCCTTTTCGTTTACTAGTTTGTTCAATTTGCAAAATTATTTTTCATGTAAGTTAAGTTTACAAAGTCCATCAAGTGATCTTCCAGTTTCAAACAAAACATTATCATTATAAATAGAACAACAATTGTTCTTAAATATAATACCAGAACCTTCCTTGTCTAACAACGAAAGTTCTAATGTTTCTAATGAGAACTGGAACATAATAACAACTTATTAACTTAATAGACTTACCCGTAGGCAATGCTAAACTATAAGTTCCTATGGTTAATGCATCAACCTTTGCCCCATTCCCACACATAAGATTACTTACTCTTTGTTTAGCTTTTCTACTTCTGCTTAGTCTCTGCATTAGATTGCATACGTGAGAACTACAGCCGGTATCCAATACCCAAGTAGAACCTTGACTTACAGAAAGATTTATTTTTAATCATGAACAAACCTGTATTTGTAACCCAAGCTTCACTAAGCTTCTTCTGGTTAATTAGCCTCTGTAAGATTCTCCTTACAGTTTCCTTTCTAGTATCCAGGCTTATTGGAGTGGAAGCAAACTCCTTTGCTATCTGCATCAATTTTGTTCTTAGTGTCCTTAGTTATTGCCTTTCCTTATACCTTTTTTGAATTGTTCTTCTCTTTTTATGAAGATCCTTTGGCCCTCTTCCGCTTCCGGAAAGAATCATCTACCAGTAAGACTTGGTCTTTCTTGGTTGGAAAGTGACTCTTTACAGTTTTCAACATGTTTAAGCAACTCAGGCAGGCTGACATATAGCTTGTTCATGTGGAAATTCACAACAATTTGTGAGAAAGAGTCCGGAAGTGATTGCAAGATCAAATCTTGGATCAACTCTCCATCCATTAAAACCCAGTTGTCCCAATTGTTCAATCAGATTGATCATTTTAGGACATATGTCTGTACTGTAGTGCCATCGTTCATTCTAGATCGGAAAAGCTCCTTAGATATCTGATATCTAATAGTCCTACTTTCCTCACCCTTCAACTCCTTGAAGATGCAGGAGTATAGTAGGAGCATCCATAGTTTCATGCTGACGCTGAAGCTCGTTACTCATGGATGCGAGTATGATGCATTGAGCCAACTGTGCATCATCTTGCCACTTTCTAAAAGTAGCAATCTCTTCCTCTGAGGCATTGTCTGCAACTATTGCAGGGATAGGCATATTAAGGACATAAGATAGCTTTTCAGCCTTGAGAACTATTCTCAAATTCTTTAACTAGTCCTTTTTAATTTGGTCCGGTTAATTAGCATCTAATATGCTAAGCAGTGATAGTGAATTAGACATCGTAAAATTCTGTAAATGAATTTGTAATTTAACAACATTTTAGCATACATTCATTTCTTAATTAATTACCAAAATAAATTAGGTCTTTATTTTAAATTGGTATCTCTCACTTTTTCATCAAACTATATTACCCTCAATATATAGTTCGGCAATTCTAATTAAAGATTTGCTAGTGAGAATAAGGATCTCATTTCAAATGTATATAGCCTTGTGGTGACACAACAAACGATATATAAATAAATAGGTAGACATCTATTGTCAATTATATCTCTATGTAACTCCTTGTATTTTGCCTCTTAGATTATTTTGATCAAGTGGTGACACATCCGAATCAAAATTATCCAAGTTAAGTCCATCCTAGCACTTCCATATATTCGAAAGAAAAAACACTGTCCTTGTGGTGACACAACAAAACAGCATCGTTCAGTCTATTTATAAGCATCAAATGTGATAAAGCAACATCTTAAATATTTAATACTTGCCTTGTGGTGACACAACAAACTCATATTAAACATTTAATACTCTATTGCTTTACCATGCTAGAAGGCGACGTTCGATATTCCAAATATCTTTGAATGCTTAGGACTTAATATAATTTCTTGAGGGGTTTGTTATTATTTGTCTCATCTTGTTTAGCGCGCATGCACATATATATATATAAAATACGTGTCATATTATTTAACATGCGAAACATGCTGTATAATATATAATATATACATAGTAAGCATGCACATATAGAATACTATATTCTACCCGGATTGATTATGAACTTTTATTCTAGTTTGGTTCACTAAAGCCACCAAGTGAATCAAAAGGTCAAACCTAGGGTGAAAGAACAAAATTTAAATATAACTATTACATTTAAACCCGGGCTCCATTACAAACGGGTCTTCAAGCGCTCCTTGCTCCTTAGTCTCCAATTCTTCAAGTAATTCTAACTAAACCTATTACATAAACTATTTACAATAAATAAAAAACCTTGATCAGCAGTCAAGGGGAAGTACATAGGAGGGAGATAGAATTTACATTAAGAAAAACTAGAGAAGACGAGGTACGCAGAGCCCATTTATAAAAACCCATTCATTCAAGCATCCACTAAAATAAATCCAATCACACATTGGTCACTAGTCCATAATCAATCCCTATTTATTATCATACATATCCCCATATGTATCAATAAATAACATTCATCTCATGAATAATAAAACCATTCCATATATGCATTGATATCATTTAATGGAAAATTAAAAGTTTACTAGAAATCTAATTTTGAAACAAAATAAACTCCTTTATTTTAATCAAAATTTAAATCATAATAAACTTCTTTATTTTATTTTATCCAATTTTGAATAAAAATAAACTCCTTTATTTTTAATCAAATTCCAAATCAAAATAAACTCCTTTATTTTAATTAACATGGAAACCAATTTCAAGTTCAAAATAAACTCCTTTATTTTAACTTAAAATTGCTTGGAAAAATAAAATATGTTAAATCATATTCCTTATCAAAATAAACATCTTTATTTTTAAGGAAACAAGGAATCCTATTCCATATGTGAATAAACTCCTTTATTCTAGGAAACATGGAATCCTATTCCATATGTGAATAAATGGTGTGCTGTCGCAGGCAACCAAAAATAAAACCTTACTGCGAAAAATATTTATGTAGTAGTGCAAGCAAGAGTCGATCCCACAAAGAATGATTAATCTATTTTTATATTTTGTATACCAGAAAATGGGGTTTTGAATGTTATTATTAAAGTAAACTAAAAATAATGCAAAATAATTTATTAAAGTAAATCAGAGAAAACAAACCTTGGATTAAATCAACTTCCACCTTAGAAACTTACACTGATCATTGACTCAAGTATAATCAATTAATATTTTGAATATTCACCGTTAAAATCAACTCACCATTCTGAATTATTCCGTGTCTTTCCTTAATTTTAGTTAGATAGAAACAAGCAATCTAAATAACCCTAACTACTAAACAACTTCAGACAAGCGCTAAAAGTTTAATCTAGTAGATGCTTTAAGAATTAGAAAAACCGATGAAGCTAAACAACACAAGCACAAGCGGTTGTATTTAATTTAGTTGAGTATTCTCCCTAAGATATAATAATCTCGTGATCTGCAGTCAATTATTAACCTTAGTTGCTTCACAAATTAGAGTGACCAAACAATTACGGATTTGATATCTAATTTAGCAGTAGATTTCTACGAATAATAAACTAGCGTGCACTCTAATAATTAAACATATCAATCATAAAATTCAAGCACAAAAGAATAATCAATACTCAAAATAATAATTGAACAATTAAAATCAATTAGATCTCACAATGTAATACTTCTGATGCTTCCGTCTCCTTAATCCAAGAACAGAAATTTAGCTACTCATAGCTATGAAAAACACCAAAGAATAATAGAGAGAGAAATATTTTTTTATTGAATGAAGTGTTGTGTCCATTACATCAACCTTGACCCCTTATTTATACTACTCAAAAGTAACCCTAACCCTAATAATAATAGAAACAATAACAATCCAACTTAAAATTGGAATTGAAATCCTAACTATCCTAATTACATTAATATTAAAAAAAAATATTCTAGAATTTACTTCTATTTGTTTCTTAAAGAAATCAGATTGCCAAGATTGAATTTCCATAATTTTCACGTAAAAGATCTTTCCTTGCCACGTTTGGAAATAAACTGAATCCAAATCTAGTTATGATTCCAATTGTTGAATCCTTGAGCTGCTAGGAATCCCATAAATCTCTTTCAATTTGGAAAGGAATCCATGAATAAAAATACCATGTAGGTCCACATGAATAACTTGTGCATTATTACAACTTTGCCCCTCCAAAGCACTCCCAAAGTCACGAACTTCTTTAATTGTACCTAAAATAAAAATATAAGAATAATGAGTGTATTTAGGCACAAAATAAATATAAAAGATTAAGTATTAAGGAATAAAAATATAACATATTTTAATCTCATCAAATTCCCCCACACTTATCTTTGGCTCGTCCTCGGGCAAAACAAAAATTCAATTAACAATCTTGACAAACTTGAGAAACTTGAGCCACAAATTAATATGAATTTCAACATTAACCTCAAAGATTCAAAACAATAACTCTTGAAAAATTTCAAAACAATGTATGATCTAAAATTTGGGCTCCTTTATCAATCTTACTTTACTCTTTACCCTTCGTGTATGTGTGTGTGAATCCAAATGTATCAAACCAATCAGAACTCAGAAAAATTTATGAGACCAAAACCTTGAAGGAAAAAGAGAAACTCGAACACTTATTTTCACACAAATCTCAGTTAACACAAGTAATCAACACTAGAGGATCAAAAGGCTTTTTTTTTCTTTCTTCTTTTTTTTCGGTAAGTGCATTTTATGCTCCATCTTACCAGCGAGTGCGTTTTACGCTCCATCTCACCATGTCACGTGTTTATGAGTGAGTGCGTTTTACACTCCATCTCAACCCACCACATGAACAAATTTTTTTTCCCGTTTTTCTCACTTTCGAATTTTTTTTTTCATTCAAACTTGCAAAATTTGCCTAAATCATTTCCCCTTTCTCAAATAATAACTTCAAATTACGATCAAATAAGTAATAGAGTTCCAAAATTTCTCCCTCAATTCATTCAATCAAATAAATTCCTTCCAAGTTAAAACTAGGTTGACCAAATGGACATGTGCTCAAAAATGAAGGGTCTCAAATAAAGTAATAATCAACAAAGAAAACCAAATTTAGACTACCCAATGTCTATTAATCGTCCAAGAAGTTATAAAAAAGAAATCAAAATTTTATCATCGGTCAAAAATCAAAATCCAAATCAACTCATTGCTCAAGTGACACATTCTAAAAACTATCCCATTTTCGTAGGAAACACGATTGCACTTATCATGTGCAACAAGCCTTTAAACCCCAAGGTTACCCCAAGTGGACGAGTTTTGTCTCGTGAGGGTTTGCAGTGAATATACCCACAAAATTCAAAATCATCTAAAAATAAAGATAATCAACCTAAAAAATAATAATAATAATAATAAATAATAATCAAACGAAATATAAAAAAATAAAAAATAAAAATAACAAGTACCCTTAAATCCTCCCCCCACACTTAAAACGTACATTGTCCCCAATGTAAAGTAAAATGCATAGAAAAGGTAGAAAGATACTCCCTTATGGGTTGCCTCCCATGCAGCGCCTTTGTTTACTGTCTTTGGCTCGACTCAATGTTTGTCGGTGTTAATCAGTATAAACTGGATCCTCAAGGTCCACAACCTCCACACTTTCTTCTCGGAAACCCTCATAGAAAGGTTTAAGTCTATGTCCATTCACCTTGAATACTTTAGAAGTTGCTAAACTTTTTATTTCAACTGCACCATGAGGAAAAACATTAGTAACAACAAAAGGTCCATTCCAACGAGAACGCAATTTACCTGGAAACAAACGAAGTTTGGATTGATAAAGAAGCACTTTTTGACCAATTTGAAATTCCTTCCTCAAAATATTCTTATCATGAAAAGCTTTTTTCTTTTCCTTGTAAATCCTCGCACTCTCGTATGCGTCATTGCGAATTTCTTCCAACTCTTGTAATTGCAACTTCCGATGTTCTCCACTTTCACGCATCCTCATATTGAAGCTTTTGATAGCCCAATAAGCTTTGTGCTCCAATTCTACAGGTAGGAGACATGGCTTCCCGAACACTAATCTGTAAGGCGACATACCAATGGGTGTCTTGAACGCAGTTCGATAGGCCCATAACGCATCATCCAAACGCAAGCTCCAATCCTTCCTACTCGGGTTAACCGTCTTTTCAATGATGGCCTTGATTTCTCTATTTGACACTTCAGCTTGTCCATTGGTCTGCGGGTGATAAGCAGTTGACACCTTATGAGTCACATGATACTTTCTCAACAGTGCTCCCACAATTCGATTACAAAAGTGAGTCCCTCAGTCACTGATTAAAGCCTTTGGAATGCCAAACCTAGAAAATATGTTAGACTGAAGAAAATTTGCAACCACTTTAGAATCGTCAGTCCTGGTGGCCTTAGCTTCCACCCACTTTGAGACATAGTCAACAGCAAGTAAAATATAAATATACCCAAAAGATACAGGAAACGGTCCCATAAAATCAATGCCCCAAACATCAAAAATTTCATAATATAGTATGGGGGTTTGCAACATCTCATTCCGTTGGGAAATATTACCTGTCTTTTGACAATTATGACATGTCTTGCAAAATAAATATGAATCTTTAAATAAGGATGGCCAAAAGAAACCACTTTCTAACACCTTTCTTGTTGTCCGCTTCGATCCAAACTGACCTCCACAAGCATGAGAATGACAAAAAGTGAGAATAGAAGTGATTTTACTCTCAGGAACACACCTTCTTATCACTTGATCGGCACAATGTTTTCACAAATATGGATCATCCCATACATAGTATTTGGCCTCACTTTTGATTTTATCCTTTATAGCTTTAGACAAACCAAAAGGTAATTCGTTAGTAACCAAATAATTCACAATATTCGCATACCAAGGCATGGATGTGTTTGCAGAAAACAGTTGTTCATCGGGAAACTCTTCTTTCAGTTGAAGTTCATCATTTATATTGACTAAACGACTCAAATGATCCGCAACTCTATTCTCAGTTCCTCTTTTATCCTTAATCTCCAAGTCAAATTCGCTCAAGAGAAGTATCCATCTTATCAACCTTGGTTTTGCCTCTTTCTTCGTCATCAAATAACGAAGAGCTGCATGATCAGAATAAATAATAACTTTAGTACCAAGCAAATAAGATCGAAATTTTTCTAAAGCAAATACAACAGCTAAAAGTTCTTTTTCAGTAGTAGAATAGTTTCGCTGAGCATCATTCAAGGTCTTTGACGCATAGTAAATGGCATGGGATGTTTTTCCAATTCTTTGTCCCAACACAGCTCCTACTGCGTAATCACTTGCATCACACATTATCTCAAAAGGCAGGGTCCAATTAGGCGGTTGAATTACTGGCGTAGACGTCAACAATCCCTTCAATTTATCAAACGCTGTTTGGCACTTCTCATCGAAATCAAAAACCGTATCTTTTTGTAGTAGCTTGCACAGTGGTGCTGCAATTTTGGAAAAGTCTTTGATGAATCTTCGATAAAAACCTGCATGTCCAAGAAAAGAACGAATTTCCCGTATGCTAGTAGGATAAGGGAGAGATTGAATAACATTAATTTTTGCTTTATCTACTTCAATGCCTTTGGAGGAAATAACATGACCCAAAACTATACCTTGTTTAACCATAAAATAACACTTTTCAGAATTTAAAACAAGGTTAGTTTCTATGCATCTTTGAAGAATAAGTGTAAGATTATGCAAACAAGTATCAAATGAGTCTCCATAAACCGAAAAATCGTCCATAAAAACTTCCATGATATGCTCAATGTAATCTGAAAATATGCTAACCATACACCTTTGGAAAGTAGTTGGGGCATTGCACAACCCGAAGGCCATGCGGCGATACGCAAAAGTACCAAATGGGCATGTAAATGTGGTTTTCTCTTGATCCTCTGGAGCAATTGCAATCTGAAAATAACCTGAATAACCATCAAGAAAGCAATAGTAAGAATGACCAGCTAATCGTTCAAGCATTTGATCCTCCTACTGCGTTTATTTGTTCAAAGGACTCTTCTTGAAGTGTCGGGCACATATCTGTTGGATGTCCTACTACCGCACAAATTCCGCAAGCTTTCACCTGTTGTGGATTACCTACAGCCATTTGACGAACAAGAGATGTTAGACTCGCAATTTGTTGTTCAATTGAAGAAATTTGTACCTCACTAGCATTCCTGGGTGCAAAATCCAGTCTAGTGCCAAATTGCTGAGAGTTAGCCGCCATATTCGCAATTAGATTCCTTGCAGCCTCAGGAGTTTTATCCACCAAGGCTCCTCCACTCGCTGCATCGATCATGCTTCTATCCGTAGAAGTAAGTCCTTCATAAAAGTATTGAATGAGAAGCTGTTCACTTATTTGATGATGGGGGCAACTTGCACACAATTTCTTGAAGCGTTCCCAATATTCATGCAAAGATTCTCCATTATTCTGCCTCACGCCATAAATTGACTTCCGAATGTTGGCTGCTCGTGAAGCGGGAAAATATTTGTCTAGGAACAATCTTTTCATCCCTTCCCATGTTGTGATACTCCCGGAGGGTAGATAGTAGAGCCAATCCTTTGTCAAATCCTTTAGAGAAAACGGAAAGGCTCTCAATTTGATTTGCTCCTCGGTCACTCCGGTTAGTTTCATACTCGTGCATACCACATGAAATTCCTTCAAGTGTTTATGTGGATCTTCACCTGCCAAACCATGAAAAGTAGGGAGAAGATATATTAGTCCAGATTTCAATTCAAATTGAGTATTATTATCAAGATTAGGAAAAGTTATGCATAATGGTTGTTGATCCAAGTTCGGAGCTGCAAGCTCCTTCAAGGTTGGATTCGCTGTCATATCCTCCTTCTTTTCGAAATTTCTTTGAGCTTCCTTCCTTAATCTGCGAATAGTTCTCTCTATCTCTGGATCACACTTTAAATCACCTTGATTAGTAGATCGAGTTTCGGGCATAAACAATCAAGGAAATTCAAATTACTTATGAAAAATAATTAAAATAAGGATAACAAAAATATAAAAACAAACTAAAAACACTCCCCGGCAACGGCGCCAAAATTTGGTGTGCTGTCGCAGGCAACCAAAAATAAAACCTTACTGCGAAAAATATTTATGTAGTAGTGCAAGCAAGAGTCGATCCCACAGAGAATGATTAATCTATTTTTATATTTTGTATACCAGAAAACGGGGTTTTGAATGTTATTATTAAAGTAAACTAAAAATAATGCAAAATAATTTATTAAAGTAAATCAGAGAAAATAAACCTTGGATTAAATCAACTTCCACCTCAGAAACTTATACTGATAATTGACTCAAGTATAATGAATTAATATTTTGAATATTCACCGTTAAAATCAACTCACCATTCTGAATTATTCCGTGTCTTTCCTTAATTTTAGTTAGATAGAAACAAGCGATCTAAATAACCCTAACTACTAAACAACTTCAGACAAGCGCTAAAAGTTTAATCTAGTAGATGCTTTAAGAATTAGAAAAACCGATAAAGCTAAACAACACAAGCACAAGCGGTTGTATTTAATTTAGTTGAGTATTCTCCCTAAGATATAATAATCTCGTGATCTGCAGTCAATTATTAACCTTAGTTACTTCACAAATTAGAGTGACCAAACAATTACGGATTTGATTTCTAATTTAGCAGTAGATTTCTACGAATAATAAACTAGCGTGCACTCTAGTAATTAAACATATCAATCATAAAATTCAAGCACAGAAGAATAATCAATACTCAAAATAATAATTGAACAGTTAAAATCAATTAGATCTCACAGTGTAATACTTCTGAGGCTTCCGTCTCCTTAATCCAAGAACAGAAATTTAGCTACTCATAGCTATGAAAAACACCAAAGAATAATAGAGAGAGAAATATTTTTTTATTGAATGAAGTGTTGTGTCCATTACATCAACCTTGACCCCTTATTTATACTACTCAAAAGTAACCCTAACCCTAATAATAATAGAAACAATAACAATCCAACTTAAAATTGGAATTGAAATCCTAACTATCCTAATTACATTAATATTAAAAAAAAAATATTCTAGAATTTACTTCTATTTGTTCCTTAAAGAAATCAGATTGCCAAGATTGAATTTCCATAATTTTCACGTAAAAGATCTTTCCTTGCCACGTTTGGAAATAAACTGAATCCAAATCTAGTTATGATTCCAATTGTTGAATCCTTGAGCTGCTAGGAATCCCATAAATCTCTTTCAATTTGGAAAGGAATCCATGAATAAAAATACCATGTAGGTCCACATGAATAACTTGTGCATTATTACAACTTTGCCCCTCCAAAGCACTCCCAAAGTCACGAACTTCTTTAATTGTACCTAAAATAAAAATATAAGAATAATGAGTGTATTTAGGCACAAAATAAATATAAAAGATTAAGTATTAAGGAATAAAAATATAACATATTTTAATCTCATCAATAAACTCCTTTATTCTAGTTAACGTAGAATCCAATTCCAAGTTCAAATAAATTTTTTAATTTTAATTATATTCCAATTCAAAATAAACATTTTATCTTAATTGAAAATAAATAAAATCAAAATAATTTTTTTTTCAAATTCTGCAGACCGGCGTGGCTGTAATGTCTAGGAAATTTTAAACATTGTATCAATTTATTTTGATATATGAAATTCGTTTTATTTAATTTTACGAATTTAATTGGATCCATGTAAGAATTATTATTTAATTATATAATTATATGGCTCAATAATTTTCTTTGCCTTAAAGGGACTCACTAATAGTTTGAATAAATTAATGAGTTAACCCTAACATTTGGTTGGCAAGAAAATTGGAGAGAATCTAAATAAATAATTTCATTTTTATAATTATCGGATTTAAATAATTTGCCATGAGGAATTATTGTTGAAATAAATATTATGACTAATTAATTAGATTAAATTAGTTATTTAATATTAGAAGCATAATGCTATTTTAATTGGGTCATACCTCTTTTTATTAAGCTGACCCAATATCAAGTGGGCCGAAACCAATTTCATTTTTAATTTCCTTCTTGGGCCGTTTTTTTTTAATTTATTCAACCGGCCCGACCCTATGGGGTTGAGCCCATTCTTTTTTTTTCTTTTCCAGCCGGGTTGGTCTAACTTCAGTCAGGTCGAGCCCAATCTTTAGTCCGGTCGGTTTAGCCAATTGCAACTGGGTCGGTCAAATTAATTTGGGGGAAAGAATTGGATCGCTGGGATTAATTGGGATAACCGAACCAAGGAGTTAAACCCTCAAATCAGTTGTAACCAAGCCAAAATGGAGAACCCTAAATCCTAGACCCCTCGAATCGGAACCAAGCTAAGCGCCCAAAGCTTCAATCAACCAATCAATCGATGAGAGACGGGAGGAAGGCCGGCGACAGCTCGAGTCGAGCGGACGGCGCGAAGAAGGACCGGCGGACTGTACAAGGTTCAAGGCATTTAATCGAACCAACCGAGCTCAATCGCATGGACCGAAGGTTCCAGAAATTCGGCAAAGCGACCGGTGAGACGCACGGCTCGAGGGCCACCGACCGAGCTTAGCTGGACTCGGATGGGTGGCGATGAAGACCAGCGACAGCCCGCTCCTCTAACCCTTGGGTATTGCCCTGTTCGAGCGAGGTAATGTCCGGAGAGTCGGATAAATTTTTCCCTATAAATTGAACCCCCCCAAAGCTGCTGAATCCCTTTGTTTGTGAGTCCCAAATTTAGACAAAATTAGGGTTCAAAATTAAAGTGAGAGAGGAAGCAGGGGTGGCTGATCGTGGGTTTCAATTTCAGTTGGAGTGAATGTCCGATTGGGTGGATTATTTTGGGAGAAGAAGGAGACAGGCAATTCGAACGGACACAAGGTATAGCCATGGGTTGTTAAACCACTGTGATAGTTTCTATTTAGGTTTTTGTATAAATTTTCTTGTCGATTGTGCTGTGTTGGTTGTATCATATACTGTGATGGTTATAATATACAATGTTTTGGGAATTGTATTATATTGTTTTGATTTGGGAAAATCTGGTATTGTATTGTGTTGGTTCATCTTGATTAAGAAATCTGGTGATATGATATTGGGTGGTGTATTTTCTATTGTTGGTTGGTATACATTGTATTAGGGTGTGGTATTAAACTGCTTGGATTCTTTTCAAAGCGATTAAGCCAGTGCCTGTTATAGAATGCATACCATCCGTTTGTTTTCATGCTTGATCGAAAACTGATTCATTTTTGGAATTGTCTGTCAGACAGTTTTATTATGAGAAAATCCAGTTTGGCTATGAATTTGATGGGAGTTTTCCCTGTTGTTTAAGTAATGAACTGCCCAATTGAAATAGAATTGCAGGAAATGGGTTGTGTAGTTCACTGGTTATTCAAACAAAAACAACCAACAATTGAAGTCAAATTTTTGTTATATAACTACTATTTAATGGAATCAAATGTACTACCTTCGGCTTAATTATTGGTTATCATTTGAACTAATAAGACACTTATAAAGTAATTATTTATTATTGAATAATAAATAAAGATAATAAATATTTAATTATTATTTAATTAATATTAAGTAATAATAAGTATGAATAAGGTTAATATAATAATTATTTATTATTTATCAAGGAATAATAAATAAAGATAATGAATATTTAACCATTGTTTAATCAATATTAAATAATAATTAAGTAGGAACAAGTTAACTAAATAATTATTTATTGTTTATCCATAATAATAAATAAAGGTAATAAATATTTAATTATTATTTAATCTTAAATAATAATTAAGTATAAGTAAATATTATAAATATTTAATTATTATTTAATTAATAATAAATAATAATTAAGTATGAATAAAATTAGTAAAGTAATTATTTATTATTTATCAATATAATAATAAATAAAGATAATAAATATTTAATTATTATTTGATCGATATTAAATAATAATTAAATATGAATAAATGAGTAAATTAACTATTTATTATTTATCAATAAATAATAAATAAGGATAGTAAATATTTATTAATAATTAAGTATGAATAATAGTAATAAAAAAATTATTTATGATGTAATAATAATAAATAAAGATAATAAATATCTAATTATTAACTAATAATAATTGGGTATGAATAAAGCTAATAAGGATAACAACTACTTAATCATTAATGAAATAATGATTAAGTATGAGTGAGATTAATAAGTTGATTATTTACTTTTGGCCTTAATAAATAAAGATAATAAATACTTAAGGATTGTCGACGCCGGGTTTTCTTCGGGTGTCCTTTTAGTCTTTTCCAATTTTAGCCTTCTTGATTACATTATTTTTGGAAAAGGTCGGCATTAATGTCGACGGAGTTTTGAAAGATCGCTTTTTATGATGAGCCAATTAATCAGAGTCGCCAGTTGGTATATTTGAAATGGATGTACCAACTCATCCGAGTTTTCGTTTTTTATAAATCGCTGGCTCATATGTGACTCCGAATTAATTGGTCTGCGAATCGAGATTCATAGAGTTCGGGGGCTTGCTTAAGCGAGGGGAAGGTGTTAGGCACCCCTCGACTCCCGTGAAACACGGTTACCGCAATCTTGATACTTTCCTATCCTTTATTTCATAAAATGTGTATGTGTGCGTGTGTGTGTGTATGTGTGCCTGAATGAATGTTGTGGTGAGTTTGTATGGAAGAAATTCTTTTGGGTATTTTATGAAAGAGGCGTGTTTTATTTTGGAGAGTGCTTTAGGATGTCTTTTCCTTTAATACGAGAAAGCTTTATTTTTTATGGGAAAGGTTCGATTTTAATTGGCAAAAATTATGAGATTTTTTATTAAGTGTCGTTTTGGGAAGACATGAATTCGTTAAACCTTAGCCAAATAGGAATCGAGATTTATACGTTGCTTTCATAATTGATGGGCAATTTCTAGAATCTCTTTCACCCTATGTATCAAGGTTTAATAAAACGTTTCGTTCTTTTATAAAACCCATTTTTCGTGACATTTGAAAATAACCTCTTTTAGCTTTCCCGTAGGATAGGAATCGACTTTCGTTAGCATTTCCAAATTTTTAACCTCGTGATGCTAATATCCTACTTTGATTTGATTTTAGAAAAGATCTTTATCGTTTAATCTTTTTGAAATTCTTTTGGCGTCTCAAAATCTAATCAAGCATAAACATGCGTCGGGGCTATCCATGGGCATGTAAGCCATCAAAATATCCCCGAACGCCAACAATCACATATTCCACTAATACGGGGCCTTAAACCCGATTCTCGCCTTAGCGTCGTTTTAAGGCCCGACAGTTACACATTACAAAACAAGCATCTTGAATCTATTACATACACCAAAACGTCCATCATCGGATTTGAACCACGGGGTCGCTTTCCTAGGCTCACAACCACGATTACTACACACTTACAAAATGAATACTACAATAATAACAACGTAGATTTCCTAACACATCCTAAATGTCGACGCCGGGTTTTTCTCGTCTCTTTTGTCTTTTCCAATTTTAGCCTTTTGGTTTAATGATTCTTTGGAAAAGATCGGCATTGATGTCGACGGGGTTTTTAAAGATTGTTTTTATGATGAGCCAATTTAACCAGAGTCGCCAGTTGGTATATTTGAAATGGATGTACCAACTCATCCGAGTTTTCATTTTTATAAATCGCTGGCTCATATGTGACTCCGAATTAATTGGTCTGCGAATCGAGATTCATAGAGTTCGGGGGCTTGCTTAAGTGAGGGGAAGGTGTTAGGCACCCCTCGACTTCCGTGAAGCACGGTTACCGCAATCTTGATTACTTTCCTATCCTTTAATTGCATGAAATGTGTGTGTGCGCGTGTGTGTGTGTGTGCCTATGTAAATGTTATGGTGAGTTTGCATAAAAGAATCATTTGGATTTTTTAGGGAAAATTGTGTTTTTCTTTTGAGAATGCCTTAGAATGTCCATCGGCTTAAACGAGAAAGCTTTATGAAAAAGGATTGATTTTATTTGGCAAAAACTATGAGATTTTTCCTTAGGTGTCGTTTTGGCAAAACAAGAGTTTTAAACCTTCGTAAAAATAGGAATCGAAATCTATACATTGCCTTCATAAAATGATGGGCAACTTTTAGGATATTCTTTCACCCTACGCACCAAGATTTAATAAAACGTTGTTTTATTTTTATAAAACCATTTTTGTGACGTTTGAAAAACGACTTTCTTTAGCCTTCTCGTTTAATAGAAATCGACATTCATTAACACCTCCAAATTTTTAGCTACGTGATGCTAACCTCCTAGTTTGCTTGATTTTAAGGAAAAACCTTCATCGTTTAATCTTTGAAATTATTTGTTTGTGTCACAAAATCCAATCAAGCATAAACACGCGTCGGGGCTATCCATGGGCATGTAAACCATCAAAATAACCCCAAACGCCCACAATCACAAGTTTTCACTATTTCGGGGCCTTAAACACGATTATCGCCTTGGCGTCGTTTTAAGGCCCGACGATTACATATTTACAATAACGGATACATCCACCCGATTACATACATTCAAAAATGTCCATCATCGGATTTGGACCACGGGGTCGCATTCCTAGGCTCACATCCGAACTTATTGCACAACCACCAAATGGATATAACGAAAATAAACAACAACGGGATGCCTAACACTCTAGGATATCTTACAATGATGATCGAAATACACTATGAATGATACCATATCATAATAGCTAAGATTTGCACCAAATGGATATCATCGGGCTATTAGGGGGAATTTCATTCCGATGAGACCCTCACTAATAGTCCCTAACCCATGGCTTCACAATAACATATGAGAAAAAAACTACATTCAAGGTAATTCGGATGACCAAAAGATTAACAAAATGGTATAACAAAATGCTAAGAACAAATGGTTTTTTTCACCTTGCAATTACTCCCCACAATATGTATGAATTTGTGTATTGAGTAGAGTAGAAGATATGCGATATAATCTCACAAAATTGGTACAATTCCTCACTCTTTTTCACTCTTGTCTCTCCTAATTTTTGCTGTTTTCTTGCTGTTTTTTTCTTCTTCTCCCGAACTGCTGCTGCTGCTGAATCCTCTCTCTTTTCTTCCTGTATGCGAACTGGCCTAATATAGCACTGCCAAGGGCAGCCGCAGATCTATCTGCGGCTGGCCGCAGATATATCTGCGGCTGGCCCTTGGTTCTCCCCCCAGCCGCGCTCGAGTCCCGTGCGCTTCGAGTCCCGTGCTGCCTCGAGTTCCGTCCTTGGCCGCGAATTGATCTGCGGCTAACTGTGCTGGATTTTTCTCGTTTTCCGTGCCTCATCTCGATTTTCGTGTCGTACCGTTGTTTCCCGCTGACGGGTTTGCGCTCGGCAGTCCGGAACCCGTCGGGAAACGTGCCACGTCATCCGGGCAAGCACAAGTGATCAGTAACTGACTCTCGACATTCGCTTGTTGTCGTGTGTCGGCTTCAATATCATCCCGTCGTGGTGGTTTTGAGGGTTCGTCCTTTATGTCCACCCTTTATTCTCGTGATGTGCCGGGTCAAATTGGACGATTTTGCCCTCCTGTCAGGGTTAGTATAGGAAATGCAAAAAATCGGGGTGTCTACAGCTGCCCTCTTTATCATGTTATGAAATGATAAATGGAATGAACAGGATAAAGAATAGACACTCGATGCATGAATGACAGTGCACAAGAATGCCAAATACATACGTGATTTTGCTTGGATCTCAAGCCCTTCCCAGGGTTGTTGTTGGTTTGGATCTTAGCCCTTCCCAGGGTTGTGGTTTGTTTGGATCTTAGCCCTTCCC
The DNA here is from genome assembly GCA_034770075.1 of Aralia elata. Taxonomy (NCBI): domain Eukaryota; kingdom Viridiplantae; phylum Streptophyta; class Magnoliopsida; order Apiales; family Araliaceae; genus Aralia; species Aralia elata. The sequence goes on from CM068381.1 coordinate 8,158,663, forward strand.
AGGGTGTGTTAGTTTGGATCTCAGCCCTTCCCAGGGTTTTTAGTTCGGATCTCAGCCCTTCCCAGGGTTTTTGTTTTGGTTGGATGCCTTCCCAGGTTTGCTCACCACTCTGTCGCGGTTTGCTTGGATCTCAGCCCTTTCCCAGGGTTTGTTGTTTTTTGTCTTTTTTCTTTTGTGGATATCAGCCCTTCCCAGGGTTTGCTCACCATCTTGTTGTGGTTCGCGTGGATCTCAGCCCTTCCCAGGGTTTGCTCACCACTCTGTCGCAGTTTGCTTGGATGCCTTCCCAGGCTTGCTCCCCACTCTGTCGCGGTTTGCTTGGATCTCAGCCCTTCCCAGGGTTTGTTGTTTTTTGTCTTTTTTTTTTCTTTTTGTGGATATCAGCCCTTCCCAGGGTTGCTCACCATCTTGTTGTGGTTCGCGTGGATCTCAGCCCTTCCCAGGGTTTGCTCACCACTCTGTTGCGGTTTGCTTGGATGCCTTCCCAGGTTTGCTCACCACTCTGTCGCGGTTTGCTTGGATCTCAGCCCTTCCCAGGGTTTGTTGTTTTTTGTCTTTTTTTCTTTTTGTGGATATCAGCCCTTCCCAGGGTTGCTCACCATCTTGTTGTGGTTCGCGTGGATCTCAGCCCTTCCCAGGGTTTTGCTCACCACTCTATCGCGGTTTGCTTGGATGCCTTCCCAGGTTTGCTCACCACTCTGTCGCGGTTTGCTTGGATCTCAGCCCTTCCCAGGGTTTGTTGTTTTTTGTCTTTTTTTTTCTTTTTGTGGATATAAGCCCTTCCAGGGTTGCTCACCATCTTGTTGTGGTTCGCGTGGATCTCAGCCCTTCCCAGGGTTTGCTCACCACTCTGTTGCGGTTTGCTTGGATTGCTTCCCCGTTTTGCTCACCACTCTGTCGCGGTTTGCTTGGATCTCAGCCCTTCCCAGGGTTTGTTGTTTTTTGTCTTTTTTTCTTTTTGTGGATATCAGCCCTTCCAGGGTTGCTCACCATCTTGTTGTGGTTCGCGTGGATCTCAGCCCTTCCCAGGGTTTGCTCACCACTCTATCGCGGTTTGCTTGGATGCCTTCCCAGGTTTGCTCACCACTCTGTCGCGGTTTGCTTGGATCTCAGCCCTTACCCAGGGTTTGCTCACCACTCTGTCGCGGTTTGCTTGGATGCCTCCCCAGGTTAGCTCTCCTCTCTGTCGCTGTTTGCTTGGATCTCAGCCCTTCCCAGGGTTTGCTCACCACTCTGTCGCGGTTTGCTTGGATGCCTTCCCAGGTTTGCTCACCACTCTGTCGCGGTTTGCTTGGATCTCAGCCCTTCCCAGGGTTTGTTGTTGTTTTTTGTCGTTTTTTCTTTTTGTGGATATCAGCCCTTCCAGGGTTGCTCACCATCTTGTTGGTGGTTCGCGTGGATCTCAGCCCTTACCAGGGTTTGCTCACCACTCTGTCGCGGTTTGCTTGGATGCCTTCCCAGGTTTCTGTCGGGGTCTTGCCTTGATTCGGTCGTGTTCGACGTCCGACTTATTCAGAATTTTGTATTTTATTTCACATAACGAGGTCATGTATGATGCATGCTTTTATTTCATGGATAGAGGAATGACCCTGTACAGTCTTTTTGATACTATTTTCCACAGGTGTCGTCGCCAGATGCCGTGGTATGCTTGGATCTCGATCCCCCACAGGATTGGTCGGTGGCTTCTCCGCTGATTGGGACGGTTTGTCGCCGGTGACAGAGATATGGCAGATGATCTTCCGGAACGTCGATGCTTCAGATCTATCCACCACTTTATCCATCCTGCTTCGATTATTTTCAAATTGGTAGATCATTTTATTTCCCTGCATGGACTGTGTCAGTTTCATCGGTTATCAAAAGAGAAACCATGTAAACAAAATGACTTATTTATATAGACAGGTATTTAAATTTAGTCATTTTCCCTTTTGTCGTATCGTTTGCCTTTCACTGGACCACTCATTTTATCCAGCTAACCATGATTTTGATATTTCGCCTTCTTTCTCTTCTCAAGTCTTGATGGGGACTTGTCAGATATTGCCGTAATATATCCTGTCGATTTCATAGGTTGAGTCTTAGATTCGGGCTAACTGCTTGGTTGGGTTAGGGCTAGGTTATTTGAGATGAAACTGATCAGGTGGCTGGTTTCGGGAGAGTTTCGAGGGTGTCGGAAGGTTTTCTGGCTGTTGGGAATCGGTTTTGATAGAAGAAAGGGTTATTTGTAAGGAATGGGACCGTGCCACAATGGCTGCCTACGTACCCCCACAAGTCGGGAGATCAGGTCCTACGTAGTTCGTTCCTTCAAAGAACGAGGAGAAAAATGATGAGGGATATTTTTTTTTTTTTTTTTTTTTTTTTTTTTTTTTTTTTTTTTTTTTTTTTTTTTTTTTTTATGCATAGAACCGCTTCACCGAGTCGGAATTAAGGGGTTGTGGAAACACCTCCCCATCCATTTCTTGCAGTATGAGGGCTCCTCCGGACAGCACTTTCTTAATCACAAAAGGCCCCTCCCAGTTCGGGGCAAACTTCCCTTTGGCTTCGTCTTGACAAGGCATTACTCTCTTTAACACTAGGTCATTTTCTTTGAATTTTCGAGGTCTTATCTTCTTGTCATATGATCGGGAGATCCTTTGCTGATATAACTGACCGTTGCAACACAGCGGCCACCCTCCTTTCATCAATTAGGGCCAATTGGTCGTACCGACTTTGCATCCAATCCTCCTCGTTTATCTGAGCATCAATCAAGATTCTGAGGGACGCCATCTCAACCTCAACCGGCAGAACCGCTTCCATTCGTATACCAAGAGCGTACGGGGTTGCCCCTGTAGAAGTACGTACCGACGTTCTGTATGCCAGCAAGGTGAGAGGTAGCAGATCCGGCCATCCCCGATGATTAGCGGACATTTTTCGCCATGATCTTCTTGATATTCTTATTTGCAGCCTCCACTGCCCCATTCATCTTAGGACGGTAAAATGACAGAATTGAGGTGCTTGATCTTAAACTGGTCGCATAATCCCTTCATGGAGGGCATTGTTTCAAATTCTTGGCATTGTCGGAGACTAAAACCTCAGGTTGCCCGTATCGGCAGATGACATTATTCCTGATGAAACCGACGATGATCTCTTGAGTTACTTTGGGGAAGGAAGCTGCTTTCTACCCATTTAGTGAAGTTAATCGATCATGACGAAGATGAATCGGTGGCCGTTGCTTGCTTTGGGCTCTATTGGTCCGATCACATCCATACCCCACATTGAGAATGGCCAAGGTGAGGTCAGTACAGTGCCAGTTCATTGGGGGGGCGCATGGATAACATTACCGTGCCTCCTGGCATTGGTAACACCGTTTGACGTGATCATCTACAGTCGGCTTTCAGCGTTTTCAACCAGTTAATGCCCAGTTCTCAAAATTCTTCTTGGCCAGCATCGGCCCACTCATGTGTGGCCCACACACTCCACCATGTACTTCGTCCATAATCTTTTGGGCCTGTGTTTCATTTACACATCGTAAGCAATCCCAAATTGGCATCCCTTTTTGTACAGTGAATCTCCGCTCAGATAAAATTTCATTGCCATCTTTTGAATTCTCAACCTCTTCCGCTCGGCTGGCTTGGTCGGGAATGGATCTATCCCTCAGATATTCCCTTATGTCGTGGATACCAAGGCTGCTTTGGCAGAACCCCCTCGTTCCGATAGTACCGCCACGTGCTCCTCGTATGCCGGGGCGTTCTGCACTGCTATCTCAATCTGTGGAACGTTTCCCTGCTCTTGATTGTGTGGATTAGGGAAGCTAAAGTCGCCAATGCATCGGCGAAATCATTTCGTCCCCGGGGGATAATGTCGGAAAGCGATATCTTCGAACTCTTGCATCAGTTGGATAACGCAAACGGTGGTATGGAAGCAACCGGAGCTCTTTAGTGTTGTACATCCCGATTCGCTTGTCTGATTACCAGCTCCGAATCCCCGAACACCGCTAACCTTTTCACTCCCATGTCACGGGCCAAACGGAGTCCCAAGATACACCCCTCGTATTCAGCGGTGTTGTTCGAGTTACTGAAACTGCAATTTAGTGGCTACGGGGTATTGCTCTCCTGTGATAGAGACCAAGACTGCTCCGGCTCCTGCCCCCTCCGCATTCATGGCACCATCAAAATATAATTTCCAGAACTGCCCTCGTCATCTCCTCTCGGCGCAAGATCCAGAATACATCTTCGCCCGGCCAGAGGAGTGTCTAAAGGCTCCATTCCCCTGATGGCGCTTCTGCCAATTGATCTGCAATTCCCTGCCCTTCATGGCTTTCTGAGTTACGTACACAATGTCGAACTGCTGTAAGATTAACAACTGCCATCTTGAAAGTCGACAGTTCAGCATGGGCCGTTCAAAGATATATTTCAGGGGATCCATCCTTGATATCAGATACGTGGTGTGCCCGTGGAGATAATGCTGTAATCTCATTGCAGCCCAAGCCAAAGCACAACAGGTCCTTTCGATAGGGGTGTAATTCTGTTCACATCGACTAAATCTCTTGCTGAGGTAATAAATGGCCTGCTCTTTGCCTGATTCATTCTTCTGCCCCAGCATACAGCCCATCGCAATGTCATTGACATGATATATACATGAATAGAGGGATCTCATCCTTCGGGGGGGTACCAGCACGGGTGCTTCCGTCAGCTGCTTCTTAATGATCTGAAAGGCTTCATGGCATTGCTCATTCCATTCTTGGGAGACATCTTTTCTTAACAGCTTGAAAATTGGCTCGCACGTGGTTGTTCAAATGGGATATGAAAGCGGCTGATGAAATTTATTCTTCCTAGAAATCCTCTTATTTTCCTTTTCAGTGCGGGGTGCCGGCATATCACAATGGCCTTAATCTTGGCCGGATCCAACTCGATGCCGACGATCACTAACCAGGAATCCCAAGAGTTTGCCCGATTGCACTCCGAAAAGCACACTTTGCCGGATTGAGCCTTAAATTGTATTTTCTGAGCCGGTCAAATAGCTTTTGGAGATGGGTCACATGATCAGATTCTATCTTTTGACTTCACGATAATGTCATCCACGTAGACCTCTATCTCCTTGTGCATCATATCGTGGAACAGGGCCATCATAGCTCTTTGATAAGTAGCCCTGCATTTGTGAGACCGAAAGCCAACCGTCTATAGCAGAAAGTGCCCCAAGGGGTGATTGAAGGCTGTTTTCTCCCGGTCCTCCTCTGCCACCATTATCTGATGATACCCCCCGCAAAGCAATCAACGAAAGAGTACATCTCGTATTGGGCTGTGTTATCCACCAATATGTGTATAAAAGGTACTGGGAAATTATCCTTGAGACTGGCCTTGTTTCAGATCTCTATAGTCAACACATACCCTCACCTTTCCTCCAGGCTTAGCCACTGGGACCACATTGGACAACCATTCTGGGTAGGTGGACACCATGATGATTCCAGCCCTGAACTGTTTGATGATCTCCTCCTTTACCTTCAAGCTCCATTCCGGTTTTAGCTTTCTTAGTTTTTGCTTGACGGGCTTGAAACCTTCCTTGATGGGCAGTTGGTGTACCACAATGTCGGTGGATAATCCGATCATGTCCTCATGAGACCAGGCGAAACACATCCTCATACTGGCGTAGCAATTTGGTCATTTCTACTTTCTGGTTAGGGGTCAGGTCTGTCCCGATCTTGAGCTCTTTGGGTTGGTCAGGGGTTCCGATATTTATGGTGATGGTTTGGTCTAAGTTGGGTTTGGGTTTATCCTCGACCCACCCTTTGATCTCGTCAGGCGCGTCGTCGTAATCTGTTCTCGTCCTGCTCAATACCCATTAAATCGAAATCCAGCTCGATATCAAAATCATAGTCATCATTCAAATTTGAGGGATCGCTTGTTAAGCAAGGAATACTCAAATTGGTACACCTGACATTGAAACAAAATACTGTCATATATATAATTCATCTTTCCACAATGGTTGCTCTTAAAATAACATGACAAACTAACATAGTTATGCAAAATATAAAATAAAGAACCAAAACTGGTAGACATTCATCCCCCACTCTCCGGGGTCTACCACCCCGATACCGTGTTTTACCCTTGTCTGGATATTATTGGCTCCACCGTCCAGTTATCGGTGGTCAGATCAGCCGGGATGCGACATATGACAGGCGGCTGCGCAACCAGAGACTTCCTTGACGACTACCGCCACATCGTATCGGTCCTCCCTCATAGCCTTGTTAGGGATAACTAACCCTGCCCAATCGATGACAGGCATACTTCTGTTGGGCTCCCGACGTTTGTGGCCGTATCCTTCCCCTCTCCACTGTTTATTGATGGACCAGAGATATAGCATTTGGTTTCGAACTGCTGCATGACCTCCCGCAGGAAACTCTTCCTTTTGACTGCCTCATCATCCGCAGGAGTCAAATCTTTACCTTCTAATTCGGACACGGGCTTGTCCACTCCTTGTTCATTATGGTCCCTCGGCATTAGGATTCCAGTCGATCGAAATGGGGCTTCCCTTTGAGAGTGGTTCCGCTCTATGCCTCCATGATATCCCAACCCTGCCCTGCCTGTCTGGTTTGGGCAGTTGAATAGGCGTGGAAATTCCTTGGCTGTCTTTTCCCAACCCCTGCCCCAGGTTTGAAACTTCATCTTCATCATTTCTCTAGCAACGAAGGTGAGCTCAGGGGAGGCTTTCGATTTTATGACTGGCGCTCCCAGACCTCTATAGTGGGGAGTGCTGATTTCGAGTGCTTTGAAAACTGGCAGGCGCCGCGGATTCGTCCACATTGATTACTGGCAGACCATTCTTGGACCGGGAACGGGTCATTACGCTCTGCGGAGATTGTTACCAGATTCCCGCTGACGATGAACTTGATTTGTTGGTTGTAGTTGTAGAGGGAACTGCCCCAGCCATATGTATCCATGGTCTTCCCAATAACATGTTTATAACTGGCCGAGATATCCAATTACCTGAAAGGAAATATCGAAAGTACACGGCCCTATCTCCACGGGCAACTCTATTTCTCCCAATGTATCCTTCCGGGATCCATCGAAGGCTCGCACCACCACGTGACTGGCCCGCAAGCGCTTGGGATTAATGTTCATTTTTTTCTCAGTGTACTGAGGGGACAAATATTCAGTGCTGATCCCCCATCACAATCAATACCCCATTCATGACATACCCTGATGAGATCACTGCGATGTGCAGCGGTCTCCGATGCCCCCTTCCCTCTTTCGGGATATCGTCATCTGTGAATGATAGCACATTGTTCTCTAGCAGATGATCCACTAGGCGGCCGAAACTTTCTTGGCTAATTGTCTTGGGGATGTGAGCCTCCCCTAGGACTTTGGCCAAGATTCTGCAGTGGTCGCTGGATGATAACACCAAATCCATGATCGACGTTAGAGTCGATTCCTCGCTCACTGCCCTGATCCCCCTTACTTCAGGATGATCCATCTTTTCCAAGAACTCCACGGCTTTTTCCTCGGATATCCTCTCGTTCTCTTTTCTCTTACTCTTGAGGACTCTTCCTGGAAGATACAAGGGATTCCCCTTTGATGTTACGGAAGCACAACTGGCCGCCTCCTCTAATACACCCCCGTAGTTCCACGGTACTGTTTTTAGATTGCAAATAGGGATTTGTGGTCTTGCTGCGATGATGAGAGGTTTTGGAGCCGCTAACTTGATAGGCCCCCCTGTGATACTCCGGCTTGCACCCGTCAACCTAATCGGTGCCCCCTGCATATTCTCCTGACTACCCGTCATGCCAACCATCCCATAAATCCCTATCATATAATTTCGCCTTGGCGGTCCTTCGGTTTCGATGGCTTCCACCATATTGACCCCTCCCCCATCATGCTTCGGTAGGGGATTGATTTTAACGTTTGGCGGCTCGGGCTGCTCCACCACGATTTCCCCGCTATCAATCAGGTTTTTGAATTATGTTGTTTCAGCGTCCAACATTCCTGAGTGTCATGACCCGGGGAACCCGAATGATATGCACCACATTTTACTGGGGTCAAATTTTCTTCCCTTCGGGTCACAATGGAGGGTATGTTGCCAAATCGACAAATCTTCCTTCTGTGATATCAATATTGCCAGAATCTGCTCAACGAGGATCCCCAAAGCGGGGTGAATACCCGCCTCTGTGTGGTCTCAAACCTCCTTCGTCCGTCTGTTCTGGGATTATCAAAATTGGGTTGCCGGGGCGGCCCGAATCTCTGTATTTGTACAGGAGGGCTATTCTCCACTTTCCTGGATGATCCCTGCAGCACGGAGAGAGACATCTTCCTCTTTTCGCTTTTGGGGCCTGCGGGAAGTATTGCCATAATTCCCACTTTGGATTTGTTCCGCAGCGTTTCAAGAGCTGTGAAGTCCCTGGATTTTACCCGATTTCAACCCCATGTCCACCATTTCACCGTGTTTTATCATCTCGGCGAAAGGTCTTCCAACCCCTGATATGACCCGCTCATAATAAGGTGCTTCTTGTATATCCACCAAAGGTCATCACCATCTCTGACTCACTCATTGGAGGATTCACTTGTGCGGCCATACCCCTCCATCGTTGGGCATAGTCCCTGAAGGTTTCCCTTGGTTGCTTCTTGATTTTTGTCATTTGATATCTATCAGGGGCCATCTGTGCCTGAAAGCTATACTGTGTCAGAAAGGTATGGGCCAGCTCCTCCCAATTATGAATCCGGGCATTATCGAGACGGGCATACCAGATCCTCGCCTCCCCCGTCAAGCTTTTCTGGAATAATTTGCATCCTTAATCCTTCGTCTTCCGCATAGGACCCCAGTTCTCCAATATATATTTTCAGGTGAGTGTAAGGATCCCTTTCCCATTGGTATTTCTCGAATTCGGGGATTTTAAAATTTCTCTGGATATCTGGTTCCGGGGAAGAAACACAAATCTGCATAATTAACCCTACCCAAGGAGCCTATGCCTTTTAGAGATTGGATGGTCTCCTCTATCTGCTTCATTTTTCTGCGAAGGTCATCAGTATCTCCCTCCTCTGGAATCGTGATTACTGTTTTGTTAAGGGCAGGAATGACCTTTGGGAGGACCGACTCGTCCTTAAGCTGATGTTGGTTATTTTTAAATGGGATTGCATCATCCTTAGGAGGATTCTGGTCACCCCCTGGCGGTGGTACATTATGCGGGTCCCTGGTTTGACGAATCCTGTCTGATTAGGAACTGTTTCTTTTAGCATGGTGGGCAATTTCCATCATTGCTTTTTAAAATCATCAAAACTCTTCCCGAGGAGATGGAACTATGATTGGGAAGATCAGCCATATTCAGAGTTAGAGACCTGGGCTTTCTTAGACTGCTGCGAACGGGGTTTGAGGAGCAATCCTGCAGGCAATAACGGTTAGTCGAAGTTCAGTGCGCTTGTGTGAGTCTTGGGCGGGAATGAAATTGAAAGGATGCGGATGATGCTAAAGCTGTAAATTTTTTGTGTTTTGGGTTTTTTTTAATCTTTCCCTGCAAAACCAAATGTTAGCAGTCTTTTATTGCAATAAATCAATGCTAGACGTGAATTAGGAAGTTCCCAGACGATGTTCCAGAGTGCAACCATAGAGGTTAGTACCTTCTTTTAGCAACAGGGGATGTAAATGATATTGCATTGGATCATGACATTTAATACGCGTAAACGTAAAAGGGCATGAAGAGACTCTCTTCCTGCGTTGGGTTTTATCAGAGGCTGACCTATCCTAGGGTTTACTCACACGGGCTTATTTTCGGCATGAAGGTTCCACAAATCTTCGCAATTTCTAACTCGTTTGAGCCCTTTCGATTGGAGCGGATTTGAGTGGTGCGTTTCCTGAGCCATCTCCGGGAGCAGCCCCATCGAGTCCAGTAATAAGCAACCGACGGGTTCGCCTCAGGAGGAGGTACTCTCTCAACATACATTCACATTCATCGTCCTCACCGCATGCAAATGATTACTTTGAAGTAAAGAAAAAACCCATTTCAATCATTCATTCATTGGACAACAACACACATTTACACAACAATAAATAAAAGACGTCCAAAATATCATACGCACATACACAATTATAAATTTTAAAGGATAGGATAGCATCAAGATTCGAATGCGGCTTAAGGCCCTCATAATGTCCCCAGCAGAGTCGCCAGCGTGTCGACGCCGGGTTTTTTCTCGTTCTTCTTTTGTCTTTTCCAATTTTAGCCTTTTGGTTTAATGATTCTTTGGAAAAGATCGGCATTGATGTCGACGGGGTTTTTAAAGATTGTTTTTTATGATGAGCCAATTTAACCAGAGTCGCCAGTTGGTATATTTGAAATGGATGTACCAACTCATCCGAGTTTTTCATTTTTATAAATCGCTGGCTCATAATGTGACTCCGAATTTAATTGGTCTGCGAATCGAGATTCATAGAGTTCGGGGGCTTGCTTAAGTGAGGGGGAAGGTGTTAGGCACCCCTCGACTTCCGTGAGCAAACACACGGTTACCGCAATCTTGATACTATTCCTATTCCTTTAATTCATGAAATCTGGTTGTGTGTAGTGCGCGTGTGTGTGGGTGTGTGTGCCTATGTAAAATGTTATGGTGAGTTTGCATAAAAGAAATCATTTGGATTTTTTTAGGGAGGAAAGAAAATTGTGTAGTTTTCTTTTGAGAATGCCTTTAGAATGTCATCAGCTTAAACGAGAACTCTATTTATGAAAAAGGATTAGATTTTATTTGGCAAAAACTATGAGATTTTCCTTAGGTGTCGTTTTGGCAAAACAAGAGTTTTAAACCTTCGTAAAAATAGGAATCGAAATCTATACATTGCTTCATAAAATGATGGGCAACTTTTAGGATATCTTTCACCCTACGCACCAAGATTTAATAAAACGTTGTTTTATTTTTATAAAACCATTTTTGTGACGTTTGAAAAACGACTTTCTTTAGCCTTCTCGTTTAATAGAAAATCGACATTCATTAACACCTCCAAATTTTAGCTACGTGATGCTAACCTCCTAGTTTGCTTGATTTTAAGGAAAAACCTTCAATCGTTTAATCTTTGAAATTATTTTTTGTGTCACAAAATCCAATCAAGCATAAACACGCGTCGGGGGCTATCCATGGGCATGTAAACCATCAAAATAAACCCCAAACGCCCACAATCACAAGTTTCACTATTTCGGGGCCTTAAACACGATTATCGCCTTGGCGTCGTTTTAAGGCCCGACGATTACATATTTACAATAACGGATACATCCACCCGATTACATACATTTCAAAAATGTCCATCATCGGATTTGGACCACGGGGTCGCATTCCTAGGCTCACATCCGAACTTATTGCAACAACCACCAAATGGATATAACTGAAAAATAAACAACAACGGGATGCCTAACACTCTAGGGATATCTTACAATGATGATCGAAATACACTATGAATGATACCATATCATAATAGCTAAGATTTTGCACCAAATGGATATCATCGGGCTATTAGGGGGAATTTCATTCCGATGAGACCCTCACTATATAGTCCCTAACCCATGGCTTCACAATAACATATGAGAAAAAAACTACATTCAAGGTAATTCGGATGACCAAAAGATTAACAAAAATGTTGATAACAAAATGCTAAGAACAAATGGTTTTTTTCACCTTGCAATTACTCCCCACAATATGTATGAATTTGTGTATTGAGTAGAGTAGAAGAATATGCGATATAATCTCACAAAAATTGGTACAATTCCTCACTCTTTTTCACTCTTGTCTCTCCTAATTTTTGCTGTTTTCTTGCTGTTTTTTTCTTCTTCTCCCGAACTGCTGCTGCTGCTGAATCCTCTCTCTTTTCTTTCCTGTATGCGAACTGGCCTAATATAGGCACTGCCAAGGGCCGTCAAGCCGCAGATCTATCTGCGGCTGGCCGCAGATATATCTGCGGCTGGCCCTTGGTTCTTCCCCCCAGCCCGCGCTCGAGTCCCGTGCGCTTCGAGTCCCGTGCTGCCTCGAGTTCCGTCCTTGGCCGCGAATTGAAATGCGGCTAAATGTTCTGATTTTCTAGTTTTCCGTGACTCATCTCGATTTTAGTGTCTTACCGATCTTTAACGCTGACGGGTTTTCGCTCGTCATTCCGGAACCCGTCGTGAAACTTGCCACGTCATCCTGCCAAGCACAGTGATCAGTAACTGACTCTCGACATTCGCTTGTTGTCGTGTCGGCTTCAATATCATCCCGTCGTGGTGGTTTTGAGGGTTCGTCTTTATGTCCACCCTTTATTCTCGTGTGCCGGGTCAAATTGACGATTTTGCCCTCCTGTCAGGGTTAGTATAGGAAATGCAAAAATCGGGTGTCTACACTAAAAATACAATTAATTAAACTACGCCTAACATATATCCATAAACAAGCTAGAAATTTCACCAATTAGATATCATCGGATTGTTAGGAAGAATTTTGTTCCAATGGAACCCTCACCAATAATCCCTAATCCATGATTGTTCAACAATATTCTTGAAAATTACAATTAAATTTAGCCAAATGACATGATAGAAGTTGCAAAAATAATGAGATTTTCACCTTGCAAATGATACCAAAATTGTGTAGAAACTTGTGTATTGAGTGAAATATGAGATGTATTGATATAATCTAACAACAAAGGAAATTCCTCTCTTTTTTTCTCTCAATTGTTGCAAGAATTTTTGCTATTTCTCTCTATTTCCGAGCTAAAACTGCTGCTGATTTTCTTCTTCTTCCGCCAAACTGCTGAACTCCTGTATGTTGCACGAAACTGGGCTGAAATAGGCTGGCCAGAGCCAGCCGCAGATTGATCTGCGGCTGGCCGCAGATCCATCTGCGGCTGGCTGGCCCACCTCCCATCGCACTCAGCTGATAGTGCTGATTTCCTGGTTTCCGTGCTGGCGCACCCACTTGGCCGCAGATCAATCCGCGGCTGGCTGGCTTGACTTTCTCAATTCTCGTGATACGCCTCGATTTTCGTGCCGTGACGCTGCTTTTCGCTGACAGGTTCGTATTTTACAGTCCGGGAATCACTGGGAGGCGTGCCACACCTTCCGGGAATGCCAAATTCGGATAGCCTTGCCGTCACGTCGATTTCGGTTGCACATTGTCATGGTGGCGTCGAGCGTCTGTACTTTTTTCCATCTTTCGCTCTCTCGCAGGCCGGTCCATTTGACGAATTTGCCCTCCTGTCAAGGTTAGTATACGAAGTGCAAAATTTGGGTGTCTACAGCTGCCCCTCTTTATCATGTTTATGAAATGTTTAAATTGAAATGAACATGATAAAGAAACAGACACCCGATGTCTGAACGACAATGCACAGATATGATAATACACACACGATGCGATACATGTAGTTTATGGTACAAACACAAGATGTAGCGCATGCAAACATTCGAAAGAGTGTCAATGCATCAACCCTCTGACCGTATTTGTTGGTCGTTAGGTTTCACTCTTCCAATCTATCATCTCGTTTCGGGGTCCGGGGTATCGTCGCTGGTCACCCATCTCGTAACCCCCGGTTATCGTCGCCGGTTGGTTATCTTGTCGGAGCGGTTTTTTTCGTCGCCGGACATCCATCTAGTGATCGCCGGTTATCGTCGGACGGGGTCGATCGTCTAGTCGGGGGCTGGGTATCGTCGCCGGTCACCCATCGCATAACCCCCGGTTATCGTCGCCGGTTGGTTATCTTGTCGGAGCCGGTTTTCGTCGCCGGACATCCATCTCGTGATCGCCGGTTATTGTCGCCGGTCGATCGTCTCATCGGGGCCGGGTATCGTCGCCGGTCACCCATCGCGTAACCCCCGGTTATCGTCGCCGGTTGGTTATCTTGTCGGAGCCGGTTTTCATCGTCGGACATCCATCTCGTGATCGCCGGTTATCGTCGCCGGTCGATCGTCTTGTCGGGGCCGGGTATCGTCGCCGGTCACCCATCGCGTAACCCCCGGTTATCGTCGTCGGTTGGTTATCTTATCGGAGCCGGTTTTCGTTGCCGGACATCCATCTCGTGATCGCCGGTTATCGTCGCCGGTCGATCGTCTCGTCGGGGCCGGGTATCGTCGCCGGTCACCCATCGCGTAACCCCCGGTTATCGTCGCCGGTCACCCATCGCGTAACCCCCGGTTATCGTCGCCGGTTTTCGTCGCCGGACATCCATCTCGTGATCGCCGGTTATCGTCGCCGGTCGATCGTCTCGTCGGGGCCGGGTATCGTCGCCGGTCACCCATCGCGTAACCCCCGGTTATCGACGCCGGTTGGTTATCTTTTCGGAGCCGCCGGTTTTTTCGTCGCCGGACATCCATCTCGTGATCGCCGGTTATCGTCGCCGGTCGATCGTCTCGTCGGGGCCGGGTATCGTCGCCGGTCACCCATCGCGTAACCCCCGGTTATCGTCGCCGGTTGGTTATCTTTTCGGAGCCGGTTTTCGTCGCCGGACATCCATCTCGTGATCGCCGGTTATCGTCGCCGGTCGATCTTCTCGTCGGGGCCGGGTATCGTCGCCGGTCACCCATCGCGTAACCCCGGTTATCGTCGCCGGTTGGTTATCTTGTCGGAGCCGGTTTTCGTCGCCGGACATCCATCTCGTGGATCGCCGGTTATCGTCGCCGGTCGAATCGTCTCGTCGGGGCCGGGTATCGTCGCCGGTCACCCATCGCGTGATCTTTCTTTCACTCAAACACGTCAATTGGGCTGCCAAGGGAGCAAGGTGGGACCCATCAGGGCCAACCGCGGAGTGGATCTGCGGCCAGCCGCAGATTGATCTGCGGCCCAGCCGCAGATTTGATCTGCGGCCAAGATCGGGATGTATAAGCGGCTCGCCTGCTTCCAGATCTGTCACTTTCAACTTCCAACTCACACATTATTTCTCGCGATTTTTGCTTGTTCGCAAGGGCCCTTTGTCGATTTTTCAACTTTCCTGCAAAAACTGTTTCCGGTAGGATTGATCTACACGCTACAGGTAACACTTTGACCGGTCACTTTTCAATTTCGTCAATGTTTTGCTATACATTTGACTATTTGCATGTTTAGAGATAAAATGTATGCTTTACAATGCTATGCAAGGTACTATCATATATACATGCTATGTATTAACCGTGTGAGTCCTATTTTATGTTCATGAGGCGGTCCCACGTATATGTTTGCTCCTTTTTGAAGGAAAATCATGCATTTATGGCATTTTACATGCTTTATTTACCCATATGAATGCAAATATGATCTGTTGTGGCCTGAGTTCTTTGAAAAACATGCTTGGATATGCATGGGATGTCCATTTTACAAACGGAACACTCTGCCAATTTTTGTTTTTTTTTTTTTTGTTTTTTGTTTTTTTTTTTTTTACCATAACCATGCATCATGTTGCATTAATTATATGACGAGGCTAGAAATTTAGAATATTCATTACATAATTTTAAAAGGGAACTTACCTTCTTTCTCGCCCGTTCCATTCCAGCCATGGATCGTGATGCGCCCAGTAGCTCTTCCGCCTCTCGGACTTCGGGTGTTCGACGTCGTAGGGCTGCACCTGCCCCTATTCCTCCTCGTACCCGTCAGGCTCGTCGTTTGGCGGAGTCTGTCATCCGTCCTGATCACCCGGACGTTGAGGAGGTTGTTCCTCCGGAGGTTGCGGTGGAGGAGCCGTCTTCCAGCACATTAGCTCCCTCCCCTCATCGCGCGCGCCTTATCTGGCGCTTCTGTCCAGATACCCGATCTATTGGGTCGGGATCTCAGTCGTTCACCCCTCGGCATCTCTTGTTGCTAATGAGGTATACTCGATTCGGCTTTTCATTTGTTCTCGATTTCTCAAATTTCCGTTCTATCTGGACTGACCCATTTGTGATTTTCACAGGTGCCTGAGTTATACCCAGCCGAGGGGTAACTGGTTCAACATTTACTCCCTTTACGCGGCCTTGCAACGATGATTACCGCTGCGATGGTGGACTCCTGGGGTTTTCGCCACTTCTTCACCATCATTCCCCGCCAGTGCCCCTGGGGCTATATGCGGGCTTTGTCCGAGAGGTTGGTTTCATCAGACCCAGTCCCTTCATCTTCTGGACTGTGAGGTTGTGCTGACCCCTTGGGATTGGCGGTTATATCACGGGGATTTCGAGTTCACCGGGTCCCGTGTCCCTCTAGACCTCGATATTTACTCCAGCAGAGGTCCGCGCTCTTGTTGGGCTTTGCTGCCGATGACCGGGTCTTCAAGGCCCGCTAGTATCCGGTCCGGAGCATTTTAGCTGTCGATGCTTGTCGTATTTGGTATATATTTGAGGTTTATACGCACAGCCGGTATCCCAGCGGATCAGGGGCACTCGTGACATCTGTTTGTGCTTAAGGCGCTTGTTCCTGGACTATCATGGGGGGGTTGTTTCCTAGGGAACAACTCTTCTTTTTTTATTTCCGATCCACTCCACTTCAGCGTCCGTTGAGGGGTGCTGTTCGGAGATGTTAGACGGATTGGTGACTATGACTGGGGGTCGTTCACTTTCGCTTATTTCCTCACACGGGTCTGCGGTCTACGCTCAGAGGGACAGACCGATGCCTAGCTCGGTTTCTACCACTTTCTGCTGGTGAGTCTTCTCCTCCTTTCTCTTACTGTATTTCTTTTCATTTCATTTCCTTTTCTGTATTTGATAGTGACTCATGCCTTGTCTTGTTTCTATTCACAGTTCTGGGCTTACGAGCGCCTTCCATGTCTGAGGCCTATCACTACTCTGGGCCCGGACACTTATCCCCGGGGTCGACGGTGGCATCACAGCACTTTGGAGGAGGTCCCCGTGTCGAGCAGCTTTGCACATTGTCGTATTCAGCTGGAGTTAATCACGGCTGCCGACGTCGTCTGGATTCCCTACCTCTCCGAGCATCTGACTGTGGGGTTTGCTGACGGGCATCCTTCCGGCCCGGAGTTTGAGCTTTCCACCCGTCGCCTCACTTTGCAGAGTGTTGGAGGCTGGGTGATGTATCTGGGAGAGCGCGCATTCCGATGCGTCACTGGAGAGATCCGCATCCCGCATTCCCTTTCTTTCACTACTTTCTGGCCGCTGGATTCTCAGCCCTCGGAGATCATGCTCGTCGGGGAGGACGGTCGGATGCTTTCCACAGGCCCCAGTACGAGCGAGGCTTTCAGGACTTGGTGGGTACCTCGTACCATCGGTCCCTAGACTCGGGCTACCTTCTTCCTCGGGGATATGGTCCCCGGCTCGGTGATGATGACTGATTGGGCGGCCTGCGTTCGGAGTCCCACCCACACTGAGCAGATAGATACTTTGACCCGCCAGGTGGAGCAGTTGTCGCTATTTCTTCGGGTGCTAGGCCGGACCCCGGAGGAGGCTTACGCCTACGATCCTGAAGGTGCGGGCTATGATGCAGGCCTGAGCTCATCTGATGCCACCGCTCGGCCATACATCCCCGACATGAACTTTGGGCCCTCGACTTCGACGACCCGGGGGGATCAGTTCGAGGACCCTGATTTCATCGATGAGATTGACTTTATCTAGATCAGGATAGGATAGGGCTTTTGTACCTGTACCTGCTTAGATTTATTTTTCATTTCATGCACTATGTACTAAACTCATTTATTTATTTATGCACAGTTCTTTATCTTTTATCTCCATGAAATTCATTTGCTTTATTATTGTCTATACGATGCATGCTTTTTATTCATGGATAAAAAATGACCCCTGTACAGTATTTTTGATACTATTTTTCACAGATGTCGTCCTCAGATGTCGTGGTATGCTTGGATTCCATTCCTCCTACAGGGTTGGTTGGCAGCCTCCTTCGTTGGTTAGACAGTTTATCGCCGGCCGACAGGGTCATCGCAGATGGTCTTTTGGGACACTCTCGGTCCTTATTAACCTTTCAGGTGCCAGCGGGCTTTGTGGATGGTATTTTGAGATATTGGGTCCCTGCTCGTCAAGTGTTCAGGCTAGGGACAGTAGAGCTGACCCCCACCCTCGAGGAGTATGGTCGCTTCACCGGTTTGCCTTTGGATGGACCTTGTGCCAGGATCACATCTGGTCCCATGCGCCGTCAGTTCTTGACCTTTACTGGGTTGCGGAGGGCGGTTCTGCTATCGGCGATCACATCAGATCACTTGGTTCCTCTTCACTTTTTGATTGACCGATTCGGCTCACCTGACAGTTTTCGCCCCTTCTCTGGGGATTTTTCTGTATCGGAGGAGCGCTGGGGCGTTTTGAGGCTAGACGTTTTGATGGCCTGTGTCCTCTCAGTTCTGTACTTGCCCGCGGGACCCGATCATTTGGACATGTGGGTGGTCGCGGCCGTTAGGGCCCTTCAGGAGGATCACACCATTCTTCCCATGATATTGGCGGATACTTACATGTCAGCCTCATACTGTCAGTCCTTCCGAGGCAGAGTATTCCGAGGGAGCTCGACTTTGTTGTATGTGTGGTTCATGAGTCATCTTAGTCCCATCGGCCACCTCCGTCGCCAAGGGTTTTGCTTCAGTCATGACATAACCACGCAATTTTCATTTCGTCCTGCGAGCTGTACTGATGCGGCCTCCTGGACAGCATTTCTGTCGGTCATCGAGGATCCCTTTCATCTCCTGGTTTATTCGGGTTATTGCTCCTTTATGAGCTTCTTGACTCATGTGCCCGACCTGGACTTCATTCCCATTGCTGGCTTGAGGGGTGTGACGACTTATCATCCCATGGCGGTGATGGGGCAGTTTGATCAGACACAGGATTTCCACCCCTTCATGGGCGCGGCCGACTACCGATTCCCTACATCATCCCAGACAGAGCAAGATCTACTGCGGGTATATGATCTTTGGCCTCGTAGGATCCTGGCCGAGTACAATGATAGTTGCCCCATCCAGACATTCGCTTATGTGCAATGGTTGCGCGGAGATTCGGATGCGGTTGGTGTGAGTCAGACTGGGACTTTTGACGACTCTGGAGTGACTTTCCCAGACGATACTATATATCACTCGATCTCAGTCGACTCTCTCCCTAGTCAGGACACTGAACATAGCCGGATCCGACTGTCCTTGATGGCTATTGAATCTGAGAGGGATGCCGCCATTGCTGAGAGGGATGCTGCTATTCTAGCCAGAGATGCTGCCATAGCTGATAGAGATGCCATTGCTCTTCAGGCTAGGACAGTCATAGATGCACACTCTGGGACTGTCAGCCGAGCCGCTGCCTTGTTGGACCGCATCGACATGGTGGGTCGGCAGATTTCAGGGGATGCTGATGCCTCAGATCTATCCACCACCCTATCCATCCTGCTTCAGTTAGTTGCAGATTTGTAGATTGTTTTATTTCCGTGCTGGCGCACCCACTTGGCCGCAGATCAATCCGCGGCTGGCTGGCTTGACTTTCTCAATTCTCGTGATACGCCTCGATTTTCGTGCTGTGACGCTGCTTTTCGCTGACAGGTTCGTATTTTACAGTCCGAGAATCACTGGGAGGCGTGCCACACCTTCCGGGAATGCCAAATTCGGATAGCCTTGCCGTCACGTCGATTTCGGTTGCACATTGTCATGGTGGCGTCGAGCGTCTGTACTTTTTCCATCTTTCGCTCTCGCAGGCCGGTCCATTTGACGAATTTTCCCTCCTGTCAAGGTTAGTATACGAAGTGCAAAATTTGGGTGTCTACAAGGATTATTTAATTAATATTAAATAATAATTAAGTGTGTGTAGAATTAATACATTAAGTATTTAATTAATGTTAAATAGGGAACAAGGAATAATAATTACTCAATTACCCTTAAGGGTGGATAGTAATTAAGAGTAAAACTAAATAAGTGATCAATTGTTTTTCTGTTGTCTTTAAACCAAAATAAATTTATTATTTATTTTATAAATTAATAAGGATTGTTAACTCATATTTAGAGACAGATAAGGGTAATAAATCTGAGTAATCGAAGAATAGTAATCATGATTAGCTACCATCATTTTAATAGCTAAAGATCATTAATTAATTTCTGTTTAGCTAATGTTAAATAGTAATTAAATGTAGATGGTGAATTGTTACCTGCTAAGCAAATGGTATAGTAAGGTGTGCCAATATACAACTATGCCATATTAATTGATAAGTCGACTTTATCCAATGATAGGTCACTCAAGATCAATTAATTAAAGCTAAAATTTATCTGTAGCTGAGCAAACAAGCAAGTTCATCTTACTCAACTTTTACATTGAGCAAGTCCTTTATATCGAAACTTTAACTGTTGCAAGTTCTTTTCATTCGAGCAGGCTACTATCGTATTGTAGTTTGAAATTTTATTCTAAGAATGCTTAAGTGGTTTAATTAATTTACAGTTATTCCACATCTATGATATTATTGACAATCGCATTCGATGCATTTGAATTCGTACATTTATTAAAGTTCCGAAATTTATGAACTATTCATGATTAAGTCTGAACCCTTGTTCGGTCAGGGAAGTATGTGAGAATTTATAAAAGCTATCTGAACCAATCGATGGTAAGGATTCTTAGACTAAATGGACACCCCTTTTATTATAGGGGAGTACCCCAGGTACCGTATATAAGGTACAAACAGCAGAGTTAAATGTTATGCATACACATAGCGTACGCGAGGCTGATCCCCTCAAGTACTTATTCTGTAGCCAGTAACTAGAGGGTCAACTAGCTATTGACTCCTTTGGAAGTTATTGTTCAAAGTCTACTTGACTATCAATTGTTCTAAAAGCATTTATTATTCTTGCTTCTGATAATTATATTATTGAATTCTCTTTATATATTCCCTTTATCATGATATATCCTTTATTGTTGTACTTTAAACTTGCTGAGCAAACTCGTTGCTCACGCTTGCTATATCATGACTCCATTGCAACTAAACCCGAGACATCAGGGAAGAGCAAAGGGAAAGAAAAGATGAAGTGATAGACTTCACGTAGCTGATTTCATTCTATGTGTAGTTAATTACTATTAATGTAATTTAAACCCTGACAGTTATTTGGGGTATGGATTTGTGTTCAGTACTTAAGGTTATTGTATTCTGGGACTAGTAACACCTTTCTAATGAACAACATATGTTTATTTCCGCACTTTAGTCAATGTATGTTGTTGGAGGTGAATGATGTATTGGATCGTGATGACCGGATCCGGGTATTTGGAGACCCGAATTTGGGGGCGTCACAGTGGCCGCGCTCCAAAATGAACTACGAGCGGCGCGGCCGCGCTGCACCCCTAGAAACGATTTCTGGGTTAGGGCGCGGCCGCGCTCCAGAATTAACTGGAAGCGGCGCGGCCGCGCCGCGTAGCAGACTTCGAATTTTTTTTTTCGTTGCCTAGAAAATCGATCCAATCGCATACCGATACATACATGGAATCATAATAATCGATAATTAGCACAAAGTTAGGCTCTGATACCACTGTTAGGTTTGTATATAGCGCGAACATGCAATCAAATTACATAAATAGTGCGAAAGCGCGATAAAACGGATTTTAAAATTTTTCATACAAACCATCACCATGATCATCCATGTGCTCAATTATCAATTAAACGAAAGAGATAAAGTATGAGAATCATACCCTTGTAGAACCATGCTTCCACAGGTACGAGTTCACCTCCAAATCCTTCGTGTTCTCCTTGAATTCCACCGATTAAATTCCTTCCTTTGATCAACGTTAGCCACCCAAGTGTTTGGCCTCTAGAGGTGATCCACCAAGGAATAATAGTTGTTAAAAAAGATGGGTGTTGGCAAAACCCTAGTTTCTATCTCTATAGAAATTGCAAGTACTCTCTCTCTCCAATTCTTATGGAATAGTGTGTAACTATCTCACCCCATTATGATAAGACTCCTCTTATTTATAGATATAGGGAACCCTCTTAAACTATTTAGGATTAGGATTTTTGTTTTAATTAAACTCCTTTAATTAATTGAACTCCTAATCCAATTAGGAATTCATGAGAGAGTACTTCTATTAATTAATTCTCAATCCCTATTAGGAATTAAATAATAGTAATAGTAATAATAATAATAAGACTCCTCTTATTAATTTATATTTAATATATCCAAAATATTAAATAATAAATATTAAGCTATTTAATTTATTCTATCTCCATAGATTAAATTAAATACACTTAACTTATTATTACAATTATGCCATTTACTTCTTAGACAAATATTTTCCTTTTGCGGTGTGACCCTTTAGGTTCTCCATATTAAATCGGTTGTGAATAAATCAATTAGAACAATTCTAATTATATTTAAATAAATAAATTAAACTATTTAATTCATTTAAATAAATAATATTTATTCTACAATAAGGGTAAGCCCCTTTAGCGATCAACGACTTTCCAGATAATATAGATTTTAACATTAATCACAAAAGAACCTTTCAGTGAATAGTTACCGTATAATTCAATCCTTCTACCATACAATGTCCCAATTAAATATAAGACATGGAATTACTGTCAAGTCTTATTTTATTTAATTATATGTATTTCGATTCTCAAATGCACAACTCTGATAATGCAAATTAGAAACTCCTTTCTAATTTCATTCTACTTTGGCCAAAGACTTCTGAGTCGTCATTTATCAAATCACATAGGGCATTCTCTCCTTTTACTAGAAGTGGTAGATTCTTTGTTGATCATTCACTTATCTCCATGTATAACTTATTATACCCAATCATACCCTTTGATATACCTTAAAGGTCTTAAGGGACATGTCAGAGTATAACTCATCACACACAAGATACTATGACGATCTCAAGTCCAAGGATCACTTGTACTACTATCACTAGAGGAATTCCTATTGACAGGCGAGTAAAACTCCATTAGGTATTCCTTAACGAGCCACGTTCAGTGAACTTATTCTCTAATAAGAACCTACATACTTGCTTTAGTGTCTCCACACAAATGATTATGAGATCAATCATCCTCTTCATAAGAGCAAGCAACGTTTGTACTAATCTATCCGGATTCACTAATCCCCTTTTTAGTAATCCATCGATTAGGAACGATTTTAGTTTGTGAGCTATCTAGAATTTAGATCTCATTAGCATGATCACCATCATGATTCTAAAAGCATTGCTCAAAACTATGGGTTTATCACAATTAATATAACAGCACCATGTAGATAAAGTAAAATGCCTTTAACAAACGAATAAAGTTACAAAGTATATGCTACATCATATCAAATATGATTGGCTTGTGTGCATACTACTTTCAATATGAGCCTAAGAATGAATTCAAAGTACTTAAATCTATACATATATTACCATTTCAAGAACACAAGACTTAATTAAAGAACGATTTTCAAAACTCTAAAAGGCGTGTTTAAATACGAATAACCTTTCTAAAGACATTCACATAAATTCGAGTTTTTAAAAGATTTATGGATCAAAATCCGTCGTTCTTAGGAAAAAAAATGCTCAAATTGTTTTCAAGATAACACACTTAGATTTATGAAATAGTATATTTTAAGCATACACGACACGATTCACCTAGGCACAAAAGACTAAGCACACACTTATATATTTCTTTACAAGGCAATTTATTTAAATTCTAAGAAAACTATTAGGAATACGGTAACTATGTTTCACGGAAGTTGAGTGTGCCTAACACCTTCTCCTCGCTTAAGCAAGTCCCCGAACTCTTTGAATCTCGATTGCGGGTCAATTTTACGGAGTCACATATGGGTTATCTTATTTATTAAAACTAAAAATACACATGAGTTAGTACATCCATTTAAATATTTACTAACTAGCGACTCTGTCTAATTGACCCATCAATTAATCTAAATTTCAAAACTTGTCAATATAAATCAATTTTTTTCAAAAATCACCTAATAGATTTTCATAAAAAGCGAAAAATCTTGGCGTCACCAACGACAATATAACTTAGCTTTAAAATGTGACATGCGAATTAATATTCTTTAATAGAAAATGCAACATTAGTGTATTTAACTAAGTTATTAGAATAATTTTAGGCTAAAATTCAAAGTTATTTGAGCCTTGTTTCCTATTTCACAACAGGACTCTAAAAACTATTTTCTTTATTCGTTCAATAACCAATCCACCGCCAATGTCACCTTCTAACAAACGAGAATCCGCTTCTCCTTTCTGTGCAAGCTCCCGATTACAAAAGAAAGAACATTTAGACAACATGAAATAAAATAAACAAGCGATTTTTTTCCAGTACTACTAACACTTGTAATAGAACCCAAAAACACAATATTAAAAGTAGCGAGACCCATATCTTAACATACATTAACTGAGTGCAAAATACCAATTCAGTTTATTTGAACGATGAAGGCAAAACTGGAAATTCACAACATTAGATGACATCAACATTTTCGCTTAATCATTTTAATGGTCATTGAGGTAAGGAAATATGTATTACAAAAAATATAATGCATACAAAATGTAAATTTTATATCAGCTAAGTTGACTGAATTTATTTTATCTATCCGAAAGTACTTAAACACTTGCATTCTATTAAAAATTATCGGAAACAAAATTTTAAAAATTTTATTCGCCTTTCAAAAATAGAT
Source organism: Aralia elata (assembly GCA_034770075.1). Taxonomy (NCBI): domain Eukaryota; kingdom Viridiplantae; phylum Streptophyta; class Magnoliopsida; order Apiales; family Araliaceae; genus Aralia; species Aralia elata. The sequence continues at coordinate 8,183,125 of CM068381.1, forward strand.
AATAATATAGTTGTAAGACTGAAAAATATAACGTACATTTAAATGATAGCTCAAACAAGATTAACTAACAAATGATGTTTTCATTAATTATTTATCATTACAAATATTTTGAGTACAGTACAATATTTTCCTACACTATTACACTCCCCGTTGTGGTCAGGTTCCTTGATTGATTGGGGTTGAGGCGAGAATTGCATGAAGTTTGTGAGATTGATGAAGACTTGGACGATGGGAGAGATTGTAGGCAAACTGTAACGCCCCCGAATTCGGACGATCGCCGCCCGAATAAGGGTCGACGTTATCTCGTACTTCTATCATAACTTAACTAATGTTCCCATAATCATATTGGTTGAATTAGTCTATTACAGACTATAAAATTATAAATTTCCTTAGCTTCATCCCTGGATCTTAACTTGATCTCGATCTCATTCTTTCTACAAGTATCAACTTGTAGTTCATTTGTATACATGGATAACACCATATATATATCGATCAAATTTTTAACCTTATGATTTAAACATTCTATACTTCTATATACCCAAGGTTCACAACATTAATAATAGGATGGTTCTTGGGAACAGAAAAATCTTGCGATAAATGTTTGTATCTTTATCCGCGACAAGATTCCTTTTCTTTATAGAACATACCGTATTATTCAATATCCTCACTTGAATACATATCTTTATAGAGATATCTCTTTATATCGATATTCCGTATCTATCTGAATTTCACAATATTAATAACACACTTGTACTTGGAACAGACCTTGCGATGAATTTGGTTTCTTCATCGGTGCTAGATCTCTATTCTTACAACACTCACAATGTTATTCAATATCCTCATTCAAATTTATAGTTCTTTATCCATACAATATTAATGTTTTACTATCTATCTGAAGTTCAGAGTATCGGCATACCATGATCAGTCCATATTACCAATACTCTCACTTAGATTAATAGATCTTTAACAATTCTAAGTTATATCAAATTAAAGACACAACATCATTTGATGATAATAATAATATCATTTCATAATATTCGGTTACAAGGTTTGCTTATTTGTATTACAACAGTCATTATGACTTCATACAAATACAAGTAAATAAAATATGAAACCTAGTCTACGCTTCTTCTTTATATTCATGATCTTCTTATCATTCTTCATAACTGCAATTAAAGTTTTATTCGTAAGAATGAACACTACGGCTGAGCAAGTCAACAAATAACACATACACAGTTTATGCTTTCATATAAACTTTATCATACTCTGAATTAACAGATAACATTCATTAATCATGTTAACCATATAACAATTACACATTTCATAACTCATTTAACATTTAACAGTTAAACAACATATCTTTGTTTACACAAAACAATTACTACATAGCTCACACATAACAATTTAAGCAAGGGTTAGAACTTTCCTCGTATATCTTTTACATATAAACTTAATGGTCCAAACGTTCGTCGTAAATCCTACACGATTATAAGTTCATGTAAACTAATTAAGCGTTTAACGATTAAATCTTTTAAGTTTTATTTCGGGTATTATAACCGCTTATAAATAAGACTCTTTCTACTATACATGAAATAATTTCAGCATTATAACTGCATATAAAATGAATATACATCAACTATATTTAAAATAAATTGAGCATTATAACTGCTTATAAAATAAAAATTCGGCTATTATATTTGAAATAAATCGGACATTATAACTATTTATAAAATGAATATTCGGCTATTATAGTTGAGATAATTTCAGCATTATAACTGCTTATAAAATAAATATTCTTACTAAATACTTGAACAAAATCGGACATAGTAACTGCTTATAAAAGTATATTTTTTACTTTATAAGAGAAATAAATCGGACATTATAACTGCTTGTAAATAGGACTTTTGTTCTATATACGAAAAATAATTTGGGCATTATAACTGCTTGTAAAAGTATATTTTTACTAATACATATATAAAAATGAAAATTATAACCACTAGAGTATACCACTTGTAGTTGCTAGCTTTACTTCCAATCACGTAGTGCTTTGATGCTTCAAAAGTAATTTTTATCTCACAATATTTCTTAGAATATAAATATAGAGTGTTTTTGCTCTTGAATTGATCTTGAAAATGGTAACGAATGAATGGACTTAGCTTGCTATTTATAGGAAAATATAGTTTCGCTAATTGCACGTTAGGGGCTCGGCTTATTAAACTTTACTACTTGATTAATTGCACCTTAGTCCCTTAAAATATCTAAAATCATCATTACTATTTAAAATATCTTTCACCAGGTGACATCATGATGATATCATCATGATGACATCATCTTTTTATTTCTTTGAGGATTATGTCATGCTTACATCATGCTTGCATCATCTCTTCTCTGATTGGTCGATTCAAGTTCACATGGATTGAGTTACTACTTAGTTAGTCTAACTAGGTTTTCTTTCCCTAGTTTGGTGACACTAACTTGGTATTGTCTAGCTCAGCTATGATTGGTCTAAACCATTTCACATGGATAACCATACTTGATCGTGATTGGTGGGAAGCTTTTCACTTGGATTTCTAGTTAAAAACAAGTTTGATTTCAACTATTTAGTATAATACTTAAGTTTTAATACGTATTCCTTTCGTATATACTTCGTATAATATTCGTATCTACTCGTATTATATCTCATATTAATCTTGTATCAATATCATATAATCTTCAGTATAATTCTCGTATTATACTGTACATTATACCTCATATAATTCTCGTATTCGACTCGTATTTGCGAATATATAACCCCAGACCCTAAAAGTAATAAAAATTTTATTGGCCGAAATACATCGACTGTCCTTAAAAACGTTATTTAGGAATCTGAAATTTCAAAATTCGGAGAACAATTCTCGAATGAATAGTGTTTTTTTGGCTTTTTCGTAGGAAAAATATTATTGGTTCATTGGTCTCTAAATCACGTATAATTACTATGTCGTGAAATATAACAAGACAAAACGACGAAAAGAACTGATCAAAAAGCGTTCGCTCGAAAATCGTGTTTTTTTCGTCATTTTCTTGAAAACTTTTATTGGCTCCCTGGGTTCTATGACTCATATAAACACTATTTCGTGTAATGTGAAAAGTCCCAAAAGGATGAAAGACGGATTTTACGGGCATATTTGATTTCTAAGTTTTAACCTTTAGGGTTGAACCCTTAGGGTTTACGTTTTAACCTTTTTCTTAATTTAGGTTTTAGCCTTAAATTAACTTCTTGATTTTAATAAGTGTTAAGGTTAACTACTTAAACCAAAACACAAAATCCTACATATAGCAAAATCATATAACACATTTGAAGCTTAATTCAATCTTATTTATTCATATAACACATAACTTAGGTTATAATTATATTCTAACCTCTAATCGTATACGATCGTATCTACGAATCATTTTTATTCTTTCAGCTAGCTCAACATATAGCAATCGTTCTTATGTTTTAAATTAACAACCTTTATTAGATCTTGTGAGATCACATTTGAAAATTTTGAGATATTACATTCAACCCAACTTACAAGAATTTCGTCTTCGAAATTATTTTACAACTAACTATAGTAATTTAATATCATATTTATAAGTTTTATAAATATTCAGGATATTACATTCTCTCCTCCTTATAAGAATTTCGTCCTCGAAATTATCTCTAACTTAGTGTTCAATATGAATTTTCTGAATTCATCATTTCTCACATCAAATTCCTAATACTTAAATTAGGTCAACAATGTTCACTTATATATACACATTTCCTTTCATAACTATAGGTTTTAAACCTTCAATCATATCTACCTTTTCTTCTTTTAGAGGATCACTCTAATTAGTACTGAGGGTCCATAAGACCTTGAACTTTTTCATATTCTATGGGTACTATGATCCACAAACGTTTGACAATCACAAGGACTGAAAAACTCTTAACTTTTGTCCATAACATTTCTATCATAATAATAACTGAGTGGTTATTTAAACCAAAACTTTTCTTTCAATACCCGTTGAAATCATATTGTTCGATCTCATGGCAACCCATCAGAATCATAGTGTCCGATCTCATGGCAACCCATCGGAATCATAGTGTCCGATCTCATGGCAACCCAATGGAATCATAGTGTCCGATCTCAGGCTTAACTTTGAATATATATCGTCCAATACTTATGTCAGAATCATGTGCCCGACCTGAAGTATTCCCCTTTAGCAGGGTTGTTTATTTTAGTTACCATTATGGCCAAACATAATATTGTTCATAAAACTTGACATGCAACCTTAATGCTACCCTAACAATAACTATCAGATATATATGAGAAAAGAATCACCTTCTCAGCATATAACAAATACCGTGACACAAGATTTCAATCTATTATCATGATAGTAAACCGAGTATTTCCTCCACCCAAGAACTAATGAATCAGTTCCCCGTCTCATCAACACTGCCACAATTGTATCAACAGTGCGTACCGGCTTTATGATACCTCCACACTGCACAACTGTGTCTTCAGTAAGTTAGATCGGTTCCCTAACACATATTAAACTCCTGCCCATACAAGAGAGTCGTTCAATTATTCCCCCTGCCCATATAAGAGTTTTTCATCTCAGACACTATCATAAGTTTTTAATTGAAATCCATACTCACTTCTTAACTATCTTATGAATTTCTTAATTCATACATCTTACATTTCTTTGAGTTTACTTCTCTACTCTCTTTGGTTTTTGTGTAGTAATATTATAATTATACATAATACCAATCTAACCATTTCATTCTGATGAAACAGTTTCACACAAAAATAATTAAGATTATTTTATCTTATTAATTGCTTGGGAACTCTTAAGAGTCTATTTATCTCCAGCCATTCTCGTAAAGAGTTGAGCTTTATTCAATATATTTCTTTCACATAAAATTTTTATGTATTAAGATTTAATAAGATTTATTCATATCTTTTAATTATCTATAGACTCTTCACAAGTTTATTTAATCTTAACCCATCAGATTATACTCCAAGGTACTCGTTACCTCGAAACTATAACCCATTGCTTTGATACCAACTGTAACGCCCTCGAATTCGGATGATTGCCGCCCGAATAAGGGTCGACGTTATCTCGTACTTCTATCATAACTTAACCAATGATTCCATAATCATATTGGTTGAATTAGTCTATTACAGACTATAAAATTATAAATTTCTTTAACTTCATCCCTGGATCTTAACTTGATCTCGATCTCATTCTTTCTACAAGTATCAACTTGTAGTTCATTCGTATATTTAGATAATTCCATATATATATATATATATATATATATATATATATATATATATATATATATATATATCGGTCAAATTTTTAACCTTATGATTTAAACATTCTATACTTCCATATACCCAAGGTTCACAACATTAATCATAGGATGGTTCTTGGAAACAGAAGAATCTTGCGATAAATGTTTGCATCTTTATCTGCGACAAGATTCCTTTTCTTTATAGAACATACTGTATTATTCAATACCCTCACTTGAATACATATCTTTATAGAGATATCTCTTTATATCGATATTCCTTATCTATCTGAATTTCACAATATTAATAACACACTTGTATTTGGAACAGAGGAACCTTGCGATGGATTTGGTTTCTTCATCGGTGCTAGATCTCTGTTCTTATTGTGACGAACGAGATTTTTATAATTTAATTTAAATATTTATTGAATTAAATAAATATTTTTTGATGATTTAATTATTGAATTAAATAATTAATTGATGAATTTGTGGTAGATTAATTTAATTATATGTGTTTGTGGTAGATTAATTTAATTATATGTGTTACATTAGTTAAATTTGTGTGGAGAATTTTTATATTCAAAGTATGTATTTAATTGAGCTTATTTAATTAAATGCATTATTTAGATAAGCATAATGTTATTCTAATTAATTTAATAATTAATTAGAGATTTAATAATTTATCATAATCAATAAATGATAATTTTAATTATGTGACAATGTGATTTAATGTGGTATTATTCTATTTTATTTAATTGATTTAAATAAGATTATTTGTTTATTAACAATGTGACATTAAACTATATTATAAACAATTTATTAAAATAAACTAGAAAGGAAGAATAAAGGTGCTAAACAAACAATGCCTTAGTGGAGGTTGGAGTCAGTTAACCCATTATGGGATTAACTGACAACCATGTTGTGTCAGTTCTTCATTATACGCATTATTTTTCTAAGTCTAAGTCAGAGCAATACAGAGAGAAAAACAGAGAAAATTTGTGAAATCTTGAGATTGAATAAGGAATTTGGAGAATCAAAGAGTTTCTTTCATCTTCTTACATAGTCTAAACCATTAATCAAAGGTAACTCACTAAATTCAAGTTTTAATTACGTTCTTGAGTTCCTCCATGAAAATTTTGAGTTCTCTGTAAATTTATTTTGTGGCTAAATTGTTAAGAACCGATATTAGATGCTTATTAGTATGCATAATTTATTTTATATAGTTTGTATATGATTATAGTAATTAAATCCATGAGATTATGTGTTTAATTGAAGTTCTGAAACTTACAGAGGAACGGTATATTATATGGCTTATATGTATGAAAAATTATACTTGAATTATATATTAATCGGTAAATTGATGGTTGATTATGTTTATGCATGTAAAAATGAAGAAAGCGAAAGTTAAACAGATTAATTTGGTTAAGAAACAAGTTCATAGTGATTGATTACGCTAAATATATCAAAATATGAACATAAAGTATAAACAGTGAATTTTTAACCTTTAAATTGGTTGTTTAGGTTGTCTGTGATGCTAAAATCATTGTGTATATAGTGGGTTTTGGTTTTATAACGCATATGATGAATGGGTCGTAATTAAATTGTCGATTAAATGAAAAACTTTGGCCAAATTTGGCATTTTCTGTGTTCTTCGCGAACTGCAGAAGATGGATCACAGGTTCACCTCCCCGGCGGTGAAATTACATTAGGATTAGTCGCCCCGACGGTGTCCCCATCTCGGCGGTATAAATGAACTACTTTTGCCGCCCCGACGATGTCCTCGCCTCGGCGGGCTTATTGAACTAATTTCTACCGCTCCGGTGCTATTTTGCAAAGAAAACTGACGCCCCGGCGGCGATGCAGAAAAATGAAAATTTTCTTCTTCCTTTATGGTCATGTTATGTTACGATATGCATGTTTAAAGCTTAGACTAATGTATTAAATGAATATTAAAATGAGTTTGGATGAGAACGAATCCTGATGTGATAATAATATTGTAACTAATCATTGTTACTGCTTTATAAACGGAATATGTAGGTTGTTTAAAGAACGTGAATTTTAATTTATAATCTACGCACGAGACAAGTTTTCTGAACTTCACTCTTTTATTGAGTAAGTTTTCTACCCTTAATCTTTTTATTTCAGTGAAAGAAAGTTTCCTAACCCTACCTTGATTTCAATTACGCAAGTTCTAAAATCCTATCTCTCTTTTATGCAAGTTTCTATACTCTATTTCATATTGAGCAAGTTCTTTACTATAATTCATTCAAGTTCGTGAATTCAAATGTGTTATTCTAATTCCTTTTAAGTAATACTTCAGTTATACAGGGTTTATTCGATTGTATGCCTTTGAGATTCAGTCTTTAATTCTTGAATATCTTTCATATTAAATTATTGAACCTTGATTGACTAGCGAACCCTTATTGATTCGACTAGTCCATAGTTGATGAGCGTTCTAAATTCTAGAAACGTTATTGAAGTAAATCCAAACCAAACTTCCTTTGGTGCGGACTCTGATGTCAAACTAAGATGAACAACTCTTATATAGGGGATTATTTTATGCGTTAGCGTTTAGATGTTGTGCACATACATGGTACAAAGGGTTGATCCCCTAAAGTACGAGAAGAAAGGTCCATATGTCTTATGACTGTTAAAGGTTTAAAGTAGAAATACTTGATAACCTAGGACATAGTTTGTGGTCTTGTGACCCTCAGATGTTCTTTTGATTCTAGTTTTCTAATCTTGATTCAAAAGTCGAGTATTCAATTATCCGATATCCATTGATTATTCGCATGTTATTATTATTAATTGTGTTACTTGCTGGGTAATTGTTGCTCACCCTTGCATAATAACATTGCAGCTAAAGTTGAAAGAATTGACGAGCCATCCACTAGTAAGGGCAAATGCAAAGCAAACAAGTGATGAAGATTTGTTAAATTTGTTTGAATGATGTTGATGTAATAGACTTATGTTATGTTTCCGCATTGATGTTTTATTAAGGTTAGATGACCTGAGATTTATTTGTTAAAGATGTTGTAACCCTTTAATGGGAGATTTCTATTTTTATTAAGAATTCTCATTTATATTTGAATGGGTAGTTAGATGTGATGTGATTTATTTGGATAGTGAACACGAATTAAGTACCCGGATTTGGGGGTGTCACACACTTACACACTCACAATGTTATCCAATATCCTCATTCAAATTTATAGTTCTTTATCCATACAATATTAATGTTTTACTATCTATCTGAAGTTCAGAGTATCGGCATAACATGATCAGTCCATATTACCAATACTCTCACTCAGATTAATAGATCTTTAACAATTCTAAGTTATATCAAATTAAAGACATAACACCATTTGATGATAATAATAATATCATTTCATAATATTCGGTTACAAGGTTTGCTTGTTCGTATTACAACAGTCATTATGACTTCATACAAATACAAATAAATAAAACATGAAACCTAGTCTACGCTTCTTCTTTACATTCATGATCTTCTTATCATTCTTCATAACTACAATTAAAATTTTATTCGCAAGAATGAGCACTACATACTCTGAATTAACAGATAACATTTCAATAATCATGTTAATCATATAACAATTACACATTTTATAACTCATTTAACATTTAACAGTTAAACAACATATCTTTGTTTACACAAAACAATTACTACATAGCTCACACATAACAATTTAAGCAAGGGTTAGAACTTCCCTCGTATATCTTTTACAGATAAATATAATGGTCCAAACGTTCGCCGTAAATCCTACACGATTATAAGTTCATGTAGACTAATTAATCGTTTAACGATTAAATCTATTAAGTTTTATTTCGGGTATTATAACCGCTTATAAATAAGACTCCTTCTACTATACATGAAATAATTTCAGCATTATAACTGCATATAAAATGAATATACATCAACTATATTTAAAATAAATTGATCATTATAACTGCTTATAAAATGAATATTCGGCTATTATATTTGAAATAAATCGGACATTATAATTGTTTTAAAAATAAATATTCGGCCATTATAATTGAGATAATTTCAGCATTATAACTGCTTATAAAATGAATATTCTTACTAAATATTTGCAAAAAATCGGACATAGTAACTGCTTATAAAAGTTTATTTTTTACTTTATAAGAGAAATAAATCGAACAGTATACTGCTTTTAAATAAGACTTTTGTACTATATATATAAAATAATTTGGGCATTATAACTGCTTGTAAAAGTATATTTTTACTAATACATACATAAAAATGAAAATTATAACCACTAGAGTATACCTCTTGTAGTTCCTAGCTTTACTTCCAAACACGTAGTGCTTCGATGCTTCGAAAGTAATTTTTATTTCAAAATATCTACCAGAATATAAATATAGAATGTTTTTGCTCTTGAAAATGGTAATGAATGAATGAACTTAGCTTGCTATTTATAGGAAAACATAGTTTCGCTAATTGCACGTTAGGGGCTCGACTTATTACACTTTAGTACTTGATTAATTGCACCTTAGTCCCTTAAAATATCTAAAAATCATGATGACATCATCTTTGTCTTTCCCTAGTTTGGTTACACTACTTTCCCTAGTTTGGTTACACTAACTTGGTATTGTCTAGCTCAGCTCTAATTGGTCTAAACCATTTCACATGGATAGCTATACTTGATCGTGATTGGCCGAAAGCTTTTCACTTGGATTTCTAGTTAAAAACAAGTTTGATTTCAACTATTTAGTATAATACTTAAGTTTTAATACGTATTCCTTTTGTATATACTTTGTATAATATTCGTATCTACTCGTATTATACCTCATATTAATCTTGTATCAATCTCATATAATCTTCAGTATAATTCTTGTATTATACTATACATTATACTATTCTTCGTATTTTTTCTGTATTCGATCCGTATACGCCCCCGTATTCGTCTCGTAAGTGCGAATATATAACCCCGGACCCTAAAACTAATAAAAATTTTATTGACCGAAATACATCGACTGTCCTTAAAAACGTTATTCAGGAATCTGAAATTTCAAAATTTGGAGAACAGTTCTCGAATGAATAGTGTTTTTTGGCTTTTTCGTAGGAAAAATATTATTGGTTCATTGGTCTCTAAACCACGTATAATTACTATGTCGTGAAATATAACAAGTCAAAACGACGAAAAGAACTGATTAAAAAGACGAAAAGCGCTCGCTCGAAAATCGTGTTTTTTTTTTCGTTCTTTTCTTGAAAACTTTTATTGGCTCCCTAGGTTCTATGACTCATATAAACACTATTTCGTGTAATGTGAAAAGTCCCAAAAGGATGAAAGACGGATTTCACGGGCATATCTGATTTCTAGGTTTTAACCCTTAGGGTTTAACCCTTAGAGTTTACGTTTTAACCTTTTTTCCAATTTAGGTTTTAGCCTTAAATTAACTTCTTGATTTATATAAGTGTTATGGTTAACTACTTAAACCAAAACACAAAATCCTACATATAGCAAAATCATATAACACATTTGAAGCCTAATTCAAGCTTATTTATTCATATAACACATAACTTAGGTTATAGTTCTAACCTATAATCATATACGATCGTATCTACGAATCGTATTTAGTCTTTCAGCTAGCTCAACGTATACTTGAGCAATCGTTCTTATGTTTTAAATTAACAACCTTTATTAGATCTTGTCAGATGACATTTGAAATTTTTAGGATATTACATTCAACCCAGCTTACAAGAATTTCGTCCTCAAAATTATTTTACAACTAACTTTAGTCATTTAATATTATATTTATATGTTTTATAAATATTTAGGATATTATATTCTCTCCTCCATATAAGAATTTTGTCCTCAAAATTATCTCTAACTTAGTCTTCAATATGAATTTTCTGAATTCATCATTTCTCACATCAAATTCCTAATACTTAAATTAGGTCAACAATGTTCACTTATCTATACACATTTCCTTTCATAACTCTAGGTTTTAAACTTTCAATCGTATTCTTGAAAGTAGTATGCACACAAGCCAATCATATTTGATATGATGTAGCATATAATTTGTAATCTTATTCGGTTGTTAAAAGGCATTTTACATTATCTACATAGTGCTGTTATATTAAATGTGATAAACCCATAGTTTTGAGCAATGCTTTTAGAATCATGATGGTGATCATGCTAATGAGATCTAAATTTTAGATAACTCACAAACTTAAATTGTTCCTAATCGATGGATTACTAAAAAGGGGATTAGTGAATCCGGATAGATTAGTATATACGTTGCTTGCTCTTATGAAGAGAATGATTGATCTCATAATCATTTGTGTGGAGACACTAAAGCAAGTATGTAGGTGCTTATTAGAGAATAAGTTCACTGAACGTGGCTCGCTAAGGAATACCTAATGGAGTTTTACTCGCCTCTCAATAGGAATTCCTCTAGTGATAGTAGTACAAGTGATCCTTGGACTTGAGATCATCATAGTATCTTGTGTATGATGAGTTATACTTTGACATGTCTGTAGACACCCAAATTTTGCACTTCGTATACTAACCTTGACAGGAGGGCAAATTCGTCAAATGGACCGGCCTGCGAGAGCAAAAGATGGAAAAAGTACGGACGCTCGACGCCACCATGACAATTTGCAACCGAAATCGACGTGACAGCAAGGCTATCTGAATTTGGCATTCCCGGAAGGTGTGGCACGCCTCCCAATGATTTCCGGACTGTAAAATACGAGCCTGTCAGCGAAAACCAGCGTCACGGCACGAAAATCGAGGCGTAACACGAAAATTGAGAAAGTCAAGCCAGCCAGTCGCGGATTGATCTGCGGCCAAGTGAGTGCGCCATCACGGAAACCAGGAAATCAGCACTATCAGCTGAGTGCGATGGGAGGTGGGCCAGCCAGCCGTAGATGGATCTACGGCCAGCCGCAGATCAATCTGCGGCTGGCTCTGGCCAGCCTATTTCAGCTCGGTTTCTTCATTTCATCCAGGGAGAACAACAGCAGTTTTGAGAAAAAAAAAAGAAGAAAGAGGAGCGGCGGCAGCAGCTCGAAAAAAAACAGCAAAATCAGTAACAATTAAGAGAGAAAAGAGAGAAAATAGTGAGGAATTGTATCCATTTTGTGAGACTATATATCATATATTTCTACTCTATTCAATACAGAAATTCATATATATTGTGTGGATTATTTGCAAAGTGAAAAATCCTTTGTTTTAGCATTTTGTTTTACCATTTTTGTTGAAGCTTTTTGTCATCCGACTTATATTAAATGTAGTTGTTCTTGTATATTGTTGTGAATCCGTGGATTGAGGGCTATTAGTGAGGGTTCCCAAATGGAACAAAATTCCTCCTAATGGCCCGATGATATCCATTTGGTGAATTTTTAGCTCGTTGTAATGATGCATCGTGCATAGGTTGTTTAGATTACTATTTTAGGATCTTGTGGGTGTGTAGCGATTTTGGATGTGAGCCTAGGAGCGCGACCCCGTGGTCCAAATCCGATGATGGACATCTATTGATATATGTAATAAATTCGATGTATCTTTCATTGTAAATATGTAATCGTCGGGCCTTAAAACGACGCCAAGGCGAGAATCGTGTTTAAGGCCCCGAAATAGTGAAACTTGTGATCGTAGGCGTTTGGGATTATTTTGATGGCTTACATGCCCATGAATAGCCCCAACGCATTTTAATGCTTGATTTGATTTATGAGACGAAATTGATTTCAAAGCTAAACGATAAGATTTTCGTAAAATCAATCGAACTAGGTTATTAGAATCACGAGGCTAAAATTTGGGAATGCTAATGAACGTCGATTCCTATTTAACGAGAAAGCTAAAGAAAAATCGTTTTCAAACATCACAAAAATGGTTTTATAAAATAAGAAATGTTTTATTAAATCTTTGTGCATAGGGTGAAAGAGATCGTAGAAGTTGCCCATCATGTTATCTACGAAGGCAACGTATAGATCTCAATTCCTATTTTGACGAAGGTTTAGAAAACTCTTATTTTGCCAAAACGACACCTAATGAAAATCTCATAGTTTTTGACAATTAAAATCAAACCTTTCTCATTAAGCTTTCTCGTATAAGCCGAAGGACATTCTAAGGCATTCTCAAAATAAAGCACGACTTTTTCATACAAAACCTCCAAATGGTATTTTTCATGCAAACTCACCACCACGTTCATATAGTCACACACACACACACACGCACACACACATTCAAGAATTAAAAGGATAGGAAAAGTATCAAGATTGCGGTAACCGTGTTTCACGGAAGTCGGGGGGTACCTAACACCTTCCCCTCGCTTAAGCAAGCCCCCGAACTATATGAATCTCGATTCACAGACCAATTAATTCGGAGTCATATATGAGCCAGCGATTTATAAAAAGCGAAAACTCGGATGAGTTGGTACATCCATTTCAAATATACCAACTGACGACTCTGGTTAATTGGCTCATCATAAAAAGCGATCTTTTCAAAACCCCGTCGACATTCAAGCCGACCTTTTCCAAAAAATCATCTAAAATTGGAAAAGACTAAAAAAGACACACGAAGTGAAAAAACCGGCGTCGACAGCTGGCGACTCTGCTGGGGACTATTAGAGGGCTTAAGCCGCGTTCAAATCTTGATGTTATCCTATCCTTTAAAATTCATAAATGTGTATGTGCGTGCAACATTTTGACTTTTTTATTTACTGTTGTGTGAATGTGCTTTTGTCCAATGAATGATTGTTTGAATGGAATTGCTTTACTTCAAAGTAATCATATGCATTCGGTGAGGACGATGAATGTGAATGTATGTTGAGAGAGTACCTCCTCCTGAGGCGAACCTGTCGGTTTCTTATTACTGGACTCGAAGGGGCTGGTCCCCGGAGATGGCTCAGGAAACGCACCACCCAAATCCGCTCCAATCGAAAGGATTCAGACGAGTAGATTGCGAAGATTTGGGGACCTTCATGCCGAAAAGCCCGCGAGAGTAACCCTAGGGTAGGTCAGCCTCTGATAAACTTAACGAAAGGGAAGCTTCTTCATGCCCTTTTATCATTCAGTCAAATAAATAAATGCCATGTAAATGGCATACAACTGTCATACCGGCATCATCGTAATAAATATGTCCTATATCATGTGATTACATCACCTGCACATATAAAGAGAATACTGACATGGTTTTGCAGGAAGGCAATCTGTGCCACGAACCAAGGTTTTCTAAAACTTCTAAATACTATCCTGTCATCAAACACTGATCTTGTTTTGCAGGATAAGATTAAGAGAACCGTGAAAGCATGACATAACGATCACAAAGAACCCGGAGTAGGGGCATATTCGACCACAAAAAAAAAGGGAAAAAGAAAAAGAAAAAGAGGGAAAAGAAAAAGAAATTGCCCCTACGACCCAACTAAGAGGCCGTAAAGTCCACACTCCATCCATCCAAATGGCAGAGGCCGATAGCCATGAAATTATAGTTCTGCCGAAATACGAGGGATTCATCCTAGAACTGAGATTAGCCCTGGGAATGTGAATCAAAAAGATGATAGTAGTTGGAGACTCGAATTGGTCATCCGGCAGGCCATGGGAATATACGGCACCAAAGGGCATAAATGGGACCTAGCTACGGGACTGCTGAGATATCTGGAAGCCGAAGAAGCCCACAGACAAATGAACGAAGTACATGGCGATGTGTGCGGAGCCCATATGAGCAGAACATTTTTGGCAAAGAAAATCATGTGAACGGGTCACTACTGGCTAACCATGAAAACTGACTGCGATACTCATGTCAGGAAATGCCATCAATGCCAGATCCATGCCAATGCGATCCATGCACCTCCTAATGAGCTCCATTGCTTGACCTCACCGTGGCCAGTTGGACCGTGCAGCAGGTGATATCCCGGAAGGGGTAAATCCAGGAGTATGGCAGTGAATCCCGGCCAGTAGAAGATCAATGGGTTTTAAAATTCTGAGTTTTATTTTAAATCCCTGCACACTCATGTCATTTTGTCATGTTATCCAAAAAAGATCATGTGCTGAAATGTTTTATATATATGACAAGCATTTTGTTTTATGTCAGGTACCCCGATTTGAGGCATTCTAGCCTGACAAACGATAGGCCAAAATTGAAGGAGGATCACAATTTTGGTATAGAGCTAGATTTCGATCTAATGGAGATTGAGCAGGACGAGACAGATATCGACAATACGCCTGGTGAGATCAAAGGATGGGTCGGGGGTAAACCCAAACCCAGTTTAGACCAAACCATCGCCATCAAACGTCAGAGCCCCTAACGATCACAAAGAACCCGGAGTAGGGGCAAATTCAAACACAAAAAAAAAAAAAGAAAAAAAAAATATATAGCCGAGTTGTTGAGCCTGTATGGAGATAGGTTCGCTTGGTCCCATGGCGACGTGATTGGATTGTCCATAGACGTTATAGGACATCGACTGCCCATCAAGGAAGGTTCCGACCAATTAAGCAAAAGTTGAGAACGTTGAAGCCTGAATGGAGGATGAAAATAAAGGACGAGATTGTCAAGCGGTCTAAAGCAGGAATCATCACAGTGTCTATTTACCCTGAATGGCTTTCCGACAGAATCCCAGTACCACAGCCTGGAGGAGAAGTAAGGGGCCGCATCGACTATAGAAATCTGAACGATGCCCTCAAGGAGGAGATATGCGACAAATTCAAGATCAAACATTTTGATTCAGTCATTTACCGGCCCAAGATGAATGGGGCAGTGGGGGCTGCAAATAAAACACAAGGACGATCATGGGAAGAATGTCCGCCAATCATCGGGGATGGCCGAATTTATTATCGCTCACCCTATTTGCCTATCGAACCTCAGTTCGCACATTTGCAGGGGCAACCCCTTACGCATCTCCCGGGCATACGACAAGAGGGTGCGATCCCGGGAATTCAAAATAAACGATTTAGTCCTCAAAAGGATCGCGCCCTGCCAAGGCGAAGCTATGGGGAATTTCGCTCTAAATTCAAAGGAGTCGTCACGAAAAAAAAAATCAAAAAATCAAAAATCCCCCAAACCTTTCAACAAGTCAAAGGACCGGATCTGCTGTTAGCCCAGCGAGGTACCGAGGCAACCAGTGTGAGGGAGATCACAAGAAAAACAACTTAACACTGGGGCATTTGTCAACTACCCAGGAAATGATGACGTGCAAATTGGCACCCATGCAACAATCCCATCAACATGCACCATCATCATCAAATGCTACCGCATGTCAAATTCAATCTCCAACGGTACGATCATCTGGCATTTGTCAAGCATAGTTTTCCCGGGATACGATGACCCGCGTGAAAGGGGATTTTATTTGACTTGATAGGAGTCGGATTAATTCTGACAAGCAGCCGTGGAGCACGATCGTGAGTATGATTAGACGAAGAAGGCTATTCAACCTTTTGATCAGGTACAGAGCCTTAATTCAAAGCAACGTTTGCGACAGAATCGACCTCATGTGACAACCTTCACTTTGCATTTGCACAAACTTTCAGTTGTGGGGTATAAAACTATGACGACGTTGATGGCGATTAACACATAGTCAGACAGTCAATAATTATCAAGCTAAAATCAAGAAGTCAAACGATAAATGATTATCAAGCTAATGTCTCGAATCGTGGCCTGGGTTATTCGAGTAATTAAGCCCGAGGGGTGTCTCTACACCTAGTGCCCTAAAGCCATCTGGTTTGGGAGTCGCTGGCCCAACACTCATTACATGGATAACTCAGAGCCTAAGAAAACGAGCATTACAATAGAGGAGGCCGAGCAGATTCGAATCGTGGCATGGGCTACTCGAGTAATTAAGCCTAAGGGGTGTCTCTGCATCTGGTGCCCTAAAGCCGTCTGGTTTGGGAGTCACCGGCCTAACACTCGCTACATGGGTAACTCAAGCCTAAGAAAACGAATCTTGCGCAAGGTCAAGCAAATAATGAATGGGGCAGACCACCAGCTTGTCTCGAACCGTGGCCTTTGTTACTCGAGTAAATAAATCCGAAGGGGTGTCTGTACGCCTAATGCCCCAAAACCGTCTGGTTTAGGAGTCATTGGTCCAAAACTCGTTAAATGGGTAACTTTGAATAGCCTAAGAAAACGAGACAAGTGAAGTGGACTAATAAAGAGAAAAGATAATATGAAAAAACTCTCGGCCTTAAACAAAAAGTCAGGAAAGAGAAATCCCTACTGAATGCTGCATCGCACAGTGCATTTGTCATATGACGTCAATCCTGCTAAGGACGTTGTCGAGAATGGAGACAGAGTGCCTTTGACGGGGGAAGGTAGTTCTTTTGAATTCGACCTTACTCACGTACAATGACCATGAATGCTTGAAGGTGTTCTTACGATTTCATAACTCGTCAAATAGAAAATCATCAACTCACGAGGGATTGAAAAAAAAAAAAAAAAAACCTTCCAATCTAGTACATTCACGGTTCACAACTTGCTAGATTGTGCGATCAATAGATATTCAATTTCATGTGCTTTAACTGCATTTTTGTCGAGATTATAATATCTTTGTGTTGAACTAACACTAACGGCCCGAGCCTTCAAGTTTTGGCATTTGTTAGTCATCTGATATGCAGGATCTTGCAGAGTTGTGGATAACTCAGCACGATCAACATCGCGAGTTCTCGATAGAAATTCTTGGTAGCGACACGCGCCAAGGCAGGGGCAGTTAAGAATCGTGAAATGGAAGGAAGCTGAGGCTGTACAGAACTTCTCGTCATTGGGCCTCTCCCCAATCCTGACTATCACTGCCTCGACATCCAAATGATCCACGTGCATGAGCATATACAAGGATGATATAATGCGGGACAACAGCATATCGGCCAGCAGAAATGATCAAAAGGCCAAAGAGCCCAACATAGCTGTCGATCATCGTAGAGAGCAAAACAGATTGCCTCAACTCGATGAAATGAAAACGACCAAGAACAGGCAGAGTACCGAACCAATGTTGAAGTCTAGAAACTACACTTCACGACGAGGCGTGATCCGATCAAATGTTGGCAAACAATGACGACGGTCGAATCGTATCATTTGACTGAACAGGGGTCATTTCTATCCAAACATATGTTGTGCACATGCATTTGTCCATAACATATCTGCCAGATCATGCATAACATCTTTTTCATGCATGCAGGTACGATCAAAATGAAAATCTTCAGGAAAGTACAAGCACGTCGCTTTCAACCTCACAAATGATCAGAGTGATGGCTTTTGCGGCATGGTACATGGACGATGTTGGTGGGAGATCCAGGACATGAAGCCGATCACACATCCCATTTCAAAAAAAAAAAAAAAATCACTCAAATCCAATCAATGACCCCTGGGAAGGGCTGGTATCCAACCAACAGACGACCCCTGGGAAGGGCTGGTATCCAAGTAATCAACGATCCCTGGGAAGGGCTGGTATCCAAGCAATCAATGATTCCTGGGAAGGGCTGGTATCCAAACAATCAATGATCCCTGGGAAGGGCTGGTATCCAAATAAGGAAGTGAACCTGGAAGGCATCCAAGCAAACCACAACAAGATGATGAGCAACCCTGGGAAGGGTTGATATCCACAAAAAGAAAAAAAACAAAAAACAACAAACCCTGGGAAGGGCTGAGATCCACGCGAACCACAACAAGATGGTGAGCACCCCTGGGAAGGGCTGATATCCACAAAAAGAAAAAAGACAAAAAACAACAAACCTTGGGAAGGGCTGAGATCCACGCGAACCACAATAAGATGGTAAGCAACCCTGGGAAGGGCTGATATCCATAAAAAGGAAAAAAGACAAAAAACAACAAACCCTGGCAAGGGCTGAGATCCACGCGAACCACAACAAGATGGTGAGCACCCCTGGGAAGGGCTGATATCCACAAAAAGAAAAAAGACAAAAAACAACAAACCCTGGGAAGGGCTGAGATCCACGCGAACCACAACAAGAGGGTGAGCAACCCCTGGGAAGGGCTGATATCCACAAAAAGAAAAAAAAAAGAAAAAAAAAAGACAAAAAACAACAAACCCTGGGAAGGGCTGAGATCCACGCGAACCACAACAAAGATGGTGAGCAACCCTGGGAAGGGCTGATATCCACAAAAAGAAAAAAGACAAAAAACAACAAACCCTGGGAAGGGCTGAGATCCAAACAATCGACCGGCGGCGATAACCGGCGATTACGAGATGGATGTCCGTCGACGAAAACCGGCTCCGACAAGATAACCAACCGGCGACGATAACCAGGGGTTACGAGATGGGTGACCGGCGACGATACCCGGCCCTGACGAGACAATCGTCCGGCGACGAAAACCGGCGATTACGAGATGGATGTTCGGCGACGAAAACCAGCTCCGACAAGATAACCAACCGGCGACGATAACCGGGGGTTACGAGATGGGTGACCGGCAACGATACCCGGCCCCGACGAGACAATCGACCGGCGACGATAACCGGCGATTACGAGATGGATGTCCGGCGACGAAAACCGGCTCCGACAAGATAACCAACCGGCGACGATAACCGGGGGTTACGAGACGGGTGACCGGCGACGATACCCGGCCCCGACGAGACAATCGACCGGCGATGATAACCGGCGATTACGAGATGGATGTCCGGCGACGAAAACCGGCTCCGACAAGATAACCAACCGGCGACGATACCCGGTGGTTACGAGATGGGTGACCGGCGACGATACCCGGCCTCGACAAGACAATCAACCGGCGACGATATCCGGTGATTACGAGACGAGCGACCGGATACGAGACCCGGCGCGGACAAGACGATTGCGTGAGGCATTGATACCCTTACGAATGTTTTGCATGCTTTGCATCTTGTGTTGCATCTTAGGCTATATATGTTGCATCATGTATGTACTGTCATTCTTATGCATTGTCATTCATGCATCGTGTGTCTACTTCTTTATCATGTTCATTTCATTTTAAGATTTCATAAACATGATAAAGAGGGGCAGCTGTAGACACCCAAATTTTGCACTTCGTATACTAACCTTGACAGGAGGGCAAATTCGTCAAATGGACCGGCCTGCGAGAGCAAAAGATGGAAAAAGTACGGACGCTCGACGCCACCATGACAATTTGCAACCGAAATCGACGTGACAGCAAGGCTATCCGAATTTGGCATTCCCGGAAGGTGTGGCACGCCTCCCAATGATTCCCGGACTGTAAAATACGAGCCTGTCAGCGAAAACCAGCGTCACGACACGAAAATCGAGGCGTAGCACGAAAATTGAGAAAGTCAAGCCAGCCAGCCGCGGATTGATTTGCGGCCAAGTGAGTGCGCCAGCACGGAAACCAGGAAATCAGCACTATTAGCTGAGTGCGATGGGAGGTGGGCCAGCCAGCCTATTTCAGCTCAGTTTCTTCATTTCATCCAGGGAGAACAACAGCAGTTTTGAGAAAAAAAAAGAAGAAAGAGGAGTGGCGGCAGCAGCTCGAAAAAAACAGCAAAATCAGTAACAATTAAGAGAGAAAAGAGAGAAAATAGTGAGGAATTGTATCCATTTTGTGAGACTATATATCATATATTTCTACTCTATTCAATACACAAATTCATATATATTGTGTGGATTATTTGCAAAGTGAAAAATCGTTTGTTTTAGCATTTTGTTTTACCATTTTTGTTGAAGCTTTTTGTCATTCGACTTATATTAAATGTAGTTGTTCTTGTATATTGTTGTGAATCCGTGGATTGAGGGCTATTAGTGAGGGTTCCCAAATGGAACGAAATTCCTCCTAATGGCCCGATGATATCCATTTGGTGAATTTTTAGCTCTTTGTAATGATGCATCGTGCATAGGTTGTTTAGATTGCTATTTTAGGATCTTGTGGGTGTGTAGCGATTTTGGATGTGAGCCTAGGAGCGCGACCCCGTGGTCCAAATCCGATGATGGACATCTATTGATATATGTAATAAATTCGATGTATCTTTCATTGTAAATATGTAATCGTCGGGCCTTAAAACGACGCCAAGGCGAGAATCGTGTTTAAGGCCCCGAAATAGTGAAACTTGTGATCGTAGGCGTTTGGGATTATTTTGATGGCTTACATGCCCATGAATAGCCCCAACGCATTTTAATGCTTGATTTGATTTATGAGACGAAATTGATTTCAAAGCTAAACGATAAGATTTTCGTAAAATCAATCGAACTAGGTTATTAGAATCACGAGGCTAAAATTTGGGAATGCTAATGAACGTCGATTCCTATTTAACGAGAAAGCTAAAGAAAAATCGTTTTCAAACATCACAAAAATGGTTTTATAAAATAAGAAATGTTTTATTAAATCTTTGTGCATAGGGTGAAAGAGATCGTAGAAGTTGCCCATCATGTTATCTACGAAGGCAACGTATAGATCTCAATTCGTATTTTGACGAAGGTTTAGAAAACTCTTATTTTGCCAAAACGACACCTAATGAAAATCTCATAGTTTTTGACAATTAAAATCAAACCTTTTCTCATGAAGCTTTCTCGTATAAGCCGAAGGACATTCTAAGGCATTCTCAAAATAAAGCACGACTTTTTCATACAAAACCTCCAAATGGTATTTTTCATGCAAACTCACCACCACGTTCATATAGTCACACACACACACACACACGCACACACACATTCAAGAATTAAAAGGATAGAAAAAGTATCAAGATTGCGGTAACCGTGTTTCACGGAAGTCGGGGGGTACCTAACACCTTCCCCTCGCTTAAGCAAGCCCCCGAACTATATGAATCTCGATTCACAGACCAATTAATTCGGAGTCATATATGAGCCAGCGATTTATAAAAAGCGAAAACTCGGATGAGTTGGTACATCCATTTCAAATATACCAACTGACGACTCTGGTTAATTGGCTCATCATAAAAAGCGATCTTTTCAAAACCCCGTCGACATTCAAGCCGACCTTTTCCAAAAAATCATCTAAAATTGGAAAAGACAAAAAAAGACACACGAAGTAAAAAAACGGCGTCGACAATGTCCCTTAAGACCTTCAGGGTATATCAAAGGGTATGATTGGGTATAATAAGTTGTACATGAAAATAGGTGAATGATCAACAAAGAATCTACCATTTCTAGTAAAAGGAGAGAATGTCCTATGTGATTCGATAAATGACGACTCAGAAGTCTTTGGCCAAAGCAGAATGAAATTAGAAAGGAGTTTCTAATTTGCATTAATCAGAGTTGTGCATTTCAGAATCGAAATACATATAATTAAATAAAATAAGACTTGACAGTAATTCCATGTCTTATATTTAATTGGGACATTGTATGGTAGAAGGATTGAATTGTACAGTAACTATACACTGAAAGGTTCTTTTATGATTAATGTTGAAATCTATATTATCTGGAAAGTCGTTGATCGCTAAAGGGGCTTACCCTTATTGTAGAATAAATATTATTTATTTAAATGAATTAAATAGTTGAATTTATTTATTTAAATAAGATTAGAATTGTTCTAATTGATTTATTCACAACTGGTTTAATATGGAGAACCTAAAGGGTCACACCGCAAAAGAAAAATATTTATTTAAGAAGTAAATGGCATAATTGTAATAATAAGTTAAGTGTATTTAATTTAGTCTATGGAGATAGAATAAATTAAATAGCTTAATATTTATTATTTAATATTTTAGAAATATTAAATATAAATTAATAAGAGGAGTCTTATTATTATTATTACTATTACTATTACTATTATTTAATTCCTAATAGGGATTGGGAATTAATTAATAGAAATACTCTCACATGAATTCCTAATTGGATTAGGAGTTTAATTTAATTAAAGGAGTTTAATTAGAATAGAAACCCTAATCCTAAATAGTTTAGGAAAGGGTTTTCCTACATCTATAAATAAGAGAAGTCTTATCATAGATTAGGGTTACACACTCTTGCATAAGAATTGTAGAGAGTACTTACAATTTCTATAGAGATAGAAACTAGGGTTTTGCCAACACCCATCTTCTTAAACAAGTATTATTCCTTGGTGGATCACCTCTAGAGGCCAAACACTTGGGTGGCTAACGTTGATCAAAGGAAGGAATTTAATCGGTGGAATTCAAGGAGAAAGCGAAGGAATTGGAGGTGAACTTGTACCTGAGGAAGCTAGAATTCTAGAAGGGTATAATTCTTATTCTCCATCTCTTTCGTTTAATTAATAATTGTGCATAAAGAAAGATCATGGTGATGGTTTGTATAAAATTTTAAAATCTGATTTTATCGCGCTTCCGCACTATTTATGTAATTTGATTGCATATTCGCGCTATGTACAAACCTAACAGTGGTATCAAGAGCCAAACTTTATGCGAATTATTAATTGTTTTGATTCTGTATATACATTGATATGTGTTAAGAACAATTTAATTGGGCATAATTGTTTGTGTAAAATTATTTTATTTATTTTATTTATTTTTTTTAATTTATTTCGATTTTATTTATTTTCAATTAAGATAAAAGGTTTATTTTGATTTGGAATATAATTAAAATTAAAAGTTTTATTTGAACTTGGAATTGGATTCTACGTTAACTAGAATAAAGGAGTTTATTCATATATGGAATAGGATTCCATGTTTCCTAGAATAAAGGAGTTTATTCACATATGGAATAGGATTTCATGTTTCCTAGAATAAAGGAGTTTATTCACATATGGAATAGGATTTCATGTTTCCTTAAAAAATAAAGATGTTTATTTTGATAAGGAATAGGATTCAACATATTTTATTTTCCAACAATTTTAAGTTAAAAATAAAGGTGTTTATTTTTATTCAAAAAATTGGATAAATTAAAATAAAAGAGTTTATTTTGATTTGGAATATGATTAAAATAAAGAAGTTTATTTTAATTAAAATTGAATTTCATGATAACTAATTAGAGTTGGAATTGGATTCCATAATAACTAATTGGAGTTGAAATTGAATTTTATACTAACTAATATTGCCCATTAAATGATATCAATGCATATATGGAATGATTTTATTATTCATGGGATGAATGTTATTTATTGATACATATAGAGATATGTATGATAATAAATAGGGATTGATTATGGACTATTGACCAATGTGTGATTGGATTTATTTTAGTGGATGCTTGAATGAATGAGTTTTATAAATGGGGTATGCGTACCTCGTCTTCTCTAGTTTTTCCTTGATGTAAATTCTATCTCCCTCCTATGTACCTCCCCTTGACTGTTGATCAAGGTTTCTATTTATTGTAAATAGTTTATGTAATAGGTTTAGTTAGAATTACTTGAAGAATTGGAGACAAAGGAGCAAGGAGCGCTTGAAGACCCGTTTGTAATGGAGCCCGGGTTTAAATGTAATAGTTATATTTAAATTTAATTCTTGCACCCTAGGTTTGACCTTTTGGTTCACTTGGTGGCTCTAGTGAACCAAACTAGAATAAAAGTCCATAATCAATCCGGGTAGAATATAGTATTCTATATGTGCATGCTTGCTATGTATATATTATATATTATACAACATGCTTCGCATGTTAAATAATATGACGCGTATTTTATATATATATGTGCATGCGCGCTAAACAAGATGAGACAAATAATAACAAACCCCTCAAAGAAATCATATTAAGTCCTAAGCGTTCAAAGATATTAGGAATGTCAAACGTCGCCTTCTAGCATGGTAAAGCAATAGAGTATTAAATATTTAATATGAGTTTGTTGTGTCACCACAAGGTAAGTATTAAAATATTTAATATGTTGCTTTTATCACATTTGATGCTTATACATAGACTGAACGATGCTGTTTTGTTGTGTCACACAAGGACATTGTTTTTCTTTCGAATATATGGAAGTGCTAGGTTGGACTTAACTTGGATAATTTTGATTCGGATGTGTCACACTTGATCAAAATAATCTAAGAGGCAAATTAAAAGGAGTTACATAGTGATGTAATTGACAATAGTTGTCTACCTATTTATTTATATATCGTTTGTTGTGTCACATAAGGCTATATACATTTGAAATGGGGTCCTTACTCTCACTAACAAATCTTTAATTAGATTTGTCGAACTGTATATTGAGGGTAATATAGTTTGATGAAAATAGTGGGAGATACCAATTTAAAATAAAGGCCTAATTTATTTTGGTAATTAATTAAAAATGAATGTATGCTAAAATGTTGTTAAATTACAAATTCATTTACAGAATTTTACGATGTCTAATTCACTATCACTGCATAGCATATTAGATGCTAATTAACCGGACCGAATTACACGGACTAGTTAAGGAATTTGAGAATAGTTCTCAAGGCTGAAAAGTTATCTTATGTCCTTAATATACCTATCCCTGCAATGGTTGCAGACAATGCCTTAGAGGAAGAGATTGCTACTTTTAGAAAGTGGCAAGATGATGCACAGTTGGCTCAATGCATCATGCTCGCATCCATGAGTAACGAGCTTCAGCGTCAGCATGAAACTATGGATGCTCCTACTATACTCCTGCACCTTCAAGGAGTTGAAGGGTGAGGAAAGTAGGACTATTAGATATCAGATATCTAAGGAGCTCTTCCGATCTAGAATGACCGATGGCACTACAGTATAGACAAATGTCCTAAAATGATCAATATGATTGAACAATTGGGACAACTGAGTTTTAATGGATGGAGAGTTGATCCAAGATTTGATCTTGCAATCACTTCCGGACTCTTTCTCACAAATTGTTGTGAATTTCAGATGAACAAGCTATATGTCAGCCTGCCTGAGTTGCTTAAACATGTTGAAAATAGTAAATAGTCACTTTCCAACCAAGAAAGACCAAGTCTTACTAGTAGATGATTCTTCCAGGTAGCGGAAGAGGGCCAAAGGATCTTCTGAAAAGAAGAACAATTCAAAGAAGGTTTATGAAAAGGCAATAACTAAGGACACTAAGAACAAAACTGATGCAAATAGCAAATGAGTTTGCTTCCAATGCAATAAGCCTGGACACTGGAAAGGAAACTGTAAGAAGTATCTTACAGAGGTTAACTAGAAGAAGCTTAGTGAAGCTTCAGTTACAGATATGGGTTTGTTCATAATTGAAATAAATTTTTCTATAAGTTAAGGTTCTACTTGGGTATTGGATACCGGCTGTAGTTCTCACGTATGCAATCCAATGCAGAGACTAAGCAGAAGTAGAAAGCTAAACAAAGAGTAAGTAATTTTATGTGTGGAATAGAGCAAAGGTTGTTGCATTAACCATAGGAACTTATAGTTTAGCATTGCCTACGGACAGGTCTATTAAGTTAATAAAGTTGTTATTATGTTCCAGTTCTCTTTAGAAACATTATTACTTCCATTGTTGGACAAGGAAGGTTTTGGTATTATATTTAAGAACAATTGTTGTTCTATTTATAATGATAATGTTTTGTATGAAACTGAAATATCACTTGATAGACTTTGTAAACTTGACTTACATGAAAAATAATTTTGCAAATTGAACAAACTAGTAAAAGAAAAAGGAGATGGTCATTCAAAGAGTTGAATGTGTGTATTTGATGAAATACACTTCTGAATTCTTTGAACATTTCAAAGAATTCAGAAGTGAAACAAATTGACAAAGTATTAAGATTCTTTGATCAGATCAAGGAAGGAATATTTGTGCAATAAGTTTCTAGATCATCTCAAAATGGTATTTTCTCATAATGGACACCTCTTGATACGCAATAATTGATTGGTGTATCTGAAAGGAGAAATTGTACCTTGTTGGACATGGTGCAGTTCATAATGATTTTTACCGAAATTCTAGTATCCATCTGGGGTCAAACCCTAGAAACGGCTGCATATCTACATAATAAGGTAACCTCAAAATCCGACCCCAAGACTCCATAAAAGTTATGGATAGGGAGGATTCCTAATCTTAAGTAAGTTAAGATAAGGGGTTGTCCAGCTTATAGAAAAGGTTTCAAAGATAAGTTTGGGACAAAATCTGACAAGTGTAGACTTGTGGGATATCCTAAAGTAAGTTTAGGGTATTATTACTATAATCCTACACGCTGCCTTCTTAGATAAAGATGTTTATCATTGAAGGAGCTAATGGGAGGGTAAAAGATCTTGAAGGAGTTCAAGAACCACAAAGCACTTTAAGTCGAATCGAGGAACCTGTAGATAGACCTATTGTACCACAACCGAATCGTAAATCTGGAAGAGTACCGAAGATACCTGGGAGGTATGGATTCATCATAGAGGATGATGATGAGGTACGCATCATAGAGGATGATGATCCAGTTATATACGATGAGGCTATGAGTAGAAGACACTCAGTGAAATGGCAGATAGCCATGAAATCCAAAATGGACTCCATGTATGAGAACCAAGTATAGACTCTGGTTACTCCACAAAAGGGCATAGTGCCAAGAGTGTGAATATGGGTCTTTAAGAGAAAGACTAGGGCAAATGGCAAGGTGGAGACCTATAAGACCAGACCTGTTTAAAAGGTTTTTCAAGTCAAGGAGTTGACTGTGATAAAACCTTATTACCGGGTAATGCTCAAGTCCATTTGGATTTTGCTTGTGATTGCAGCTTATTACGAAATCTGGCAAAATGGATGTGGAGACACCCTTCCTCAATGAAGACTTGAGGAGAATGTATGTATGATACAGCCAGAGGAATTTGTTTCAAAGGTTGAAGGAGATCGTGTTTTAAGCTACAATGATCCATTTATGGATTGAAGCAAGCTTCTCAAAGATGGAACATTCGTTTTTGATGAGATAATCAAAAGAGTTTGATTTTATCAAAAACGAGAATGAACCTAGTGTGTACAAAAGGTCAGTGGGAGCACTGTGACATTCCTAGTATTATATGTTGATATATTACTGATAATGAATGACACACCAATGTTACAATCAGTAAAGATAAAATTGTTTAAACATTCCTCCATGAATAACTTGGGAGGAGCATCCTATAAATTTGGGATATAAATCTATATAGATAGATTTAAAAGGATGTTCGGCTTGACCCAATGAACGTATATTCATTCGATGCTAAAGGTGTTTAGCATGGCAAACTCCAAGAGAGGTCTCATGATGATGAGCCATGGAGTGTATCACTCTAAAATTATCCCCAAATTGAAAGAGAGATCGCATGAGTTACTATCATGTATGCAATGAATATACAAGGCCTGATGTTGATCAGACATATTCTGGAGAAGATCACTGTAAGACAGTGATAAACATCTTTAGGTACTTAACCGGTACTGAAGA
The DNA here is from genome assembly GCA_034770075.1 of Aralia elata. NCBI lineage: Eukaryota > Viridiplantae > Streptophyta > Magnoliopsida > Apiales > Araliaceae > Aralia > Aralia elata. The sequence goes on from CM068381.1 coordinate 8,211,617, forward strand.
TGTGATCATGATTCATGGTAGGTCTGAATTAAAACTAGAGAGCTAAACAGACTCAAGTTTTTCAGACTAACCAAGACGATAACAAATCCACTTTAAGGTAAATCGTTACCTTGAAAGGTGGTGCAGTGAATTGGAAAGGTTCCAAACAGCAAAGAGTTGCTGGTTTAGTGACAAAGACAAAGTATATAGCTGTAAATGAAGCTGCAAGTTTGATTGTTTGGATGGAAAAGTTCATTACAGAACTGGGAATGGTTCCTAAGTCTCATCTTGGATTCAAACATGTGTTGCAGCACTTTCATTTGATTAGTGGAATCATTGAAAGAGAAAAAGTCACTATAGAGATAGTGGACTATCGAGAACAACATTGCATATCCATCTACTAAAGCTTTATCCAAACAGCAGGATGATCGTCACTTAGAGAAGAAGGGTATTAGATACCATGGCGATTGGCTTTAGTGCAAGTGGGAGATTGAAATTAGTATGCACACAAGCCAATCATATTTGATATGATGTAGCATATACTTTGTAATCTTATTCGGTTGTTAAAAGGCATTTTACATTATCTACATAATGCTGTTATATTAAATATGATAAACCCATAGTTTTGAGCAATGCTTTTAGAATCATGATGGTGATCATGCTAACGAGATCTAAATTCTAGATAGCTCACAAACTTAAATTGTTCCTAATCGATGGATTACTAAAAAGGGGATTAATGAATCCGGATAGATTAGTATATACGTTGCTTGCTCTTATGAAGAGAATGATTGATCTCATAATCATTTGTGTGGAGACACTAAAGCAAATATGTAGGTGCTTATTAGAGAATAAGTTCACTGAACGTGGCTCGCTAAGGAATACCTAATGGAGTTTTACTCGCCTGTCAATAGGAATTCCTCTAGTGATAGTAGTACAAGTGATCCTTGGACTTGAGATCATCATAGTATCTTGTGTATGATGAGTTATACTTTGACATGTCTCTTAAGACCTTTAGGGTATATCAAAGGGTATGATTGGGTATAATAAGTTGTACATGAAAATAGGTGAATGATCAACAAAGAATCTACCACTTCTAGTAAAAGGAGAGAATGTCCTATGTGATTCGATAAATGACGACTCAGAAGTCTTTGGCCAAAGCAGAATGAAATTAGAAAGGAGTTTCTAATTTGCATTAATCAGAGTTGTGCATTTCAGAATCGAAATACATATAATTAAATAAAATAAGACTTGACAGTAATTCCATGTCTTATATTTAATTGGGACATTGTATGGTAGAAGGATTGAATTGTACAGTAACTATGCACTGAAAGGTTCTTTTATGATTAATGTTGAAATCTATATTATCTGGAAAGTCGTTGATCGCTAAGGGGGCTTACCCTTATTGTAGAATAAATATTATTTATTTAAATGAATTAAATAGTTTAATTTATTTATTTAAATAAGATTAGAATTGTTCTAATTGATTTATTCACAACCGGTTTAATATGGAGAACCTAAAGGGTCACACCGCAAAAGAAAAATATTTATTTAAGAAGTAAATGGCATAATTGTAATAATAAGTTAAGTGTATTTAATTTAGTCTATGGAGATAGAATAAATTAAATAGCTTAATATTTATTATTTAATATTTTAGAAATATTAAATATAAATTAATAAGAGGAGTCTTATTATTATTATTACTATTACTATTATTTAATTCCTAATAGGGATTGGGAATTAATTAATAGAAATACTCTCACATGAATTCCTAATTGGATTAGGAGTTTAATTTAATTAAAGGAGTTTAATTAGAATAGAAACCCTAATCCTAAATAGTTTAGGGAAGGGTTTTCCTACATCTATAAATAAGAGAAGTATTATCATAGATTAGGGTTACACACTCTTGCATAAGAATTGTAGAGAGTACTTACAATTTCTATAGAGATAGAAAATTGGGTTTTGCCAACACCCATCTTCTTGAACAAGTATTATTCCTTGGTGGATCACCTCTAGAGGCCAAACACTTGGGTGGCTAACGTTGATCAAAGGAAGGAATTTAATCGGTGGAATTCAAGGAGAACGCGAAGGAATTGGAGGTGAACTTGTACCTGAGGAAGCTAGAATTATAGAAGGGTATAATTCTTATTCTCCATCTCTTTCGTTTAATTAATAATTGTGCATAAAGAAAGATCATGGTGATGGTTTGTATAAAATTTTAAAATCTGATTTTATCGCGCTTCCGCACTATTTATGTAATTTGATTGCATATTCGCGCTATGTACAAACCTAACAATTCTATCTTTTCTTCTTTTAGAGGATCACTCTAATTAGTACTGAGGATCCATAAGGCCTTGAACTTTTTCATATTCTATGGGTAATATGACCCACAAACGTTTGACAATCACAAGGACTGAAAAACTCTTAACTCTTGTCCATAACATTTCTATCATAATAATAACTGAGTGGTTATTTAAACCAAAACTTTTCTTTCAATACCCTTCGAAATCATATTGTTCGATCTCATGGCAACCCATCAGAATCATAGTGTTTGATCTCATGGCAACCCATCATAATGATAGTGTCTGATCTCATGGCAACCCAACAGAATCATAGTGTCTGATCTCATGCTTAACTTTGAACATATATCGTCCAATACTTACGTTAGAATCATGTGCTCGAGCTGAAGTATTCCCCTTTAGCAGGGTTGTTTATTTCAGTTACTATTATGACCAAACATAATATTGTTCATAAAACTTGACATGCAACCTTAATGTTTCCCTAACAATAACTATCAGATATATGAGAAAAGAATCACCTTCTCAGCATATAACAAATAGCGTGACACAAGATTTCAATCTATTATCATGATAGTAAACTGAGTTTTTCCTCCACCCAAGAACTAATGAATCAGTTCCTCGTCTCATCAACACTACCACAATTGTATCAACAGTGCGTACCGGCTTTACGATACCTCAACTATAACGCCCCCAAATCCGGGTTCCTAGAACCTCAGACCTGGTGTGTCACGATACTACATCATCATACAGATTCTATAAATTAACACGGAATATATAAATATACAATGTTCATTACAATTGATTCTACAACAATTCCCCAGGTCAACAACCTTAACAATATACATACCTTAATAACTAAAAAGGTTTACATCAATTGCTAACTAATAGCTCCATAACTTCTGTTCAATAACCAACATTACAGAGTTTCTTTAATTCCTGGATCAGAATCTTTACACTTCTTCTTACGCCATAAGATCATATACATTATGACCTATTCTATTACACGGTTATGAGTAACTAAGTATTCATAACACAACATTTTGCCCTGATATAGGGTTCTCAACATCTAACACATTCAAATGCTCAAATTTGACATTTACAGGTATTCTATTGCTCACTATATACAATGTTGATTACTCCTAAAAGGGTTGTACCAGAATATATGCAAAAATCTATCTGATGCATTACGCTTTACTCGTTTCGCGGTCCTTACCAGAAGACTCGATTATCTCGTGCATAACTGAAATTGTTTATTTGGGGTTAGCACGACGGCTTAGCAAATCCAACAGTTTACACATTTCATGCTTCACATAACATACAAGTTACATCTAATCATGCATTAAATTTCTAGTCAATGCATTTCCATGTGCTTTATGCATTTCATGATATGTATCTCTATATACATCATACTTATACTCCAAACACCTCAGGATACGCATCTCTGTATGTTTAACACTTGTCATTCAACATATTATAAGCTTCATGTTGAATAGCTAACACATTGTTCATAATTTTCATACTTTGCATTTAGTCACATAACAATCATATAGCTAACCAGTTCAACAAAAGCAACATAATCCATTATCTACCATAAGCACATGGTTTAAAACACATTCTCACATAGGAGCAAGTTACTGAAGATCTTGCCTGATTCGATGCTTACAGATTTACTTTACGATTCAGCTCTGCAAGTATCCTACAGTGATTATAATTGATCCTCTGATCAGTTAAGCTAATCATAAGTAATGAATTAAATACAGTTGCTTAATAGACTCGTACGGTCTGTTCTGCTGACAATCAAACACCCTTCGGTCTGCTATGTCAGCTCTACTATTAGTAGGGCTTTAATACCATCGAAGGAGTCACTCTACAATTAGTGGGGTGACTCTATGATTACTGACTAGGTGACTATATGCCAAGGTTAGTTGGCTTAGCTTAACAGTGCTCTTCTATGACTCTTCGATCATGAGCGAACTCTACTATGGTCTGATGAAGCTCTACGATCGGTAGAGGTTGACTCTACGATCGTCAAGTTCACTCTACGATGGCCTACAAGACCTGCTCATCTTACTCTACAATTGTCGAGGGGTTCGGCTCCACTTCGGGACCTGTCATATATCGGGGACCCTTCGTACATCGGGTGTCCTCTCTGTGAGGTTTGGCTTTGAGAACGTCATACGACGAACTCAAGTTTGACTCCGAAGCTTCAGGAGTCGAGTTCGGTCTCAATGACCTTAGGACTTCGGCTTCGGAGTTGTGACTTCAGAAGTCAGGTCCGATCCTTACTGATATTAAGGATTCTTGACTTCGGGTCCAACACTAGATCAGACCCCTAGCAACTAACAGAACCTTCGGGTTCGACTATGGGTTCCCTTCGGGAACCTACTCTGAGTTCGGGTCGGGTGACGAACGCCATCGGAATGGCTTCGACATCCTCTTAAATTGGGTTCATGGGTTAGAAGTAAGGAGACAAGCCTTATTGGAACAGCTTCGACATTTCTACCATAACCTATCTTTGACTCTCTTAATAAGTCAGACTATTATAATCCCTTCGGACATAGTCCATTCCTTACATTGGTTTAACTAACACTCTACTGTCAATTAGGACAGTTCTACAATCGATAGGGATGTAATACCATCGGTAGAATCCATTTTACAAAGACCGAAGGGTTCGACCATCTTACTCAACGGATGTCGAATGGGACTCTACAGTCCCATCGAAATTCAGAACTAGTTCAAAGTACATCTATTAGTTGATTCTGGACTGTGAGGTCTTACCGATCCTCTGCCGACAGGGTTTCGGCTTCGGCTCCGGGTCAGAACCGTTCGTAGTTCGGGGATCCCTTCGGGATCGGATGTGTCTTGAGTCTGGCTTCGGGAAGCCAGAGGTTTGGGTCTGATGACTGCTCTCATACAAAGGTTTGACTTCAGATCCCACTTTGGAAACTATTCCACAGTCTAGGGTCGGGTAACTACCGTTACCTAACCCCGTTGCTTAGGTCCATGAGTTCGGGTTGAGGTGGCAGACCTCACCGAATGACTTCGGTCCTCTCGATACTAACCAGGTATCATAGGTAAGGCCATTAGTACGACTCTGGTTTGAGTCACTAACCAATCCCACATATATATAATAAGTAGTTCCTCAACCGCTACTCTACGACTCCAAAGTTTAACATTACTATAACATTACAACCAATCATGCTTGACTCAACTTCTACTGACTCGAATATAAGGAAAATCTAACTGGGCAAGGAAGACTAAAAACGGTCTCACCTCTTCGTTGTGAACGTACTTTTTCTTTTCTTCTTCCCGAAGCGAATGTTGAAGCTAGATCACCTAGACTCCGACTCCTTTCCTAGTAGTCGACAGCCACCTTTCTTTCTTCTCTCGACAATATAGGGCCCTCAAGCTGAGGAAGAATACGAAAGTAACCTTATGATGCTCTACTCTTACTAACGAATAAGCTAAGTAAGTTTCTTCCTCTTTATTCTGCTCTAGTTACCCAACTGCAGAGTCCTTCCTCTCCTTTAACCTTTCTGACTACCGAGCTTTCAAAGCACTCTTGATAATCCCCTTTATCTCTACATAATAGAGCCGAACAATCTATCAAGCTCTGCAACGAGAGTTAGTGGTTCTATTTATAGGAAAGCTTTTACCTATGCACTGGTCTTTACCAAATCTTGGACCGGTGGGTAACAAGGTTGCCCGTTGGTTGAAAGGTAGTTGGTAAAAAGCTTTACCAACCCATCTCCAGTCCATACTCCCAATACTCATTTCTGCCCTCATGGGATTGTTTTAAACTAAAGCAACATAGAGTAGCCCTAGGCTATAGGCCTGGCTCGGGAGTAGTCCCATCAGGTGTATGTCTATACATATGTACATATATATATATAGATATATACATCCATAAAAAAATAGGTTCCCAAGTTCTATGCTAGTCTTTTGGCCAGTGCCCATAGTAAACGGCTGATTCGACCCTTACACGCAAGATATGGGAGGGTAGGCCATTGGCCTAGCGCGGCTGGTTGTATTTTAGACAGTGACTTAGTACCTTGCATCAGAAATCACAACTCTCAGTGTATTAAGGCCAAGTTCTTATTGGGCTGATCGAGTAGACCCTACTAGCTTCGGATTGGTGTGGGCTACACATAATGGGCCACTCATATACATACTCGGTACCCCAAATTTAGAAGTTTACAAGGGGTTTATTACATATGTACCAAATTACTTAGGACTGGGCCTCTTAACAATCAGCTGGGCTGGTTCAGTAGGCTAGTCTATTAATATTTAAGCATACTCATGGACTATGTAACCACACATAGTCACCCAAATCATTAATGGCTTAAAAATATCATGCAAAAGAATTTAACAACCGGATTTAAAATTATTGACCTCAATAATATTGCTAGAAAAATTGGGGTCATTACATCCTCCCCTCCTTATAAAAATTTCGTCCCCGGAATCACAATACCGAACTTCCTTACTCGGTTTACATCTATCTTCTTCCGAAATCTTTAACGTTGAATAATTCAATGTATCACATTAATATAGGTTTTATATTACCTATTTCATTCATTCCCTTAACCAATTCTTATAGGTTCTATCTCACATCCTTTATTAAACTCGGTATATTTCGAGTATGATCATCTCCTTAATCCATTAATTTCCTTTTCTAAGGATTATTGTATGCCACAATCATCTCAACCATTTAATATCATGATTTGCTAACTTATAAACATTCGGGGTATCACATCAACACTGCACAACTATATCTTTAGTGAGTTAGATTGGTTCCCTAACACATTAAACTCCTGCTCATACAAGAGAGTCGTTCAATTATTCCCCCTGCCCATACAAGAGTTTTTCATCTCAGACACTATCATGAGTTTTTAATTGAAATCCCTACTCATTTCTTAACTATTTTATGAATTTCTTAGTTCATACATCTTACATTTTTCTGAGTTTACTTCTCCACTCTCTCATGTTTTTATGTGGTAATATTATAATTATACATAATCCAATCTAACCATTTCATTCTGATGAAACAGTTTCACACAAAAATATTTAAGATTATTTTATCTTATTACTTCCTTGGGAACTCTTACGAGTCCATTTATCTCCAACCATTCTCGTAAAGAGTTTAGCTTTATTCAATATATTTCTTTCATATAGAATTTTTATGTATTAAGATTTAATAAGATTTATTCATATCTTTTAATTATCTATAGACTCTTCACAAGTTTATTTAATCTTAACCCATCAGATTATACTCCAAGCTACTCGTTACCTCGAAACTATAACCTATTGCTTTGATACCAACTGTAACGCCCCCGAATTCGGACGATTGCCGCCTAAATAAGGGTCGACATTATCTCGTACTTCTATCATAACTTAACCAATGATCCCATAATCATATTGGTTGAATTAGTCTATTACAGACTATAAAATTATAAATTTCCTTAACTTCATCCCTGGATCTTAACTTGATCTCGATCTCATTCTTTCTACAAGTATCAACTTGTAGTAAATTCGTATATATGGATAATACCACACACACACACATATATATATATATCTGTCAAATTTTTAACCTTATGATTTAAACATTCTATACTTCCATATACCCAAGGTTCATAACATTAATAATAGGATGGTTCTTGGGAACACAAGAATCTTGCGATAAATGTTTACATCTTTATCCGCGACAAAATTCCTTTTCTTTATATAACATACTGTATTATTCAATACCCTCACTTGAATACATATCTTTATAGAGATAGCTCTTTATATCGATATTTCCTATCTATCTAAATTTCACAATATTAATAACACACTTCTATTTGGAACAGAGGAACCTTGCGATGAATTTGGTTTCTTCATCGGTGCTAGATCTCTATTCTTACAACACTCACAATGTTATTCAATATACTCATTCAAATTTATAGTTCTTTATCCATACAATATTAATGTTTTATTATCTATCTGAAGTTCAGAGTATCAGCATAACATGATCAGTCCATATTACCAATACCCTCATTCAGATTAATAGATCTTTAACAATTCTAAGTTATATCATGTAGAAGAATTTAACAATCGGATTTAAAATTATTGACCTCAATAATTTTGCTAGAAAAATTGGAGTCATTACATCCTCCCCTCCTTATAAAAATTCCGTCCCCGGAATCATAATACCGAACTTCCTTACTCGGTTTACATCTATCTCCTTCCGAAATCTTTAACATTGAATAATTCAAAGTATCGCATTAACATCTGTTTTATATTACCTATTTCATTCATTCCCTCGACCAATTCTTATAGGTTCTATCTCACATCCTTTATTAAACTCGGTATATTTCGAGTATGATCATCTTCTTAATCCATCAATTTCCTTTTCTAAGGATTATCGTATGCCACAATCGTCTCAATCATTTAATATCATGATTTGCTAACTTATAAACATTCGGGGTATCACATTCACCCCTTCTTCTAAGAATTTCGTCCTCGAAACTCCAACATATTCATCTTTACTCATTCTACCCATCAAAACTAGGTTCTTATCGTAACCTTTACATTTTCCTCCTTTGAGGATTTCTCTTCTATCATCTCATTCTACCTTGACTACTCACTAGGAGTTTACATTTTCCAATCATTCAGGAGTCTTCACAAGTGTTCAATAACTGTGAAGCAGTATAAATAATGTGAAAAGTTAATTCAAGAAAGCTTTCCATGTCGGTCTGAGGGGTTATATAGACCATGAACGTGGAGGTTTAAGGGTATTACTACCCACTACTTATTTTAATCATGAAAAAGGTACTCTACCTCTGCGGGTACAGTAGGTGATCAGCCTATCGTACTATTGCGTTGTGCACAACGACTTTCATAGGTTGAACCATGTTAACCAACCCTTACTTCTTTTCTTGGATTGAACCACGTTAACCAATCTGAGAAATCCCCTTCTTAGGGTTGTTCACCTCAGACTTACTACAAAATTTCGCACCAAAATAATTTGGTTTGGCATAAATTCTCAAAGAATACTTGAATTTCATAAACATATGTCTAGCTGAATCAAATAGCTTAGACGTATACCAATAATTTGAATATCAATCGAAACATTTGTCTAGCCACTTTAGTTGGCATTGACTTATCTTTAAATGGTTCAAAATTCTGAAAATCATTTTATGACGTCATGATACCGCACTGTATTTACAGTTCATTGAGGATTCCGTCATTTCGTGATTTTGTCATACTATATCATACCATAGTGGGCTGACGATCCTTAGATCACATCCAACACTAGGTTATTCTGCATTGATGACTCCATCATCTGTCATTCTACACCAGATTTAATGATGCATTGATGACTGTTAAAAAAATATATTTTGATATTTTTCAAATCATTTTTGTCTTAGCCGAAACAAATAGCATAGACATATGAATCATAGGACCTTTTTAAAATTTATTGGTTCAAAAATTGATCCAACATATTTTCCGAAAACACAAAAGTGCAAATATCAGCACGATGTCAATAAATTCGAAATCTAGCATAGCTAGAAGATTTGGAATACCTACGCTTCCACCATCAACTCCAATTTCTCCCATGACGCATTACCTATTAATTCTATCAATTTCTATTTTCCTCGAAGTTTACTACACTGAAAATCCTCAGATCACAACTTTTTTATACCCCAATATAGTTCACCAAACTTACTGAAAGTAGTATGCACACAAGCCAATCATATTTGATATGATGTAGCATATACTTTGTAATCTCATTCATTTATTAATAAAAGAATTGATTTTCTTAAAAGGCATTTTATATTATCTACATGGTGCTGTTATATTAAATGTGATAAACCTATAGTTTTGAGCAATGCTTTTAGAATCATGATGGTGATCATGCTAATGAGATCTAAATTCTAGATAGCTCACAAACTAAAATTGTTCCTAATCGTTGGATTACTAAATTGGGGATTAATGAATCCGGATAGATTAGTACATATGTTGCTTGCTCTTAGTAAGAGGATGATTGATCTCATAATCATTTGTGTGGAGACACTAAAGCAAGTATGTAGGTGCTTATTAGAGAATAAGTTCACTGAACGTGACTCGCTAAGGAATACCTAATGGAGTTTTACTCGCCTGTCAATAGGAATTCCTCTAGTGATAGTAGTACAAGTGATCCTTGGACTTGAGATCATCATAGTATCTTGTGTATGATGAGTTATACTTTGACATGTCCCTTAAGACCTTTGGGGTATATCAAAGGATATGATTGGGTATAATAAGCTGTACATGGAGATAGGTGAATGATCAACAAAGAATTTACCACGTCTAGTAAAAGATGTGAATGTCCTATGTGATTCGATAAATGACAACTCAGTAGTCCTTGGCCAAGACAGAATGAAATTAGAAAGGAGTTTCTAATTTACATTATTTAGAGTTGTGCATTTGGGAATCGAAATGCATATAATTAAATAAAATAAGACTTGACAGTAAATCCATGTCTTATATTTAATTGGGACATTGTATGGTAGAAGGATTGAATTGTACGGTAACTATTTACTCAAAGGTTCTTTTATGATTAATGTTGAAATATATATTATCTGAAAAGTCGTTGATCGCTAAGGGGGCTTACCCTTATTGTAGAATAAATATTATTTATTTAAATGAATTAAATAGTATAATTTATTTATTTAAATAAGATTAGAATTGTTCTAATTGATTTATTCACAACCGGTTTAATATGGAGAACCTAAAGGGTTACACCGCAAAAGAAAAATATTTATTTAAGAAGTAAATGGCATAATTGTAATAATAAGTTAAGTGTATTTAATTTAGTCTATGGAGATAGAATAAATTAAATAGCTTAATATTTATTATTTAATATTTTGGAAATATTAAATATAAATTAATAAGAGAAGTCTTATTATTATTATTACTATTACTATTATTTAATTCCTAATAGGGATTGGGAATTAATTAATAGAACTATTATTTATTTCCTAATAGGGATTGAGAATTAATTAATAGAAGTACTCTCTCACGAATTCCTAATTGGATTAGGAGCATAATTAATTAAAGGAGTTTAATTAAAATATAAACCCTAATCCTAAATAGTTTAGGGAAGGGTTATTCCTACATCTATAAATAAGAAGAGTCTTATCATAGATTAGTGTTACACACTCTTGCATTAGATTGTGGAGAGTACTTGCAATTTCTATAGAGATAGAAACTAGGGTTTTTTGCCAAACACCCAACTTCTTGAATACTTGTTCTTCCTTGGTGGATCACCTCTATAGGCCAAACACTTGGGTGGCTAACGTTGATCAAAGGAAGGAATCACACCGTTGAATTCGAGGAGAACACGAAGGACTAGGAGTTGAACTTGTACCCGAGGAAGCTTTGTTCTACGAGGGTATAATTCTTATTCTCTTTCTCTTTCGTTTATATCGTTAATTGAGTACATTGATCGATCATGGTGATGGTTTGTATAAAAATTTTAAAATCCGTTTTATCGCGCTTCCGCACTATTTATGTAATTTGATTGCATGTTCGCGCTATATACAAACCTAACAGTGGTATCAGAGCCTAATCATGTGCTAATTATCGATCTTGATGATTCCATGTATGAATTAATATGCGATACGATCGGATTTTGGGCTGAAGAAATTTTTTTCTGAATCTGCGCCGCTTCCAGTTCATTTTGGAGCGCGGCCGCGCCCTAACCCAGAAAACGTTTCTGGGGGTGCAGCGCGGCTGCGCCGCTCCTAGTACAATTTGGAGCGCGGCCGCGCCGGTATGCAGACTTTGAATTTTTTTTTGTTTTCTCAATTAACATAAATGGTCTATTTAATTGATAAAAGTTTAAAATAATAGAGTTTATTTTATCTGGAATAAGATTTCAGATTGTTGAAAATTAAAGGAGTTTAATTTGGATTTGGTTTTTGATTAAAATAAAATAGTTTATTTTGTTTCAAAACTAAATATTAGCAAAACTTTTGCCCATTAATTGATATCAATGCATATATGGAATGGATTTATTATTTATGAGATGAATGTTATTTATTGATACATATAGAGATATGTATGATAATAAATATGGATTGATTATGGACTATTGACCAATGTGTGATTGGATTTATTTTAGTGGATGCTTGAATGAATGGGTTTTCATAAATGGGGTCTGCGTACCTCGTCTTCTCTAATTTTTCTTAATGTAAATTCTATCTCCCTCCTATGTACTTCCCCTTGACTGCTGATCAAGGTTTCTATTTATTGTAAATAGTTTCTGTAATAGGACTAATTAGAATTAATTTTGAAGATTTGGAGACAAAGGAGCAAGGAGCGCTTGAAGACCCGTTTTTAATGGAGCCCGGGTTTAAATGTAATAGTTATATTTAAATTTAATTCTTGCACCCTAGGTTTGACCTTTTGATTCACTTGGTGGCTCTAGTGAACCAAACTAGAATAAAAGTCCATAATCAATCCGGGTAGAATATAGTATTCTATATGTGCATGTTTAATATATATATATATATATTATATATTATACAACATGCTTCGCATGTTAAATAATATGACGCGTATTTTATATATATATGTGCATGCGCGCTAAACAAGATGAGACTAATAATAACAAAACCCTCAAAGTAATATATTAAGTCCTAAGCGTTCAAAGATATTTGGATTATCGAACGCCGCCTTCTAGCATGGTAAAACAATAGAGTATTAAATATTTAATATGAGTTTGTTGTGTCACCACAAGGTAAGTATTAAATATTTAAGATGTTGCTTTATCACATTTGATGCTTATAAATAGACTGAACGATGCTGTTTTGTTGTGTCACCACAAGGACAGTGTTTTTCTTTCGAATATATGGAAGTGCTAGGTTGGACTTAACTTGGATAATTTTGATTCGGATGTGTCACCACTTGATCAAAATAATCTAACAGGCAAAATACAAGGAGTTACATAGTGATGTAATTGACAATAGTTGTCTACCTATTTATTTATATATCGCTTGTTGTGTCACCACAAGGCTATATACATTTGAAATGGGATCCTTAATCTCACTAGCAAATCTTTAATTAGAATTGTCGAACTATATAATGAGGGTAATATAGTTTGATGAAAATAGTGGGAGATACCAATTTAAAACAAAGACCTAATTTATTTTGGTAATTAATAAAATTGAATGTATGCTAAAATGTTGTCTATTTCACATGCAGAATTTAAAAATGTCAAACTCACTATCACTGCGTAGCATACTTGATGCTAACAAACTAACCAGACCGAATTACACGGACTGGTTAAGGAATCTGAGAATTGTTCTCACTACTGAAAAGATTTCTTATGTCCTAAATTCGCCAGTCCCTGCAAGTGTTGCAGAAACAGCCTCTGAGGAAGAGATTGCTACTTTCAGAAAGTGGCAAGATGATGCAATCTTGGCTCAATGCATCATGCTCGCATCCATGAGTAACGAGCTTCAGCGTCAGCATGAAACTATGGATGCTCCTACTATATTGCTGCATCTCAAAGAGTTGTATGGTGAGCAAAGTAGGACTGCTAGATATCAAATATCTAAGGAGCTCTTCCGATCTCGTATGACCGAGGGCACTGCTGTTGAGACTCATGTCCTTAAGATGATCAATCTGATTGAATAACTTAGACAACTTGGGTTCGTGATGGATGGGGAGTTAAGTCAAGATTTGATCTTGTAGTCACTCCCGGACACCTTCTCACAATTTGTTGTGAATTTTCACATGAATAAGTTGGACGTCAGCTTGCCTGAGTTACTTAACATGTTGAAAACTACTGAAGGTCACTTCTCATCCAACAAGAACCAAGTCTTACTAGTGGATGATTGTTCCAAGAAAAGGAAGAGGCCCAAGGTATCTTCTGAAAAGAAGAAAAACAAGAAGGCTAAGGGCAAGGCGAAGAGGAAGGATAAAAAGAAACCTGATCCAGATAGCAAAGGAATTTGCTACCATTGCAATAAGCCGGGACACTGGAAGAAGAATTGCAAGGAGTATCTTGCAGACCAAAAGAGGCTTGGAGAAGCTTCGACTTCCGATCTAGGTTTGTTCATGATTGAAATTAATTTTTCTGAAAGTCAAAATTCTACTTGGGTATTGGATACCGTCTGTAGTTCTCACATATGTAATAATGTGCAGGGACTAAGCAGAAGTAGAAAGCTGGACAAGGATGAAGTCGTCCTACGAGTGGGAAATGGAGCAAAGGTTGCTGCATTAGCTGTAGGGACTTATCGTTTAGCACTGCCTTCGGGCAAGTTCATTAGTTTAAATAATTGTTATTATGTTCCGACACTCATTAGAAACATTATTTCAATTTCTGTATTGGATATGGATGGTTTTGATATTATAATAAAGAACAACAGTTGTTCTATTTATAATAAAAATATTTTTTATGGTGTTGGAAACTTACTGAATGGACTGTACATACTTGACTTGCATGAAAATATACTTCAAATTGAACAAACTAAGAAAAGAAAAAGAGATGATGTTAATTATACCTTTATGTGGCACCGTAGACTTTGTCATATCAATGAAACAAGATTATCCAAGTTGCATAAAGATGGGCTTTTAGAGCTATCTGATTACGAATCATATCCAACTTGTGAATCTTATCTCATGGGTAAAATGACTAAATCTCCTTTTACTGGAAAAGGAGAAAGAGTTACAGAGTTGTTAGCATTGGTACACACAGACGTATGTGGACCTATGACAACGAATGCACGAGGAGGGTATTCTTATTTTATTACTTTCACTGATGATCATTCTAGATTTGGATATGTGTATTTAATGAAATACAAATCTGAACCGTTTGAAAAGTTCAAAGAATTCAGAAGTGAAGTAGAGAAGCAAACTGGTAAGAGTATTAAGATTCTTCGATCGGATCGAGGAGGGGAATACTTAACCAATGAGTTTCTCAATTGTCTCAAAGAAAATGGTATAATCTCACAATGGACTCCACCAGGGATGCCACAGTTGAATGGCGTATCTAAAAGGAGAAATCGAACATTGTTGGACATGGTTCGTTCCATGATGAGTTTTACCGACCTTCTAGTATCCTTCTGGGGTTATGCCCTAGAATCGGCTGCATACCTACTTAACAAGGTACCTACCAAATCCGTCCCAAAGACCCCATATGAGATATGGACAGGGAGGAAACCAAATCTTAAGCATGTTAAGACTTGGGGTTGTCCATCTTATGTCAAAAGGTTTGAGCACGAAAAGTTGAAGACTAGATCCGACTAGTGTAGATTTGTGGGATACCCTAAAGAAACATCAGGGTATTATTTCTATCACCCGACTGATCAAAAGGTGTTTGTTGCGAAACACGCTGCCTTCTTGGAAAAGGAGTTTATCCTTGAAGGGGTCAGTGGGAGTAAGATATATCTTGAAGAAGTTCAAGAACCACAAAATACTACGGATCAAAGTCAGGTACCTGACCAAGTAGAAGAACCTACTGTACCACTACCTATTCGTAAATCTGGAATAGTACCGAAGATACCTGATAGGTATGGATTCATCATAGAGGATGATAATGAGGTACGCATCATAGATGATGATGATCCATTGACTTACGAAGAGGCTATGAGTAGTGAAGACTCAGAGAAATGGCAAGAAGCCATGAAATTCGAGATGGACTCCATGTATGAAAACCAAGTATGAACTTTGGTTTCACCACCTGAGGGCATTAAGCCTATTAGGTGTAAATGGGTCTGTCGACGCCGGTTTTATCCGCTTATGGGGTGATTTGTTACCCTTTCCAATTTTAGCCTTTTGATTGAATGATTTTTTGGAAAAGGTCGGCATTAATGTCGACGGGGTTTTGAAAGATCGTTTTTTATGATGAGCCAATTAACCAGAGTCGCCAGTTGGTATATTTGAAATGGATGTACCAACTCATCCGAATTTTCGTTTTTTATAAATCGCTGGCTCATGTGTGACTCCGAATTAAATGGTCTGCGAATCGAGATTCATAGAGTTCGGGGGCTTGCTTAAGCGAGGGGAAGGTGTTAGGCACCCCCCAACTTCCGTGAAATACGGTTACCGCAATCTTGATACTTTTCCTATCCTTTAATTCATGAAACGTGTATGCGTGCGTGTGTGTGTGTGCGTGCCTAAATGAATGTTGTGGTGAGTTTGTATGAAAGAATCATTTGGATTTTTAGGGAAAATCGTGCTTTAGTTTTGAGAGTGTTTAACAATGTCTTTTCGATATTTACGAGAAAGCCTTATTTTCTTATTGAGAAAGATTTGATTTTAAATTGACAAAAGCTATGAGATTTTTATTAAGTGTTTGTTTTGGTAAAACGTGAGTTTGTTAAACCTTAGCCAAAATAGGAATTGAGATTTGTACGTTGCTTTCATAAATGATAGGCAATTTCTAGAATCTCTTTCGCCCTATGTATCAAGGTTTAGTAAAACGTTCATTTCTCTTTATAAAACCATTTTTTGTGACATTTGGAAACAACTTCCTTTTGGCCTTCTCGTAAAATAGGAATCCACTTTCATTAGCACTTCCAATTTTTAGCCTCGTGATGCTAATATCCTACTTTGATTACTTTTAGCAAAATCTTGATTGTTTTGGGCTTTGAAATCATTTTGTTGGATGATGCAAATCGAACTAAATATCAAACGCGTAGGGGGCTATTCATGGGCATGTAAGCCATCAAAATATCCCCTAACGCCAACAATCACATATTTTACTATTACGGGGCCTTAACCCGATTCTCGCTCTAGCGTCGTTTTAAGGCCCAACGATTACATGTTACAACAAAACGAGTACCTTGCATCCATTACATGTATCAAAACGTCCATCATCGGATTTGGACCACGGGGTCGCATTCCTAGGCTCACACCCATAATCACTACATACCCGCAACACAAATACTACGAAACTAAAACAACACGGATTGCCTAATACACCATGATATCCGAAAATAATAGTCTAACTAAATTACATCCAAGCAATCACCATAAATAAGCTAGAAATTCCACCAATTGGATATCCTCGGGTTTATTAGGAAGAATTTTGTTCCGATGGAACCCTCACTAATAATCCCTAATCCATGATTTCACAATGCAACGCAAAAAAGGATGCATTTAAGAGGATTCGGATAATAAGAGCCTATCAAAATGGTACGAGCAAATGTCAAAACAAAAGATTTTCACCTTGCAAAATGATCCCCACAATATGTAGGAATTTGTGTATTGAGTAGAGTAGAAAATATGAGATATAATCTTACAAAATTTGGTACAATTCCTCACTCTTTTCACTCTTTTTCTCTCCTAATTGCCCTTATTTTGTTGCTGTTTTCTCCCTATTTCCGAGCTGCTGCTGCTGATTTTTTCCTCTTCTCCCTCCTCTTTTTTGTTCCTGTATGCGAAATGGCCTGATAAGGGACTGTCAAGGGCAGCCGCAGATTGATCTGCGGCTGGCCGCAGATTGATCTGCGGCTGGCCCTTGGTTCTCCCCCCAGCCGCGCTCGAGTCCCGTGCGCTCGAGTCCCGTGCCGTCTCGAGTTCCGACCTTGGCCGCGGATTGATCCGCGGCTGACTGTGCTGATTTTCTCATTTTCCGCACCTCGTCTCGATTTTCGTGCCGTACCGTTGATTTCCGTTGAAGGGCTCGTACTCTGCAGTCCGGGGATCTCCAGGAGACGTGCCACCTCATTCGGGGACGTCTGTCTCGGATGGCCTTATTGTCACATCAGCTTTGATTGCCAATCACTGCGGTGGCGTCGGGCGCTCGCCCTTGGGCCCACTCCTTCACTCCCGCGAGCCGGTTCAATTGACGATTTTGCCCTCCTGTCAAGGTTAGTATAGGGAACGCAAAATTTGGGTATCTACAGCTGCCCCTCTTTATCATGTTTATGAAATGATGAATGAAATGAACAAGATAAAGAATAGACACTCGATGCATGAATGACAATGCACATGGATGACAATACATACGTGATGCTACACATATGCCCTATGATGCAACGTATGATGCAATGGATGCAATCCTATTCGTAAAATGGTATCAATGCAATGCGGATGATCGTCTCGTAACCTCCGGTTATCGTCGCCGGTTGGTTATGTTGTTGGAGCCGGTTATCGTCGCCGGACATCCATCTCGTAATCGCCGGTTATCGTCGCCAGTCGATTGTCCCGTCGGGGCCGGGTATCGTCGCCGGTCACCCATCTTGTAACCCCCGGTTATCGTCGCCGGTTGGTTATCTTGTCGGAGCCGGTTATCGTCGCCGGACATCCATCTCGTAATCGCCGGTTATCGTCGCCGGTCGATCGTCTCGTCGGGGCCGGGTATCGTCGCCGGTCACCCATCTCGTAACCCCCGGTTATCGTCGCCGGTTGGTTATCTTGCCGGAGCCGGTTTTCGTCGCCGGACATCCATTCCGTAATCGCCGGTTATCGTCGCCGGTCGATCGTCTCGTCGGGGCCGAGTATCGTCGCCGGTCACCCATCTCGTAACCCCCGGTTATCGTCGCCGGTTGGTTATTTTGCCGGAGCCGGTTATCGTCGCCGGACATCCATCTCGTAATCGCCGGTTATCGTCGCCGGTCGATTGTCTCGTCGGGGCCGGGTATCGTCGCCGGTCACCCATCTCGTAACCCCCGGTTATCGTCGCCGGTTGGTTATCTTGCCGGAGCCGGTTTTCGTCGCCGGACATCCATTCCGTAATCGCCGGTTATCGTCGCCGGTCGATTGTCTCGTCGGGGCCGGGTATCGTCGCCGGTCACCCATCTTGTAACCCCCGGTTGTCGTCGCCGGTTGGTTATCTGGCCGGAGCCGGTTTTCGTCGCCGGACATCCATTCCGTAATCGTCGGTTATCGTCGCCGGTCGATCGTCTCGTCGGGGCCAGGTATCATCGCCGGTCACCCATCTCGTAACCCCCGGTTATCGTCGCCGGTTGGTTATCTGGCCGGAGCCGGTTTTCGTCGCCGGACATCCATTCCGTAATCGCCGGTTATCGTCGCCGGTCGATCGTCTCGTCGGGGCCGGGTATCGTCGCCGGTCACCCATCTCGTAACCCCCGGTTATCATCGCCGGTTGGCTATCTTGTCGGAGCCGGTTATCGTCGCCGGACATCCACCTCGTAATCGCCGGTTATCGTCGCCGGTCGATTGTCTTGTCGGGGCCGGGTATCGTCGCCGGTCACCCATCTCGTAATTCATTTTCACTAGATACATCAAACGGCTGTAAGGGAGCCAAGGGGACCCACCAGGGCCAGCCGCAGATTGATCTGCGGCCAGCCGTAGATAGATCTGCGGCCAAGATCGGGATTCTTAAGCGGCTCGCCGCCTCCAGATCTGTCACTTTCAACTTCGTACCCCACATAGATTTTTGAGATTTTGCTCGTTTGCAAAGGCCTTTTGTCGAGTTTCCCAACTTTTCTGCAAAAACTGCTCCGGTAGGATCGTTCTACGCGCTACAGGTAACACTTTGACCGTTCACTTTTCAATTTCGTCAACATTTTGCAATACATTTGGCTATTTGCATGTTTAGAGATAGAAATGTATGCTTTCCAATGCTATGCTATGTACTATCATATATACATGCTATGTAGCAATTGTGTGAGTCCTATTTTATGCTCATGATGTGGTCCCACATGCTGTTATTCCTTCTCTGCAAGAAAATCATGCATTACTGTACTTTACATGCTGTAACTACACATATGAATGCAATTTTGATCTGTTTGAGGCTTGGATTGATTGAAAACACGTTTGGCTTATGCCTGGGAGGTCCATTTTACAAACGGAACTCTGCCGATTTTTTTTTTTTTTTTTTTTTTTTTTAACATACCATAAACATGCATCATGTTGCATTAATTATATGACATGGGTAGGAATTTAGAATATTCGTGACATAATTCGAAAGGGAACTTACCTTCCTCCTTGCCTGTTATGTTCCAGCTATGGATCCCGATGCTTATAGTAGCTCCTCCGTGTCCCGGACCTCGGGTGTTTCGCCGTCGTAGGGCTGCACCTGCTCCTGTTCCTCCTCGGACCCGTCAGGCTCGCCGCTTGGCGGAGGCTGTCATTCGTCCTGCTCATCCGGACGTTGAGGAGGCTATTCCTCCGGAGGTCGCGGCAGAGAGGGACCATCCTCCAGCACACCGGCTCCAGCTCCTCATAGTGCCTCGTCTGGCGCATCTGTGCAGATCCCCGATCTATTGGGTCGGGATCTCAGTCGTCATCCCTCGGCATCTCTCGTGGCTAACGAGGTATATTCGGTTCTATTCTGATTTTATTCTCAATTTCTCCATTCTCCTTTTATCCGGACTGACCCATTGGTGATTGCCCCAGGTACCCGAGTTTACTCAGCCGAGGGGCAACTGGTTCAACATCTACTCCCTTTACACGGCTTTGCACAGGGACTACCGGGCGGTGGTGGATTCTTGGGGCTTTCGTCACTTCTTTACCATCATTCCCCGGCAGTGCCCCTGGGGTTACATGAGGGCCTTATCAGAGCGCTGGTTCCACCAGACGCAGTCTCTTCACCTTCTGGACTGCGAGGTTGTGCTGACCCCCTGGGATTGGAGATACATTACGGGCATAGAGTTTGCCGAGTCCCGCGTTCCCCTAGATCTCGACATCACTCCTGTGGAGGTCCGGGCTTTATTGGGCTTCGGTGCTGAGGATCGGGTCTTTAAGGCCCGTAGCATTCGATCCGGCGCTTTGGCTGTCGATGCTGTTGGGGGTCTGTACGCACTGCCCATTCCAGCGGATCAGGGCACCAGGGACATTCTGCTACGACGCCTGTTCCTGACCATCATGAGGGGTTGTTTTCTGGGGAACAACTCTTCCACCATTCATTTCAGCGTCGTAGGAGCGGTCAGAGACGTGGACCGCATCGGTGACTATGACTGGGGGTCATTCACCTTTGCCTATTTCCTCCATGGCATGCGTCTACGCTCGGAGGGCCAGACAGACGCTTGGCTCGGATTCTATCATTTTCTGCTGGTGAGACTTCTTTCTTTTTTCTTAATGTATTTCCCGTCAATTCATTTCTTTTCTTTCTGCGTCTGTCGGTTTCTCATGCTTTTCACTGTTTCTGTTCGCAGTTCTGGGCCTACGAGCGTCTTCCATGCCTGAGGCCTGTCACTACTCTCGGCCTTGATACTTATCCCCGGGGCCGACGGTGGCATCACAGCACTTTGGAGGAGGTCCCGATATCAGGCAGCTTTGCACACTGCCGCATCCAGCTGGAGCTGATCACTGCTGTAGATGTCGTCTGGATTCCCTACCTCTCCGAGCATTTGGCTGAGGGGTTCGATGCTGGGAACCCTTCTGGCCCGGAGTTCGAGCTTTCCACCCGTCGCCTCACTTTGCAGAGTATCGGAGGATGGGTGATGTATCTGGGGGAGCGCGCATTCAGATGCGTCACAGGAGAGATCCGCATCCCGCATTCCCTTCCCATCACTACTTCCTGGCCGCTGGACTCTCAGCCTTCAAAGATCATGCTCGCAGGGGAGGACGGCCGGATGCTTTCTACGGGTCCCAGTACGAGTGATGCTTTCCGTACTTGGTGGGCGCCCCGCACTATCGGTCCTCAGACCCGGGCCACATTCTTCCTCGGGGATATGGTCCCCGGCTCGGTGATGATGACTGACTGGGCAGCCTGTGTTCGGAGCCCTACCCACACTGAGCAGATAGACACTTTGACCCGCCAGGTGGAGCAGTTGTCGCTATTTCTTCGGGTGTTAGGCCGGACCCCGGAGGAGGCCTATACCTATGATCCTGATGGTACGGGTTATGATGCGGGGCCGAGCTCATCTGATGCCACCACCGCGCGGCCATACATCCCCGACATGAACTTTGGGCCCTCGACTTCGGCGACCCCAGGGGACCAGTTTGAGGATCCCGCCTTTATAGATGAGATTGACTTTATCTAGATCAGGATAGGATAGGGCTTTTGTACCTGTACCTGTTTAGATTTATTTTTCATTTCATGCACTATGTACTGAACTCATTTATTTATTTATGCACAGTTCTTTATCTTTTATCTTTATGAAATTCATTTGCTTTATTATTGTCTGTACGATGCATGCTCTTCATTCATGGATAGAAAATGACCCCTGTACAGTCTTTTTGATACTATTTTTTCACAGATGACGTCCTCAGATGTCGTGGTATGCTTGGATTCCATTCCTCCTACAGGGTTGGTTGGCAGCCTCCTCCGTTGGTTGGACAGTTTATCGCCGGCCGACAGGGTCATCGCAGATGGTCTTTTGGGACACTCTCGGTCCTTATTAACCTTTCAGGTGCCGGTGGGCTTTGTGGATGGTATTTTGAGATATTGGGTCCCTGCCCGTCAAGTGTTCAGGCTAGGGACAGTAGAGCTGACCCCCACCCTCGAGGAGTATGGTCGCTTCACCGGTTTGCCTTTGGATAGACCTTGTGCCAGGATCACATCTGGTCCCATGCGCCGTCAGTTCTTGACCTTTACTAGGTTGCGGAGGGCGGTTCTGCTATCGGCGATCACATCAGATCACTTGGTTCCTCTTCACTTTTTGGTTGACCGATTCGGCTCACCTAACAGTTTTCGCCACTTCTCTGGGGATTTTTCTGTATCGGAGGACCGCTGGGGCGTTTTGAGGCTAGGCGTTTTGATGGCCTGTATCCTCTCAGTTCTGTACTTGCCCGCGGGACCCGATCACTTGGACATGCGGCTAGTCGCGGCCGTTAGGGCCCTTCAGGAGGATCACACCATTCTTCCGATGATATTGGCGGATACTTACATGTCAGCCTCCTACTGTCAGTCCTTCCGAGGCAGAGTATTCCGAGGGAGCTCGACTTTGTTGTATGTGTGGTTCATGAGTCATCTTAGTCCCATCGGCCACCTCCGTCGCCAAGGGTTTTGCTTCAGTCATGACATAACCACGCAGTTTTCATTTCGTCCTGTGAGCTGTACTGATGCGGCCTCCTGGGCAGCATTTCTGTCAGTCATCGAGGATCCCTTTCATCTCCTGGTTTATTCGGGTTATTGCTCCTTTATGAGCTTCTTGACTCATGTGCCCGACCTGGACTTCATTCCCATTGCTGGCTTGAGGGGTGTGACGACTTATCATCCCATGGCAGTGATGGGGCAGTTTGATCAGACACAGGATTTCCACCTTTTCACGGGTGCGGCCGACTACCGATTCCCTATATCATCCCAGACAGAGAGAGATCTACTGCGGGTATATGATCTTTGGCCTCGTAGGATCCTGGCCGAGTACGATGATAGTGGCCCCATCCAGACATTCGCTTATGTGCAATGGTTGCATGGCGATTCGGATGCGGTTAGTGTGAGTCAGACTAGGACTTTCGATGACTCTGGAGTGACTTTCCCAGACGATACCCTATATCACTCGACCTCAGCCAACTCTCTCCCTAGTCCGGACACTGAGCATAGCCGGATCCGACTGTCTTTGATGGCTATTGAATCTGAGAGGGATGCCGCCATAGCTGAGAGGGATGCTGCTATTCTAGCCAGAGATGCTGCCATAGCTGATAGAGATGCCATTGCTCTACAGGCTAGGACAGTCATAGATGCACACTCTGGGACCGTCAGCCGGGCCGCTGCCTTGTTGGACCGCATCGACATGATGGGACAGCAGATTTCAGGGGATGCTGATGCCTCAGATCTATCCACCACCTTATCCATCCTGCTTCAGTTAGTTGCAGATTTGTAGATTGTTTTATTTCCTGCGTAGACTATGTTAATTTCATCGGTTATTAAAAAGGAAATCTTGTAACAAAAAGACTTATATATGTAAACAGGTATTTAAATTTAGTCATTTTCCCTCTTTGTTGTATCGTTGCCCTTCATTGGATCATCATTTTATCCGGTTGATCATGATTTTGACATTTCGCTTTCTTCCTCTTCTCAAGTCTTGATGGAGATTTGACAGATATTGCCGTACCCCTGTCGATTTCATTGGATTGAGTTTCAGACTTTGGCTAACTGTTTGGTTTGATCAGGGTTATGTCAATTTGGTATGGAAAGGATTGGTCGGCTGGTTTCGGGAAAGTTTTGAGGGTTTAGGCAGGTTTATCGGGCTGTTGGGGATTGGCTTTGTTTTAGGGGAAGGATTATTTTTTTTTTTTTATGGATCGGACCGCGCCATGATGGCTGCCTACGTACCCCCACAAGTTGGGAGATCAGGTCCTACGTAGTTCGCTCCTCAAAGGAAAAACAAAGGGGATTGATGATTTAAGCGTAGAATCGCTTCACTGAGTCAGCATTTAGGGGTTGTGGAAATGTCTCACCATCCATTTCTTGCAATATGAGGGCTCCTCCGGATAGCACTTTTTTAATTACAAAAGGTCCCTCCCAGTTTGGGGCAAACTTCCCCTTAGCTTCGTCTTGGCAAGGCATGACTCTCTTTAGCACCAGGTCATTCTCCTTGAATTTCCGAGGTCTTATCCTTTTGTCATATGACCGAGAGATCCTTTGTTGATATAACTGACCGTGCCAAACAGCAGCCACCCTCCTTTCATCAATTAAGGCCAACTGGTCGTATCGACTTTGCATCCAATCCTCCTCGCTTATCTGAGCATCGATCATTATTCTGAGGGACGCCACTTCAACCTCAATTGGCAGGACGGCCTCCATTCCATACACCAAAGCGTAAGGGGTTGCCCCTGTAGAAGTACGCGTTGATGTTCGATATGCCAGTAGGGTGAGGGGTAGCAGATCTGGCCATCCCCGATGATTAGCAGACATTTTTGCCACGATCTTCTTGATGTTCTTATTGGCAGCCTCCACTGCCCCATTCATTTTGGGACGGTAAATGACAGAGTTGAGGTGTTTGATCTTAAACTGGTCGCACAATCCCTTCATGAGGGCGTTGTTTAAATTCTTAGCATTGTCGGAGACCAAAACCTCAGGTTGCCCGTATCGACAAATGACATTATTCCTGATGAACCCAACGATAACCTCCCGAGTGACCTTGGGGAAAGAGGCTGCTTCTACCCATTTGGTGAAATAATTGATCATGACGAAGATGAATCGGTGCCCGTTGCTTGCTTTGGGCTCTATTGGTCCGATCACGTCCATTCCCCACATTGAGAATGGCCACGGGGAGGTCATACAGTGCAGTTCATTGGGGGGCGTATGGATCACATTACCGTGCGCCTGACATTGGTAACACCGTTTGACATGATCATCACAGTCAGCTTTTAAGGTTAACCAATAATGCCCCGTTCTCAGAATCTTTTTGGCCAGCATTGGTCCACTCATGTGTGGCCCACACACTCCACCATGTATTTCGTTCATAATCCTTTGGGCCTGCGTCTCATCCACGCATTGCAACAGTCCCAAACCAGCATCCCTCTTGTAGAGCGAATCCCCACTCAGGTAGAACTTCATCGCCATTTTTTGAATTCTCATTCTTTCAGCTCGGTTTGCCTGGTCGGGAATGGATCTATCCCTTAGATATTCCCTTATGTCGTGATACCAAGGCTGCTTTGGCAGAACCACCTCGCCTGATAACACTGCAACATGCTCTTCGTATGCCGGGGCATTCTGTACTGCTATCTCAATCTGTGGAGCGTCCCTTCCTTTGATGATATGGATTAAGGAAGCCAGAGTTGCCAATGCATCGGCAAAATCATTCCGTCCACGGGGAATATGTCGGAAAGCGATATCTTCGAACTCTTGCATTAATTGGACAACACATCGGTGGTATGGGAGCAACCGGAGCTCTTTAGTGTTATACACCCCGATTGCCTGTCTGATTACCAATTCTGAATCCCCGAACACTGCTAGCCTCCTCACTCCCATGTCGCGGGCCAGGCGGAGTCCCAAGATACATCCCTCGTATTCAGCGGTGTTGTTCGAATTGCTGAAATGCAGTTTAGCGGCTACGGGGTATTGTTCTCCAGTGATAGAGACCAGGACTGCTCC
The DNA here is from genome assembly GCA_034770075.1 of Aralia elata. NCBI lineage: Eukaryota > Viridiplantae > Streptophyta > Magnoliopsida > Apiales > Araliaceae > Aralia > Aralia elata. The sequence continues at coordinate 8,237,819 of CM068381.1, forward strand.
GGCTCCTGCCCCTTCAGCATTCATGGCACCATCAAAATACAACTTCCAGAATTGCCCCTCATCATTGCATTTCGTATCTGACACCCAGAATATATCCTCGCCCGGTAGAGGAGTTTCTAACGGTTCCATCCCTCCCGACGGCGTCTCGGCCAACTGATCTGCAATTCCTTGCCCCTTCATGGCTTTCTGAGTTGCGTATACCATGTCGAACTGCTGTAAGATTAACTGCCATCTTGATAGTCGACAATTCAACATGGGCCTTTCAAAAATATATTTCAGGGGATCCATTCTCGATATCAGGTACGTAGTATGCCCATGGAGGTAATGCTGTAACCTCCCTGCCGCCCAGGCCAGAGCACAACAAGTCTTTTCGATGGGAGTGTAATTCTGTTCACATTGGCTAAATCTTTTGCTGAGGTAATAGATGGCCTGCTCTTTACCTGCCTCATTCTTTTGTCCTAGCATGCATCCCATCGCGATGGCATTGACCGATATGTACATAAACAGAGGGATCCCATCCTTTGGGGGTACCAGCACCGGTGCCTCAGTCAGCTGCTTTTTAATGGTCTGAAAAGCCCTTTGACATTGCTCATTCCATTCTTGGGAAGCACCCTTCCTTAACAACTTGAAAATTGGCTCGCACGTAGTTGTCAAGTGGGATATGAAACGGCTGATGAAGTTTATTCTTCCCAGGAATCCTCTTATCTCCTTCTCTGTGTGAGGTGCCGGCATATCCACAATGGCTTTAATCTTTGCCGGATCCAATTCAATGCCTCGATCACTAACCAGGAATCCCAAGAGCTTACCCGATTGCACTCCGAAAGCACACTTGGCTGGATTGAGTTTCAAATTATACTTCCTGAGTCGATCAAATAGCTTTTTAAGATGGGCTATATGGTCAGATTCTATCCTTGATTTCACAATAATGTCATCCACGTAGACCTCTATCTCTTTATGCATCATATCATGGAACAGGGCCATCATAGCTCTCTGATAGGTAGCCCCTGCGTTTGTGAGACCAAAAGCCAATCGTCTATAGCAGAAAGTGCCCCAAGGGGTGATGAATGCGGTCTTTTCCCGATCTTCCTCCTCCACCATTATCTGATGATATCCTGCGAAGCAATCCACAAAAGAGTACATTTCGTACTGGGCTGTGTTATCCACCAGGATGTGTATGAAAGGCACCGGGAAGTTGTCCTTGAGACTGGCCTTGTTTAGATCTCTGTAGTCCACGCATACCCTCACCTTTCCTCCAGGTTTAGCCACTGGGACTACATTGGATAGCCATTCCGGGTAAGTGGACACCATAATGATTCCGGCCCTGAATTGTTTAATGATCTCCTCTTTCACTTTTAAGCTCCACTCAGGTTTCAACTTCCTTAGCTTCTGCTTGACAGGCCTGAAACCCTCCTTGATGGGCAACCGGTGGACCACGATGTCGGTGGACAATCCGATCATATCCTCGTGCGACCAGGAAAAGACATCCTCATATTGGCTTAGCAACTCAGCTATTTCTACTTTTTGGCTGGTGGTGAGGTCTATCCCTATCTTTAGTTCTTTTGGCTTGTCTGGGGTTCCAATATCAATGGTGATGGTTTGGTCCAAATTGGGTTTGGGTTTATCCTCGACCCATCCTTTGATCTCGTCAGGCGCATCGTCGTAATCTGTCTCGTCTTGCTCAATGCCCATCAAATCGAAATCCAGCTCAATGTCAAAATCATAATCATCATTCAAATTTGAAAGATCGTTTGTTAGGCAAGGATTACTCAATTTGGTACACCTGACATGAAACAAAATACTTGTCATATATAAATCATTTTCCACGATGATCGCATTTTCAAATAACACGAAGGAACGACATAATTATGCAGAAATAAAACAACAACAAAAATAGAACTTCTTCATTCCCCCATCCTCTGGGATCTACCACCCTGACGTCGGGTTTTACCCTTGTTTGGATATTATTGGCCTCACTGTCCAATTGTCGATGGTCAGGTCAGACGATATGTGCTTGATGAGAGGTGGCTTTATACCGGACACTTCCCCGATGACCACGGCCACATCGCCCGAGTCTCCCCTCATACCTTCCTCAGGAATAATCAACCCTGCCCAATCGATGATAGGCACACTTTGTTGGGCTCCTGGTGTGGCAACATTCGTCTGCTCTTCATTGCTTATTAATTGTCCGGGGATATAGCACTGGGTTTCGAACTGTTCCGCGACCTCCTGTAGGAAACTCTCCCTTTTGGCTAATTCATCATTCGTGGGGGCCAAATCTTCACCCCCTGCCCTAGTCACAGGCTCGCTGGTCCCCTACTTATTGTTGACCGGGGTCACCGGGCTGCCAATCAATCGAATCGGGGCCATGCCCTGACGGCCTCTCCATGTTATACCTCCATGATATCCCAAACCTGCCTTGCCTACCTGATGGGGTAGTTGAATGGGCTTGGTGATTCCTTGACTGCTTCTTCCTAACCCTTGTCCAGGCTGGAACTTCATCCTTATCATTTCCTTTGCAACAAAAGTAAGTTCTGGAGAGACCCTTGGCTTCACGGCTGGAGCCCCCAAGCATCTGTATTGGGGAGTGCTAATCTCTAGTGCCTGAAAGCTGGCTGGTACCGCCGACTCATCCACGTTGATCACTGGTAGGCCACCCCTGGGAGGAGAAAGGTCATCACATTCGGCCGAGATTGTTACCAGATTCCCACTGATGATTAGCTTGATTTGTTGATGGAGCGTAGACGGCACTGTGATGAGTGTGTTTTATATACACAAATTGGGTACTTTTAACCTTAATAATTTGTAAGTCTTTAGCTATTTCGTTTGGTTTTATGCGTTTTCATCTTATCGTTGTGTAATGTAGTTTTGTATTACTTTTATATGTATTTGTGTGCTTTTATGTGTTTTTACTTTGTTTTGTAGGTATTGAAATAAAGGCCTCTTGGATTGATGCGTTTTTGACTTGAATCTAGCATTCCCGCTGCTTGTTTATCAATTTCACCCATGATGAAATCCGAATCTCTCAAAACTCAAAGAACGAAAGTTGTATATTTTGATCTTAGCTTTCCAAAACATCCAGAATCATCCTATTTGAAGTTCGTATGAGAGAGTTATGGTCATTTTACCGTCGGATTTTGCATACATTTTACACAGCAGTTGCTTCGGGCTCCATTTGAGCCTTGCTAAGGCCTGTATCTCGACAAGCTCCAGTTATGGAAGTTGTAGATCTACTTCTTATCTTTCCATAGCCTACTTAAACGCCTTAATCCGAGTTCGGACGAAGAAGTTATGGCCATTTTCCCAACGGACGTCAGAGCTGGAAAATGCAGCAGAAGCAGTGCCCGGCGCAGCTGCGCCCCTTCCTAGTACAAATTCGGCGCAGCTGCGCCCTTATGCAGAAAACGTAGATTTTGGGCAGCGCAGCTGCGCCCGGACGCAAGCCAATGGTGGCGCAGCTGCGCCCGGCATCCAGGGAGTTCAGTATTCAGCGCATCCAAGTGCGCAGCTGCGCCGGATTCGCCAGATTTCGCGATTTCAGCTCATTTTTGGTCTAAATTGGTGGGCTAAGCTAGGTTTTTGCCTTAGGAACTATAAATACATTATGTAGCCTCCATTTTTGGGAGACCTAGACTTCTAAAATCAGCATTCTTGGAGGGTGGAAGCTAACCTAGAGCAAGAAGGAGAAAAGGTAGCTCAAGCTCCCCAATGGGGAAGCTTGAGTAACCAACAACAATGGAAGGCTTACTCCACCAACAAGGGCTGCAATACAAGGAAAGGAGAAGATCAAAAGGGAGTTCATCTCTAATCTTTTCATCTAGCTTTGTACTCCAAGGATGTTAGTTAGGCTTATTGCTTTGTTTATTTATTTTGATTTCAGTGTTTGGTTTGAAATTGTAATTGAACCCAACACCTAGTTTGAATTGAATGATCTCTCTTTGATATTAGTTATCATTTTAGAATTGGATATCATAATTTGCGCTTCATGTATTAATTATCTTGATCATCAATTACCATGATAATTTATATGGAATTGAGAAAGGAAATTTAAATTGAGATCTGATTATGCTAGCATATGTTCATTATTTCTGCATTCCTCGTGGATTAATGTTTCGTGCCTAGGATAGAGATATACCGAAGTACCATATGTGGCCAATTGAGAACTTATGCTTCAACCCTTTTGATTGTAATTCACATAGAGATATAGTGCGTTAGTCATCTAGGGTGTTCACATTCATTCTATCAATTGTGGATTTAGTGTGATATGAATATGGTGCATCGAGAGGTGGCCATATTTTACATTCGTGTTCTCGACCAACATTCTAACGTAATAAATTGCGAATTGAATGTCTAGCATAATTTATAATGAAAGTTTAATTGATTGATCACCTATATGAAACTGAAAAGTAGATTATAGTGTTGAGACTTGGTTTTGATATCATACGAAAGTTAGAGATTTTTGTGGGTGATGTATGAGATTATGTGGCGTGTGTCTTATTCATTGTCTTCAAGAATGGATGACTTGCTAGTATTTGGGATAGAGATATACCTAAATGTCGTGTGTAACCATTATGAGATTACAAACTTAATGACTCCCTACACGGAGGTTCATTCGTTTGATGGGTAGATTGACTAAGATTATGTGGCGTGTGTCTTGTTGATTATTCATGGAATTGAATGGATTGTTGGCATGTGGGATGATACCTATGTGTCGTGTATGGGTGATTTTCATATGACCATACACTAAGGCTTATGAATAAGGTGAATTTCTCGGTTAACAATTCTTGTGATTTAACTAGTTGAAAAAGAGAGAGTTAGGTGATTTAAATAAAGTGTTGGGGGAAATTGTAATCTTAGACCTTTATCTATCTATTTTTGTTATTTATATGACATGGAATTTAGATGTAACCTTTATCTATCACTTGAATCAAAGAGTTTGATTTAGATCGAGTCGATACTGAATTAGTCATTGGGCATACATTAGAGTTAATTCCCTGTGGGTTCGACAACTCTCTCTTATCACTTTATTACTTGTTGACCGCGTATACTTGCGCGTATTTATCGGTTGCGAAATCGACCAACAAGTTTTTGGCGCCGTTGCCGGGGAATTATTCTTCTAATGTTTTTCCAATATTAATTTCAATTGATTTGATCTTAATTTGAACTTGTATTTATGTTTTAAATAAAGTCGAGTCGAGGACTATAAACCAAACGCTTCTTGGGAGGCAACCCAAGTTTACTATTTTATTTTTATTTTTGTTTGATTGCATTTTAGTGGTTTAATTGCATTTTAATTTCTTTAGTCATTTGCTTTCAGGTACGCTCCCAACTTTGAGGTATTGAAAGATGATATCAATGGTGCTTGACACGGTTTCAGGGAAGTCTTCTATTTTAATTTTTCCTATATCAGACATTGAGGACAATGTCAAGTTTAAGTTTGGGGGTAGTACTTCGTATTTGTGTGTTTTTAATTTAGTTTTTATGTGATTTAAGTTATGTATTTTTATTCAAAAAAAAATTCATTTATTTTTAGGATATGTCCGTTGAGCATTGTTTTAATTTGATTTGAACCATAATTCATGGTCTATGATAAGAACTTGTTTGAATTGATTCTAACTCATGGAAAATGGATAAATGTTGCTTAGTCTTTGTGCTTAATCGTTATTGTTGGTTATTGTTTTGCTTATGCGTCCTTTCACTCTTTTGCACCTACCCATGAGTATTGAGCTAGTTGTATGCTTAGAGAAGGCTTTTATAACCGAATGCTTGTGGGAAATATCTATAAACTCTAGAACTCGTTTAAACATCACTCGAAGCAAGGTGTCTAAATTTGTTGTGTTTGAATTGTTGGTCATGTGGTGAGTTGAGATGGAGCGTAAAACGCACTCACTCATGGAGACATGCGTAGGAGAGATAGAGCGTAAAACGCACTCTCTTATAATTGTGATTAAAGAAAGAAAATTGTATATTTCAAATCTTGTGTTGAGTTGAGATGGAGCGTAAAACGCACTCACCCACAAGAGTGGACTTAGGATAAGATGGAGCATAAAATGCACTTACCTAGAGTCTTTTGATTTCAAAATTTTTGGAAATTATGATTTGTATACCTTTTGAGTGATGCGTTAAGCATGTAGTTTTTGGTGGTTTATTTTGATTATTTCATAAGGTAATGTGGTTGCATAGCTTCATCCGAGCTTGATTGGTTTAGTGCCATTGGGTACTCACACACACACGGAAGGGACCTAAAGCAAGCTATGACTAGCTAATTGTAAATCTAGACTTGCAACGCTTTGAAAGTTTCCTTGAGTTTTCATGTGTTTATGCTTTGAGACCATTGTTCAAGCTTATTAACTCATTGCTCAAGATAGTTTTTATTTAGAAATGTTTAATTTTGATAGTTTGTGTGTTTTGCTTGAGGACAAGCAAAGGTTTAAGTTTGGGGGTATTTGATGAGTGTGTTTTATATACACAAATTGGGTACTTTTAACCTTAATAATTTGTAAGTCTTTAGCTATTTCGTTTGGTTTTATGCGTTTTCATCTTATCGTTGTGTAATGTAGTTTTGTATTACTTTTATATGTATTTGTGTGCTTTTATGTGTTTTTACTTTGTTTTGTAGGTATTGAAATAAAGGCCTCTTGGATTGATGCGTTTTTGGCTTGAATCTAGCATTCCCGCTGCTTGTTTATCAATTTCACCCATGATGAAATCCGAATCTCTCAAAACTCAAAGAACGAAAGTTGTAGATTTTGATCTTAGCTTTCCAGAACATCCAGAATCATCCTATTTGAAGTTCGTATGAGAGAGTTATGGTCATTTTACCGTCGGATTTTGCATACATTTTACACAGCAGTTGCTTCGGGCTCCATTTGAGCCTTGCTAAGGCCTGTATCTCGACGAGCTCCAGTTATGGAAGTTGTAGATCTACTTCTTATCTTTCCATAGCCTACTTAAACGCCTTAATCCGAGTTCGGACGAAGAAGTTATGGCCATTTTCCCAACGGACGTCAGAGCTGGAAAATGCAGCAGAAGCAGTGCCCGGCGCAGCTGCGCCCCTTCCTAGTACAAATTCGGCGCAGCTGCGCCCTTATGCAGAAAACGTAGATTTTGGGCAGCGCAGCTGCGCCCGGACGCAAGCCAATGGTGGCGCAGCTGCGCCCGACATCCAGGGAGTTCAGTATTCAGCGCATCCAAGCGCGCAGCTGCGCCGGATTCGCCAGATTTCGCGATTTCAGCTCATTTTTGGTCTAAATTGGTGGGCTAAGCTAGGTTTTTGCCTTAGGAACTATAAATACATTATGTAGCCTCCATTTTTGGGAGACCTAGACTTCTAAAATCAGCATTCTTGGAGGGTGGAAGCTAACCTAGAGCAAGAAGGAGAAAAGGTAGCTCAAGCTCCCCAATGGGGAAGCTTGAGTAACCAACAACAATGGAAGGCTTACTCCACCAACAAGGGCTGCAATACAAGGAAAGGAGAAGATCAAAAGGGAGTTCATCTCTAATCTTTTCATCTAGCTTTGTACTCCAAGGATGTTAGTTAGGCTTATTGCTTTGTTTATTTATTTTGATTTCAGTGTTTGGTTTGAAATTGTAATTGAACCCAACACCTAGTTTGAATTGAATGATCTCTCTTTGATATTAGTTATCATTTTAGAATTGGATATCATAATTTGCGCTTCATGTATTAATTATCTTGATCATCAATTACCATGATAATTTATATGGAATTGAGAAAGGAAATTTAAATTGAGATCTGATTATGCTAGCATATGTTCATTATTTCTGCATTCCTCGTGGATTAATGTTTCGTGCCTAGGATAGAGATATACCGAAGTACCATATGTGGCCAATTGAGAACTTATGCTTCAACCCTTTTGATTGTAATTCACATAGAGATATAGTGCGTTAGTCATCTAGGGTGTTCACATTCATTCTATCAATTGTGGATTTAGTGTGATATGAATATGGTGCATCGAGAGGTGGCCATATTTTACATTCGTGTTCTCGACCAACATTCTAACGTAATAAATTGCGAATTGAATGTCTAGCATGATTTATAATGAAAGTTTAATTGATTGATCACCTATATGAAATTGAAAAGTGGATTATAGTGTTGAGACTTGGTTTTGATATCATACGAAAGTTAGAGATTTTTGTGGGTGATGTATGAGATTATGTGGCGTGTGTCTTATTCATTGTCTTCAAGAATGGATGACTTGCTAGTATTTGGGATAGAGATATACCTAAATGCCGTGTGTAACCATTATGAGAATACAAACTTAATGACTCCCTACACGGAGGTTCATTCGTTTGATGGGTAGATTGACTAAGATTATGTGGCGTGTGTCTTGTTGATTATTCATGGAATTGAATGGATTGTTGGCATGTGGGATGATACCTATGTGTCGTGTATGGGTGATTTTCATATGACCATACACTAAGGCTTATGAATAAGGTGAATTTCTCGGTTAACAATTCTTGTGATTTAACTAGTTGAAAAAGAGAGAGTTAGGTGATTTAAATAAAGTGTTGGGGGAAATTGTAATCTTAGACCTTTATCTATCTATTTTTGTTATTTATATGACATGGAATTTAGATGTAACCTTTATCTATCACTTGAATCAAAGAGTTTGATTTAGATCGAGTCGATACTGAATTAGTCATTGGGCATACATTAGAGTTAATTCCCTGTGGGTTCGACAACTCTCTCTTATCACTTTATTACTTGTTGACCGCGTATACTTGCGCGTATTTATCGGTTGCGAAATCGACCAACACACTGCCCCGGCCATGTGTATCCATGGCCTCCCCAGTAACATGTTATAACTGGCGGTGATGTCTAGGACCTGGAAAGATATATCAAAAGTACAGGGACCTATTTCCACTGGTAATTCAATTTCCCCAATTGTATCCCTTCGGGAACCATCGAAAGCTCGCACCACCACGTGACTGGCCCGTAGGCGCTTGGGATTAATGTTCATCCTCTGCAATGTGCTGAGGGGACAAATATTCAATGCCGATCCCCCATCAATCAATACCCCATTCATGATATACCCTGAGGAGATTATCGTAATATGTAGCGGTTTTCGGTGTCCTCGTCCTTCCTTGGGTATGTCCTCATCTGCAAAGGATATCACGTCGCTCTCCATCAAATGGCCCACCAACTGGCCGAAACCTTCCTCACTAATTTCCTTGGGCACGTATGCCTCCTCCAGAACCTTCGTCAAAGTTTTGCAATGCTTATTGGATGACAACACCAGGTCCATGACTGATGTTAAGGTTGACTCCTCATTTAAAATCTGAATCCCCCTCGTTTCTGGGTGATCCATCCTTTTTAAGAACTCTATGGCCCTTTCTTCGGAAATCTCTTCATTTTTTTCCCTTTGGCTCTCAAGGACTCGCCCGGGAAGGTATAAGGGGTTCCCCTTTGTCGTCACATAAGCACAACTGGCCGCTTCCTCTGGCGTTCCCCCATAATTCCAGGGTACCGTCCTTAGACTACTGATAGGGATTTGCGGCCTTGCTGCAAGGATGATGGGCCTCGGAGCCGTCAACTTGACCGGTCCCTCCGTGCTATTCGTACTTACCCCCATCAATCTGATGGGCACTCCCCGTGCACTCCCATGCTCATGTATCACGTTGATCATCCCCTCAATTTCCTGCACATAGTTTAACCTCGGCGGTCCCCCAGCTTCACTGTCATCCGTCATATTGACCCCCCCTCCATCATGTCTTGGCAGGGGATTTGCTTTAACATTCGGGGAGTCTGGCTGTTCCACCACAATTTCCCCACTGTCAATCAGGTTTTGGATTCGATGCTTCAACGTCCAACAGTCCTGTGTATCATGGCCAGGGGAGCTGGAGTGGTATGCACATCGCTTGCTCGGGTCAAACCTTCTACCCTTTGGGTCACTCGGTGGTGCCAGACTAACTATCTTCTTTTGGGCTACCAATACCGCTAATACTCATTCAAGCAGCTCCCCGAGTGGGGTGAATACTCGATTTTGCGAGGCCTCATATCTCCTTCGTCCCTCTGCTCTTTGATCTGTGAAGTTGGGCTGCCGGGGTGGCCCTACCCTCTGCACCTATACCGGAAGATGGCTTTCTGTCTTTTTGGATGAGCCCTGAAGGATGAGGGAGACGTCCTCCTCCTTCTTCTTTTGCACCCTTCGGGAAGTGCTGCCATAATTACCGCTTTGGATCTGTTCTGCAGCCGTCTCCAAAGCCGTGAGATCCCGAATTTTGCCGGATTTCAAACCCATGTCCACCATTTCTCCGTGTTTTAACATTTCGGCAAAAGGCCTACCAATCCCCGATATGACTCGCTCATAATACGGTGCTTCCTGAATGTCCACAAAAGTCATCACCATCTCTGATTCGCTCATCGGAGGGTTCACTTGCGCGGCCATGCCCCTCCATCGTTGCGCATATTCCCTGAAGGATTCCCTAGGCTGCTTCTTAACTTTTGTCATTTGGTACCTGTCAGGGGCCATCTGGGCCTGAAAGCTGTATTGGGTTAACAAAGTATGGGCCAATTCCTCCCAGTTGTGGATTCGGGCGTTGTCAAGGCGGGCATACCAGATCCTCGCCTCCCCTGTTAAGCTTTTCTGGAAAAGCTGCATCCTCAACCTCTCGTCCTCGGCATAAGACCCGAGTTCTCCAATGTATATTTTCAAATGCGTGTAGGGGTCTCCCTTTCCATTGTATTTTTCAAACTCGGGGACTTTGAACTTTTCTGGATATCTGGTTCCGGGGAAAACACACAGATCCGAGTAATTGACCCTACCCAGGGAGCCTATGCCACGCAGAGATTGGATGGTCTCCTCCATGTGTCTCATTTTTTTCCGAAGGTCGTCAGTGTCCCCCTCCTCTGGGATAGTAATCACTGTCTTGTTAGGTATGGGAACGACCCTTGTAATGACTGGCTCGTCCTTGAGTTGGGGTTGGTCATCCTTACCCAGGTTTACAATATTTTTAGGAGGATTCTGGTCACCCCCCGGTGGTGGAATATTATGTGGTCCTTGGTTTGGCGGATCCTGTCTGAGTAGGAGCTGCTCTTTTAGCATCGTGGCCATTTCCATCATCTATTTTTTGAAGTCATCAAACTCTTCCCGAGATATGGAACCATGATTAGGAATATCAGCCATTTCAGATGTAGAATTTTGGGTTTTCTTAGACTGCGAACGGGTTTGAGGAGCAATCCTACAAAACAACGGTTCGAAGTTTAGTCCGGGGAAATGAAAGGACATGGATGCATGCAAAAGCTGTAATTTTTTGTGCTTTGGGTTTTTTAATCTTTCCCTGTAGAACAGAAAGTTAGTAGTCCTTTAATGCAATGACCAATGCTAAACATGCTTTATTATGCTTCCCCAACTATTCCCTGCAATTCACAGAAGTTAGTAATCTCTTTTGACACAGGAAAGGGATATATGAATATTGAATGAGATCATGACATTTAGACATATAAACGTAAAAAGGCATGAAGAGACTTTTCCTGCGTTGGGTTAATCTGAGGATGACCTATCCTAGGGTTACTCTCACGGGCTTTTCGGCATGAAGGTCCCCAAATCTTCGCAATCTACTCGTTTGAGCCCTTTCGATTGGAGCGGATTTGGGTGGTGCGTTTCCTGAGCCATCTCCGGGGAGCAGCCCCTTCGAGTCCAGTAATAAGCAACCGACAGGTTCGCCTCAGGAGGAGGTACTCTCTCAACATACATTCACATTCATCGTCCTCACCGTATGCAAATGATCACTTAAAAGTAAAGCAATTCCATTCAATCATTCATCTATTTGGACAAAAACACACAATCACACAACAAAAGAAACAAAAAAAATCAAAATATCGCATGCACACACATTTTTATGAATTTTAAAGGATAGGATAACATCAAGATTTAAACGCGGCTTAAGCCCTCTAATGTCCCCAGCAGAGTCGCCAGCTGTCGACGCCGGTTTTATCCGCTTATGGGGTGATTTGTTACCCTTTCCAATTTTAGCCTTTTGATTGAATGATTTTTTGGAAAAGGTCGGCATTAATGTCGACGGGGTTTTGAAAGATCGTTTTTTATGATGAGCCAATTAACCAGAGTCGCCAGTTGGTATATTTGAAATGGATGTACCAACTCATCCGAATTTTCGTTTTTTATAAATCGCTGGCTCATGTGTGACTCCGAATTAAATGGTCTGCGAATCGAGATTCATAGAGTTCGGGGGCTTGCTTAAGCGAGGGGAAGGTGTTAGGCACCCCCCAACTTCCGTGAAATACGGTTACCGCAATCTTGATACTTTTCCTATCCTTTAATTAATGAAACGTGTATGCGTGCGTGTGTGTGTGTGCGTGCCTAAATGAATGTTGTGGTGAGTTTGTATGAAAGAATCATTTGGATTTTTAGGGAAAATCGTGCTTTAGTTTTGAGAGTGTTTAACAATGTCTTTTCGATATTTACGAGAAAGCCTTATTTTCTTATTGAGAAAGATTTGATTTTAAATTGACAAAAGCTATGAGATTTTTATTAAGTGTTTGTTTTGGTAAAACGTGAGTTTGTTAAACCTTAGCCAAAATAGGAATTGAGATTTGTACGTTGCTTTCATAAATGATAGGCAATTTCTAGAATCTCTTTCGCCCTATGTATCAAGGTTTAATAAAACGTTCATTTCTCTTTATAAAACCATTTTTTGTGACATTTGGAAACAACTTCCTTTTGGCCTTCTCATAAAATAGGAATCGACTTTCATTAACACTTCCAATTTTTAGTCTCGTGATGCTAATATCCTACTTTGATTACTTTTAGCAAAATCTTGATTGTTTTGGGCTTTGAAATCATTTTGTTGGATGATGCAAATCGAACTAAATATCAAACGCGTAGGGGGCTATTCATGGGCATGTAAGCCATCAAAATATCCCCTAACGCCAACAATCACATATTTTACTATTACGGGGCCTTAACCCGATTCTCGCTCTAGCGTCGTTTTAAGGCCCAACGATTACATGTTACAACAAAACGAGTACCTTGCATCCATTACATGTATCAAAACGTCCATCATCGGATTTGGACCACGGGGTCGCATTCCTAGGCTCACACCCATAATCACTACATACCCGCAACACAAATACTACGAAACTAAAACAACACGGATTGCCTAATACACCATGATATCCGAAAATAATAGTCTAACTAAATTACATCCAAGCAATCACCATAAATAAGCTAGAAATTCCACCAATTGGATATCCTCGGGTTTATTAGGAAGAATTTTGTTCCGATGGAACCCTCACTAATAATCCCTAATCCATGATTTCACAATGCAACGCAAAAAAGGATGCATTTAAGAGGATTCAGATAATAAGAGCCTATCAAAATGGTACGAGCAAATGTCAAAACAAAAGATTTTCACCTTGCAAAATGATCCCCACAATATGTAGGAATTTGTGTATTGAGTAGAGTAGAAAATATGAGATATAATCTTACAAAATTTGGTACAATTCCTCACTCTTTTCACTCTTTTTCTCTCCTAATTGCCCTTATTTTGTTGCTGTTTTCTCCCTATTTCCGAGCTGCTGCTGCTGATTTTTTCCTCTTCTCCCTCCTCTTTTTTGTTCCTGTATGCGAAATGGCCTGATAAGGGACTGTCAAGGGCAGCCGCAGATTGATCTGCGGCTGGCCGCAGATTGATCTGCGGCTGGCCCTTGGTTCTCCCCCCAGCCGCGCTCGAGTCCCGTGCGCTCGAGTCCCGTGCCGTCTCGAGTTCCGACCTTGGCCGCGGATTGATCCGCGGCTGACTGTGCTGATTTTCTCATTTTCCGCACCTCGTCTCGATTTCCGTGTCGTACCGTTGATTTCCGTTGAAGGGCTCGTACTCTGCAGTCCGGGGATCTCCGGGAGACGTGCCACCTCATTCGGGGACGTCTGTCTCGGATGGCCTTATTGTCACATCAGCTTTGATTGCCAATCACTGCGGTGGCGTCGGGCGCTCGCCCTTGGGCCCACTCCTTCACTCCCGCGAGCCGGTTCAATTGACGATTTTGCCCTCCTGTCAAGGTTAGTATAGGGAACGCAAAATTTGGGTGTCTACAGGGTCTTTAAGAGAAAGACTGGAGCGGATGGCAAGGTAGAGACCTATAAGGCCCGACTGGATGCAAAAGGTTTCAAACAAAGACAAGGAGTTGACTATGATGAAACCTTCTCACCAGTAGCTATGCTCAAGTCCATTCGGATTTTGCTTGCAATTGCAGCTTATCATGACTACGAGATTTGGCAAATGGACGTGAAAACGGCCTTCCTCAATGGAGAGCTTGAGGAGAATGTATATATGATACAGCCAGAGGGTTTTGTTTCAACGGTTGGAACAAACCAAGTCTGTAAGCTACAAAGATCCATTTATGGATTGAAGCAAGCTTCTCGAAGACGGAACATCCGTTTTGATGAGATAATCAAAAGGTTTGATTTTATCAAAAATGAGGATGAACCATGTGTGTACAAGAAGGTTAGTGGGAGCGCTGTTTCATTCCTTGTATTATATGTTGATGACATATTACTGATAGGGAATGATGTTCCTATGCTACAGTCGATCAAAATTTGGTCATCTAAACACTTCTCCATGAAGGACTTGGGTGAGGCATCCTATATTTTGGGGATAAAGATCTACAGAGATAGATCTAAAAGGATGCTTGGCTTGACCCAAGGAAAGTACATTGACTCGATGCTAAAGAGGTTTAGCATGGAAGATTCCAAGAGCGGTCTCATGCCAATGAGCCATGGAATACATCTCTCCAAGAAACAGGCCCCAAAGACACCTAAGGAGAGAAACCGAATTAGTAAGATTCCTTATGCTTCAGCAATAGGATCTATCATGTACGGTATGATATGTACTAGACCATATGTCGCTCATGCACTTAGTGTAACAAGCAGATATCAGTCGAATCCAGGAGAAGAGCACTAGAAGGCAGTGAAAAACATCCTAAAGTACTTGAGAAGAACTAAGGATGTATTTCTTGTCTACGGTGGGTCTGAATTAAAACTAGAGGGCTATACAGACTCAAGTTTTCAAATGGACCAAGATGACTATAAATCCGTTTCAGGGTATGTGTTTACCTTAAACGGTGGCGCAGTGAGTTGGAAGAGTTCCAAGCAGCAAACAGTTGCTGATTTAGTGACAGAGGCAGAGTACATAGCTGCAAGTGAAGCTGCAAAGGAAGCTGTTTGGATGAAGAAGTTCATAACTGAACTTGGAGTGGTTCCTAGCATTAGAGGAGCCGTACCTTTATTCTGTGACAACACCGGAGCTGTTGCACAGGCTAAGGAACACAGGTCTCATCAGAAATCCAAACACGTATTGCGGCGGTTTCATTTGATTAGAGAAATCATTGGAAGAGGAGATGTCACCCTGGAGCGTGTGGACTCTCAAGACAATATTGCAGATCCATTTACTAAAGCTTTAACACAACAGCAGTTTGATCGTCACTTAGAGAAGATGGGTATTAGATACCATGGCGATTGGCTTTAGTGCAAGTGGGAGATTGAAAGTAGTATGCACACAAGCCAATCATATTTGATATGATGCAGCATATACTTTGTAATCTTATTCATTTATTAATAAAAGAATTGATTTTCTTAAAAGACATTTTATATTATCTACATGGTGCTGTTATATTAAATGTGATAAACCCATAGTTTTGAGCAATGCTTTTAGAATCATGATGGTGATCATGCTAATGAGATCTAAATTCTAGATAGTTCACAAACTAAAATTGTTCCTAATCGTTGGATTACTAAATTGGGGATTAGTGAATCCGGATAGATTAGTACATACGTTGCTTGCTCTTAGGAAGAGAATGATTGATCTCATAATCATTTGTGTGGAGACACTAAAGCAAGTATGTAGGTGCTTATTAGAGAATAAGTTCACTGAACGTGACTCGCTAAGGAATACCTAATGGAGTTTTACTCGCCTGTCAATAGGAATTCCTCTAGTGATAGTAGTACAAGTGATCCTTGGACTTGAGATCATCATAGTATCTTGTGTATGATGAGTTATACTTTGACATGTCCCTTAAGACCTTTGGGGTATATCAAAGGGTATGATTGGGTATAATAAGCTGTACATGGAGATAGGTGAATGATCAACAAAGAATCTACCACGTCTAGTAAAGATGTGAATATCCTATGTGATTCGATAAATAACAACTCAGTAGTCGTTGGCCAAGGCAGAATGAAATTAGAAAGGAGTTTCTAATTTACATTATTTAGAGTTGTGCATTTGGGAATCGAAATGCATATAATTAAATAAAATAAGACTTGACAGTAAATCCATGTCTTATATTTAATTGGGACATTGTATGGTAGAAGGATTGAATTGTACGGTAACTATTTACTCAAAGGTTCTTTTGTGATTAATGTTGAAATCTATATTATCTGGAAAGTCGTTCATCACAAAGGGGGCTTACCCTTATTGTAGAGTAAATATTATTTATTTAAATGAATTAAATAGTTTAATTTATTTATTTAAATAAGATTAGAATTGTTCTAATTGATTTATTCACAACCAGTTTAATATGGAGAACCTAAAGGGTCACACCGCAAAAGAAAAATATTTATTTAAGAAGTAAATGACATAATTGTAATAATAAGTTAGGTGTATTTAATTTAGTCTATGGAGATAGAATAAATTAAATAGCTTAATATTTATTATTTAATATTTTAGAAATATTAAATATAAATTAATAAGAGAAGTCTTATTATTATTATTACTATTACTATTATTTAATTCCTAATAGGGATTGGGAATTAATTAATAGAACTATTATTTATTTCCTAATAGGGATTGAGAATTAGTTAATAGAATTACTCTGTCACGAATTCCTAATTGGATTAGGAGCATAATTAATTAAAGGAGTTTAATTAGAATATAAACCCTAATCCTAAATAGTTTAGGGAAGGGTTATTCCTACATCTATAAGTAAGAAGAGTCTTATCATAGATAGTGTTACACACTCTTGCATTAGATTGTGTAGAGTACTTGCAATTTCTATAGAGATAGAAACTAGGGATTTTTGCCAAACACCCAACTTCTTGAATACTTGTTCTTCCTTGGTGGATCACCTCTAGAGGCCAAACACTTGGGTGGCTAACGTTGACCAAAGGAAGGAATCACACCGTTGAATTCGAGGAGAACACGAAGTACTAGGAGTTGAACTTGTACCCGAGGAAGCTTTGTTCGACGAGGGTATAATTCTTATTCTCTTTCTCTTTCGTTTATATCGTTAATTGAGTACATTGATCGTTCATGGTGATGGTTTGTATAAAAATTTTAAAATCCGTTTTATCGCGCTTCCGCACTATTTATGTAATTTGATTGCATGTTCGCGCTATATACAAGCCTAACACTTACCACACATTATGAGTTCAGGAATTTACCACAATCATATGGGTTTAGGAACTTATCCTAGTCAGACTGGTGTGCTGTCGCAGGCAACCAAAAATAAAATCTCACCGCGAACAATAATTATGTGGTAGTGCAAGCAAGAGTCGATCCCACGGATAATGATTAATCTATTTTTATATTTTGTATACCAGAAAAGGGGGTTTTGAATGTGATTATTAAAGTATACTAAAAATAATGCAAAATAATTTATTAAAGTAAATCAGAGAAAATAAACCTTGGATTAGATCAACTTCCAGCTCAGAAACTTACACTGATCATTGACTCAAGTATAATCAATTAATATTTTGAATATTCACCGTTAGAATCAATTCACCATTCTGAATTATTCCGTGTATTTCTTTAATTTTATTTAGATAGAAACAAGCAATCTAAATAACCCTAACTACTAAACAACTTCAGACAAGCGCTAAAAGTTTAATCTAGTAGATGCTTTAAGAATTAAAAAAACCGATGAAGCTAAACAACACAAGCACAAGCGGTTGCATTTAATTTAGTCGAGTATTCTTCCTAAGATATAATAATCTCGTGATCTGCAGTCAATTATTAATCTTAGTTGCTTCGCAAATTAGAGTGACCAAACAATTACGGATTTGATATCTAATTTAGTAGTAGATTTCTACGAATAATAAACTAGCGTGCACTCTACTAATTAAACATATCAATCATAAAATTCAAGCACAGAAGAATAATCAATACTCAAAATAATAATTGAACAATTAAAATCAATTAGATCTCACAGTGTAATACTTCTGAGGCTTCCGTCTCCTTAATCCAAGAATAAGAATTTAGTTACACATGACCTTGAAAACACCAAAGAATTATAGAGAGGAAAGTTTGTAGACCAGTCCCTAAACTCTCTTGGTAATCATTTATTTATAGGCATAAAGCATTAATTCTTTTCCATGTAGGTTTCAACTTCCAAGTGGCAATCAACTTCCTTCAAAAAGATCTTCTAGATAGATTTTCCTTTCCTTCATTGGATTTGACTTGCACACCAAGATTGTTCCACTTCCTTCTTTATCCTTGTAAGATTCTTCTTGTTTCTTTTCTTCCATAAATAGGAGCATTAAATATTACTTGATCACCAAGATAGTAAATCCTACAAAATAAAATAAAATATATTAATTAAATAAACTAATATAATTAAAAAGGAAAAACATTTATTGCACCTTAAATAAAAATATAAGAATAATGAGTTTATTTAGACACAAAATAAATACAAAAGATTAAGCATTAAGGGATAAAAATATAACATATTTTATTCTCATCACAGACCAAAATCGTCCATTCGCTGAGGGGTTCCACCATACGATTATGAGTCATGAACTTACCATACGTGTGAGTTTAAAGAACTCGCACCAAATCTTAATATTCTCTAACTATCAAATATAAATATGAGAAAAGAATCACCTTCTCGTCATACGTATAGCGATAGCGCGATACCAGGTTCCAATGATTATCAATATAGGAAGCTAAGTGATTGTCGAACCTATCACAATCCCCTGCCCATATAAGGAATTGATTAATTCGGCCACTAATCAAAATAGTAAGCTAAGCGGTTGTTACACCAAGCACAAATTCCCCGCCCATACAAGGAATTGTTCAACTCAACCACTATACCGATATAAGAAGCTAAGTGGTTCTCAAACCAAGCACGAATTCCCCGCCCATACAAGGAATTGTACAACTCAGCCACTAACATGAGTCCTCAATTGAAATCACACCCAATCCTAGCTTACTCGTTGCTCAACACGAATTCTCTTTAATTCGTATTTTATCATCCATAACTCTTTCCGAGTTTTACTCGTACTATCACATAGTACTATCTATCTATAGTATTGAGCTAAAATTTTCAATCATTCAATTGATCATCTGTCATTCTATGACTAAATCCGATCACATTGTGATCTTACTCTACAATTATTTTTCATTATGATCGTTTCATCCTACGATCTTCTGTTCTCTTCTCTCTAATCATAATATATGATTTTATTATATTGGTCTTATAGACCTCGTCTATTTATCAACATTTGTCATCTTTATTACTGGAGTCAGGTAACTCCTAATTCTCATCTTTTATAACGCATCAATGTTCTTCTTTGAATCGCCTCATATATATCTCAACTCTTACTATGAATTTTTCCTAAATTCATTTACTATCAATTAGACTCTCTTCAGTTTATTCTTTGTCATCCTCTCTACGGTTATAGCCTAAGGTACCCATACCAAAGGTTTATAACCTATCAGCTCTTATACCAACCTGTGATGTCCCCAAATCCGAGTTAATAGAACCGCAGACCTGGTGTGTCACGATACTGCATCATCATACACATTCTATAAATTAACACCGAATATATAAACATACAGTGTTCATTACAATTGATTCTACAATAATTCCCTAGGTCAACAACCTTAACAATATACATACCTTAATAACTAAAAAGGTTTACATCAATTGCTAACTAATAGCTCCATAACTTTTGTTTAATAACCAACATTACAAAGTTTCTTTAATTCCTAGATCAGAATCTTTACACTTCTTCTTACGCCATAAGATCATATACATTATGACCTATTTTATTACACGGGCATGAGTAACTAAATATTCACAACTCAACATTTTGCCCTGATATAGGGTTCTCAACATCTAACACATTTAAATGCTCAAATCTGACATTTACAGGTATTTTATTACTCACTATATACAATGTTGATTATTCCTAAAAGGGTTGTACCAGAATATACGCAAAAATCTGTCTGATGCATTACGCTTTACTCGTTTTGCGGTCCTTGCCAGAAGACTCGATTATCTCGTGCATAACTGAAATTGTTTATTTGGGGTGAGCACGACGGCTCAGCAAATCCAACAGTTTACACATTTCATGCTTCACATAACATACAAGTTACATCTAATCATGCATTATATTTCTAGTCAATGCATTTCCATGTGCTTCATGTATTTCATGATATGCATCTCTATATGCATCATACTTATACTTCAAACACCTCAGGATACGCATCTCTGTATGCTTAACACTTGTCATTCAACATATTATAAGTTTCATGTTGAATAGCTAACACATTCTTCATAATTTTCATACTTTGCATTTAGTCACATAACAATCATACAGCTAACCAGTTCAACAAAAGCAACATAATCCATTATCTACCATAAGCACATGGTTTAAAACACATTGTCACATAGGAGCAAGTTACTGAAGAACTTGCCTAATTCGCTGCTTACAGATTTACTCTACGATTCAGCTCTACAGGTATCCTACAGTGATTATAATTGATCCTCTGATTAGTTAAGCTAATCATAAGTAATGAATTAAATACACTTGCTTAATAGACTCGTACGGTCTGTTCTGCTGACAATCAAACATCCTTCGGTCTACTATGTCAGCTCTACTATCAGTAGGGCTTTAATACCATCGATGGAGTCACTCTACGATCAGTGGGGTGACTCTATGATTACTGACTAGGTGACTCTATGCCAAGGTTAGTTGGCTTAGCTTAACAGTGCTCTGCTGTGACTCTTCGATCACGAGCGAACTCTATTATGGTCTGATGAAGCTCTAGGATCGGTAGAGGTTGACTCTACGATCGTCAAGTTAACTCTACGATGGCCTATAAGACCTGCTCATCTTACTCTACGATTGTCGAGGGGTTCGGCTCCACTTCGGGACCTGTCGTATATCGGGGACCCTTCGTACATCAGGTGTCCTCTTCGGGATTTTGAGGTTTAGCTTCGGGAACGTCATACGACGAACTCAAGTTTGACTCTGAAGCTTCGGGAGTTGGTTCAGTCTCAATGACCTTAGGACTTCGGCTTCGGAGTTGTGACTTCGGAAGTCAGGTCCGAGCCTTACTGATATTAAGGATTCTCGACTTCGGGTCCAACACTAGATCAGACCCCTAGCAACTAACAGAACCTTCAGGTTCGACTATGGGTTCCCTTCGGGAACCTACTCTGAGTTCGGGTCAGGTGACGAACGCCATCAAAATGGCTTCAGCATCCTCTTCAATTGGGTTCATAGGTTCGGAGTAAGGCAACGAGCCTTATTGGAACAACTTCGACATTTCTACCATTACTTATCTTTGACTCTCTTAACAAGTCAGACTATTATAATCCCTTCGGACATAGTCCATTCCTTACATTGGTTTAACTAAGACTCGGTCATAAGTCCTATGGATCCCTCCAACACTCTACTGTCTATTAGGACAGTTCTACAATTGGTAGGGATGTAATACCATCGGTAGAATCCGTTCTACAATCGGTCGGGTAACTACCGTTACCTAACACCGTTGCTTAGGTCCATAAGTTCGGGATGAGGTGGCAGACCTCACCGAACGACTTCGGTCCTCCTGATACTAACCATGTATCATAGGTAAGGCCATTAGTACGACTCTGGTTTGAGTCACTAACCAATCCCACATATATATAATAAGCAGTTCCTTAATCGCTGCTCTACGACTCCAGAGTTTAACATTACTATAACATTACAACTTATCATGCTTGACTCAACTTCTACTGACTTGAACAAAAGGAAAATTTAACTGGGCAAGGAAGACTAAAAAGGGTCTCACCTCTTCGTTGTGAACACACTTTTTCTCTTCTTCTTCCCGAAGCGAATGGTGAAGCTAGATCACCTAGACTCCGACTCCTCTCCTAGTAGTCGACAACCACCTTTCTTTCTTCTCTTGACAATATAGTGCCCTTAAGCTGAGGAAGAATATGAAAGTAACCTTATGATGCTATACTCTTACTAGCGAAGAAGCTAAGTAAGTTTCTTCCTCTCTATTCTGCTCTAGTTACCCAACTGCAGAGTCCTTCCTCTCCTTTAACCTTTCTGACTACCGAGCTTTCAAAGCACTCTTGATAATCCCCTTCATCTCTCCGTAATAGAGCCGAACAATCTATCAAGCTCTGCAACGAGAGTTAGGGGTTCTATTTATAGGAAAGCTTTTACCCATGCACTGGTCTTTACCCAGATTCTTGGACCGTTGGGGAACAAGGTTACCCGTTGGTTGAAAGGGAGTTGGTAAAAAGCTTTACCAACCCATCTCCAGCCCATACTCCTAGTACTCTTTTCTGCCCTCATGGGATTGCTTTAAACTAAAGCAACATAGAGTAGCCCTAGGCCATAAGCCTGGCTCAGGAGTAGTCCCATCACGTGTATGTATATACATATGTACACACACACACACACATATATATATATATATATATACACACACATCCATAAAAAAAATAGGTTCCTAACTTCTATGCTAGTCTTTTGGCCAGTGCCCACAGTAAACGGTTGATTCGACTATTACATGCAAGATAGGGGAGGGTAGGCCATTAGCCTAGCACGACTGGTTGTATTTTAGATAGTGACTTAGTACCTTGCATCAGAAATCACAACTCTCAATGTATTAAGGCCAAGTTCTTATTGGGCTGATCGAGTAGACCCTGCTAGCTTCGGATTGGTGTGGGCTACACATAATGGGCCACTCATATACATACTCGGTACCCCAAATTTAGAAGTTTACAAGGGGTTTATTACACATGTACCCAATTACTTAGGACTGGGCCTCTTAAGAATCGGCTGGGCTGGTTCAGTAGGCTAGTCTATGAATATTTAAGCATACTCATGGACTATGTAACCACACACAGTCACCCAAATCATTAATGGCTTAAAAATATCATGCAGAAGAATTTAACAACCATATTTAAAATTATTGACCTCAATAATATTGCTAGAAAAATTGGGGTCACTACATCCTTCCCTCCTTATAAAAATTCCGTCCCCGGAATCATAATACCAAACTTCCTTACTCGGTTTACATCTATCTTCTTCCGAAATCTTTAACGTTGAATAATTCAACGTATCGCATTAATATAGGTTTTATATTACCTATTTCATTCATTCCCTCAACCAATTCTTATAGGTTCTATCTCACATCCTTTATTAAACTCGGTATATTTCGAGTATGATCATCTCCTTAATCCATCAATTTCCTTTTCTAAGGATTATCGTATGCCACAATCGTCTCAATCATTTAATATCATGATTTGCTAACTTATAAACATTCGGGGTATCACATCAACACTGCACAACTATATCTTCAGTGAGTTAGATCGGTTCCCTAACACATTAAACTCTTGCCCATACAAGAGAGTCGTTCAATTATTTCCCCTGCCCATACAAGAGTTTTTCATCCGAGACACTATCATGAGTTTTTAATTGAAATCCCTACTCATTTCTTAACTATTTTATGAATTTCTTAATTCATACATCTTACATTTTTCTGAGTTTACTTCTCCACTCTCTCAGGTTTTTATGTGGTAATATTATATTTATACATAATCCAATCTAACCATATCATTCTGATGAAACAGTTTCACACAAAAATATTTAAGATTATTTTATCTTATTACTTCCTTGGGAACTCTTACGAGTCCATTTATCTCCAACCATTCTCGTAAAGAGTTTAGCTTTATTCAATATATTTCTTTCAAATAAAATTTTTATGTATTAAGATTTAATAAGATTTATTCATATCTTTTAATTATCTATAGACACTTCACAAGTTTATTTAATCTTAACCCATCAGATTATACTCCAAGGTACTCGTTACCTCGAAACTATAACCCATTGCTTTGATACTAACTGTAACGCCCCCGAATTCGGACGATCGCCTCCCGAATAAGGGTCGACATTATCTCGTACTTCTATCATAACTTAACCAATGATCCCATAATCATATTGATTGAATTAATCTATTACAGACTATAAAATTATAAATTTCCTTAACTTTATCCATGGATCTTAACTTGATCTCGATCTCATTCTTTCTACAAGTATCAACTTGTAGTAAATTCGTATATATGGATAATACCACATATATATATATGTCAAAATTTTAACCTTATGATTTAAACATTCTATACTTCCATATACCCAAGGTTCATAACATTAATAATAGGATGGTTCCTAGGAACAGAAGAATCTTGTGATAAATGTTTGCATCTTTATCCGCGACAAAATTCCTTTTCTTTATATAAAATATCGTATTATTCAATACCCTCACTTGAATACATATCTTTATAGAGATATCTCTTTATATCAATATTCCCTATCTATCTAAATTTCACAATATTAATAACACACTTGTATTTGGCACAGAGGAACCTTGCGATGAATTTGGTTTCTTCATCGGTGCTAGATCTCTATTCTTACAACACTCACAATGTTATTCAATATCCTCATTCAAATTTATAGTTCTTTATCCATACAATATTAATGTTTTACTATCTATCTGAAGTTCAGAGTATCGGCATAACATTATCAGTCCATATTACCAATACCCTCACTCAGATTAATAGATCTTTAACAATTCTAAGTTATATCAAATTAAAGACATAACATCATTTGATGATAATAATAATATCATTTCATAATATTCGGTTACAAGGTTTGTTTGTTCGTATTACAACAGTCATTATGACTTCATACAACTACAAGTAAATAAAAAATGAAACCTAGTCTACGCTTCTTCTTTACATTCATGATCTTCTTATCATTCTTCATAACTGCAATTAAAATTTTATTCACAAGAATAAGCACTACGACTCAGCATATCTAACAATTAACACATACACAGTTTATGCTTTCATATAAACTTTAACATACTCTGAATTAACATATAACATTTCAATAATCATGGTAATCATATAACAATTATACATTTTATAACTCATTTAACATTTAACAGTTAAACAACATATTTTTGTTTACACAAAATAATTACTACATAACTCACACATAACAATTTAAGTAAAGGTTAGAACTTTCCTCGTATATCTTTTACAGATAAATATAATGGTCCAAACGTTCATCGTAAATCTTACATGATTATTGTGACACCCCCAAATTCAGGTACCAATACCTCGAATCTGGTGCTCACGATAAAATATATCCATACACCTCGAAACAACATAAATCAACTAATGCGAAATAAATAAACATATGTTGTTCGTTACAAAAGGTTTACTACGGTCCCAAGGTATATAACCTTAAATAAATACATCGCAGAATGCAATAATAATACAAAATGATTCCACAATTACATAGCGGGATAGTACATATAACTATTCCTTAAGCTTTTCCTTGCCTTTGTCCGCTTTGGAACTCCCCGGCTTAACTGCAATAGGTTCATGATATAGCAAGGGTGAGCAACTACTTTGCTCAGCAAGTTTAAAATGAATAGAGATGATATATCATGAATGAATGAGAATAATAATCGCATAGTTCAACAATTTAAGAACATTGAAGAAATAGCTGACAATATAATCAAAGTTCAAATGAAATAATGAATATTGATTATTTACTGCTGAGTGGTCCAATAGACCATGAACTATTTGGCCAAAAGATCAGTCATTCAACCAACCCTTTTAAACGCCTGGCCCATCAGTAGTACTCGAAGGGATCAACCTCTCGTACC
This sequence comes from Aralia elata, assembly GCA_034770075.1. Classification (NCBI taxonomy): domain Eukaryota; kingdom Viridiplantae; phylum Streptophyta; class Magnoliopsida; order Apiales; family Araliaceae; genus Aralia; species Aralia elata. The sequence continues at coordinate 8,263,751 of CM068381.1, forward strand.
CTATGTATATGCATAACATTTAGCTCTGACTGCATCGAATAATCGACACATTATAATCCCCTAATAAGGGTTGCTCTCTCAGTCCAAGAATCCATACAAACAATCGGTTTGGATAGCTTTTAAACTAATAACCTGTATTTGTTTAGCCGAAATAAATGACATAGACTATTTCCTTAAACAGTTCATGAATGAAGAACTTAACGTTTCACAATCCAATAACAGATAATGAATTTAAATGCATAAGCTGCGAATATCAATAATTTATCCTTGATGTGGAATAATTAACAATAATTAATCCACTAATATAATATGAAGGAAATAACTCGATTTGAGTCATGAAACTTGCAACAATATACAACATTTGAATAAAATAGGAAACTTGCTCAAATGAAAACAATTGAGTAAGGAACTTGCAATAATATAGAATGATTGCTCAATTAATAAACAACTCGCACAATAAACAAAAGTTGTACGGTTGAGGAAACTGGCTCAATAAATAAATTGAGTTAAGGTAAGGAGACTTGCATAACATACACCTGTTTGCACGAAATAAAAAGAATAGTGCATAAGGTTTAGAAACTTGCCCAACACAAGAGTTAGACAAGGGTTAAAGAAGAACTTGCCTGATGCGCTGCTACAATATTACAACACACGCTCCTTAATATCCTACACACATGTAAATACATATTTACATAACAATTAGTCACATAAAGACTAGGTTCAAAACACACGTTGCATCATTAAAACACATTAATTGCCACTACGACTACCAGTCGGGGGTCTCGCTCCTCGGTGAGCGAGCGGCTGCCCAGCTCGCCGGTGAGCTTGCGGGGGTCTAAGGGGGCAGCGTCCCCTGGAAGCCAAACGTAAGTTGCATCTAGGTTACTCAATTTAAGCCTTAAGACAATACCAATTTGGTTCACACTTACAATAAATTTAAGCAATTAAGGTTAAGGTTTAACAAGGTATAAATAACTAACTTGTTTAATCATTTAGGATAAAAATACAAGTGTTGGACCTGCTGAAAAGAGTTCATTAAGTCCGACCCGACCCGATCCGGTCTGACCGACCCGACCTAGGCCGGACACGGCACTGGCGCTGCAGCGCCAAGCCTTAGAGCTGGACCTCACGCTGCGGCGTGAGTCCCGTGTTTTTCCTATGACAGGGCTTCACGCTGCGGCTTGAGCCTTAGAGCTTGGGTCTCACACTGCGACGTGAGTCCCGGTCTTTTCCCTTCTTGCCCCTCGCTGCGGCGTGAGCTGCAGGGCTTATGAGTGACGCTGCGGCGTCACTCTCCAGAAGCCGGATTCTGGGTTTGATCCCAGTTCGCAACTCCGACCTCCGGCCACTCCAACCTCCACAACTCCTTCAATACACGTTCAAATCGGTCCATTTCGGACTCTATGGACTCCTAACTTATGGGGCTACATCATATCAAAAATTTAGAATTAACCATAAATATTAACATGGTCAAATCGTAAGCCAAAGTACAAAATGAAAACTTTATTTTCCTGTTCTTGGTGTTCTTCACCAAAATCAACATCAAATCTTTGTTCTAACTCCTTTTAACTCCATTCCAACATGGTTAGCTTCATAACCCATGGAACTACAATACCATAACAACAAACAAAATTAACAAACATGAAATCATAGCTTTACAGTCCTCTAAAATGGTCCGAACATCCAAAGTCCATGTTTTGTCCATTGTTCTTGCTCCATTAAGCCAAGGTAAGGATTTCTTGTGTTTTTGTTCCACTTTGATGTTATTAATAGCTTACATAACCTCTTAAGAACATTTACAAACAATCACAACAAACAAAAACTCCAAGAATCGCCATAAATCCGACCCACAAGCTTAAGAGCTTAAAACTAAGAAAAACTTGAAAAACTTAACAAGAAATCGAATGGAATGGATTTGGTTGGTTGTTTACCTCTGTAAATGCTTCCTAGAGGTTAAGAAGATTGCTAGGCTTTGTTTGGCTTGAGTTCTTCTTGCTTGGATTCTCTTCTTCCTCCACCCGTGCTTTCTTCTTCTTCCTCCTTTCTTTTTCCGGTGACTCTTCCCTTTTCCGGCAACCTCTTCCTTCTTCCTTCTTCCTTCTTTGCAGCTCTCTGTCTCTCTCTCTCTCTCTCTCTCTCGATCTGCTGATGGGATGGGAGGAGTGTGGAATGGATTGGGAGTTGAATGATTTGGGAGAAAATGGGTTTGAGGCTCAAGGAGGCGCCGACAACTCCCCCCACTCTTCTCATTTTCCTAGCATTTGATTGGTTGATGGATTTTGGTTGGTTCCCTCTTGGAGTAACAAGCCAAAATAAATACCCAAATACACAAAAATATATCCGAAATCTCCCACTTTTGTACCCAGTTTGTTAAATAACTCTACCCAAAATTAAAATGGGTACTCCCATAAATTATTGGGACGCATAAAAATAATTATTATGGGATTTGTCCAAATATCCGGAATACCCATATAATACATTTCGGATACGGATAAAATCACGTATCAGCTCAAATAAAATTTCCGACGCTTGGAAAAATTATTCGTTCGCATATACGCATTTATGAAATTTATTAAAATTGAAAAAGACACAAAAATATTATGGCGTGAATAGTGCCCCGGGAAACGTGCCCCGTGAATAGTGATTTAGCGACGCTACGCGAAATCAATTATCCACTTAAACAAAACTATAACACGTAAAATTTCATGCATTCACATAATCCAGGCTGTCACACAACCTTTAAACATGCAACACAAAAATAATATTAATAAAATATAATATATTCATTCATATTCAAAAATTCGAATTACAAGGAAAATCCACAATTCCCGGTCGTTACATCCTCCCCCCTTATAAGAATTCTGTCCCTAGAATTACAATCTAGGTATGGAAAACTTAACATGGGTTCACTCGAAAAGATGCGGATAATTCTTCCTCATCTTCTCTTCTAGCTCCCACGTAGCTTCTTCAGCTGCGTGGTTCCTCCAAAGTACTTTTACCGAATGGATGACCTTATTTCTTAACGTCTGTTCCTTCCTATTTAATATTTGGACATGAATCTCTTCATATGACAAGTCTCGCTCAACTTGAATCGTTTCATAGGATATCACATGCTTGTAGTCGGGTTTATACGGTCGCAACACAGAAACGTGGAACACATTATGAATGTGCTCAAGTTCAGGAGGTAAAGCTACCTCGTATGCCACTTCACCCACCCTCTTTAACACTTCAAAAGGTCCTACGAACCTGGGACTCAATTTTCCCTTCTTCCCAAATCTGATCTTTCCTTTCCAAGGAGATAATTTTAAAAATACGAAGCTGCCAACTTCAAAGTCTCGCTTCTGATGATGCAAATTGGCGTATTTCTTCTGTCGGTCCTGAGCCACTACCAATCGAGCTCTTATCACTTTGACGACATCCACAATCTGTTGCACCAATTCAGGTCCTAACAGTCGTCGTTCACCGACTTCGTCCCAACACAAAGGTGTTCGACACTTCCTTCCGTATAATGCTTCGTATGGCGGCATACCAATACTCGCATGATAACTGTTATTATAGGCAAACTCCACCAATGGTAGGTGATCATCCTAGTTGCCTTTAAAATCCATCACACATGCTCTGAGCATGTCTTTAAGCGTCTGTATTGTTCGTTCGCTTTGCCCATCCGTTTGAGGATGATATGCCGTACTTAACCTCAACTGAGTTCCCAACCAATCTTGCAAGCTCTTCCAGAAATTCGACGTGAAACGCGGATCTCTGTCAGATACAATAGATACCGGCACTCCATGTCATGACACAATCTCTTTCACATATAACTTTGCTAACTGTTCCAGATTGTACCTTATCTTGATTGGTAGAAAATGTGCAGATTTAGTTAAACAATCAACGATCACCCAGATCGCGTCGTAACCCTTCTGAGTTGGTGGAAGCCCCGTCACGAAATCCATCGTGATATGCTCCCACTTCCACTCTGGAATCTCCTGCGGTTGTAGCAGTCCGCCCGGTTTCTGATGTTCTGCTTTTACCCTCTGACATGTCAAACATCGCCCAACACATTCCGCGACCTCCCTCTTCATGTTCGGCCACCAGAAGTGTTGGCGCAAATCCTGATACATCTTGGTACTACCAGAGTTTATCGAATACCTTGTAGAATGAGCTTCTTGCAGAATCTCTTCCCTCAACTCCGGAACCATCGGTACCTAGATCCTCCCTTCAAACCTTAGCAATCCCGTGCTATCAGACTTGTACTTCAATTTCTCTCCTTCTGAGATTCGCTTCTTTATGGCAACACATTCATCATCCTTTTCTTGAGCCTCCTTTATCTTGTCTAATAAAGTCAGACTCGCCTCCACTGCAAACAGTTTCTCGTCTACATTCGTCGGATACTTGACTTCCAACTCTAGTCTTTCCATATCCTTTATCAGTTCTTCCTGAGCTGTCAGCATCATCAACTTATCTCTGCCCTTCCTACTTAGAGCATCGGCTACTACATTGGCCTTACCGGGATGGTATAGAATCTCACAATCGTAGTCCTTGATCAACTCCAACCATAGTCGCTGCCTCATGTTTAATTCTTTTTGAGTGAAGATATACTTCAGACTTTTGTGGTCTGTGTATATCTCACACTTCTCCCCATATAGATAGTGCCTCCAAATATTCAGAGCAAACACCACTGCCGCTAGTTCCAGGTCATGAGTCGGATATCCCTTCTCATAGTCCTTCAGCTGCCGTGACGCGTACGCAATGACCTTCTCATGTTGCATCAACACGCATCCAAGGCCTTTGTGTGACGCATCACTGTACACCACAAATCCCCCTGTATTATTTGGTAGTGATAACACAGGTGCTTCACTAATTTCTTCTTCAAGTCCACAAAACTCTCTTCGCACTTATCCGTCCATACAAACTTTACGGTTTTCCTTGTCAAATTTGTCAACGGTGTCGCTATCTTTGAAAAGTTCTGAATAAACCTCCGATAGTAACCCACTAATCCCAAGAAACTTCGAACTTCTGTCGGTGTCCTTGGCTGCTCCCAGTTTATTATTGCTTCTACCTTGGTAGGATCCACTAATACACCATCCTTGTCAATTACGTGCCCCAAAAACTGCACCCTTTGTAGCCAAAATTCACACTTGGAAAACTTTGCATATAGCTTCTCCCTTCTCAGCATTTCCAGGGCTATTCTCAAATGCTCGACGTGTTCTTCCTCTGTCTTCGAGTAGACTAGAATGTCATCTATGAAAACGACAATAAATTTATCTAGGTATTGCTTGAACACTCTATTCATCATGTCCATAAATGCTGCTGGCGCGTTCGTCAGCCCAAATGACATCACTAAAAACTCAAAGTGTCTATATCAAGTTCTGAATGCTATCTTCGGTATGTCCTCTCTTCTCACTTTCAGCTGGTGATATCTCGTCCTCAAGTCAATCTTCGAAAAGTATTTCGCTCCCTTCAATTGGTCAAACAAATCATCAATCCTGGGCAACGGATACTTGTTCTTAATCGTGACTTTGTTCAACTCCCGATAGTCAATCCAAAGCCTAAGCGATCCGTCCTTGTTCTTTACAAATAGCACTGGTGCTCCCCATGGAGATACACTCAGACGAATATACCCCTTATCTAGTAACTCCTGCAGTTGAACCATCAGTTCTTTCATCTCCACCGGTGCCATCCTGTACAGTGCGGTTCCCAGTACCAAGTCGATTACAAACTCGACCTCTCTATCCGGTGGTAAACCCGGTAACTCATCTGGGAAAACATCTGGAAATTTCCTTACAACAGGTATCTGACCCAGCTCACCCCCTACTCTTCGGGTATCAACCACGTGAGCCAGATAACCTATGCAACCCTTTCTAAGCAATTTCCTTGCTTGCATCATCGTCAGACAACAAGAGTGTCTAGGCGATTTACTACCGTAGAATACGACCTTCGACTTATTTGGAGTCTTCAGGTATATACACTTCTTCTGACAGTCAATCACAGCCCCGTGACTAGACAACCAATCCATCCCAAGAATTACATCAAATTCTCCTAATCGTATCAGAATCAAATTTACGCCCAAATTATATCCTCTTATTTCAGCATAGCAATTTCTATGAATATATTCTACAGGAATAACTTCTTTATTAGCTACTTCCACATTCATTGGATTCTCTAATTTCTCACGAGGTAAATTTAATCGTTTAGCAAATTCTTCCGAAACAAAAGAACAGGTAGCACCCGAATCAAATAATACATATGCACTGATATTATTGATCGAAATAATACCTGACACCACGTCCTTTGACTCCACCGCATCCTGCACTGTCATGTTGAAAGTGCGTGCCGTTGGTCTATTGGTTTGGCTAGTTGGCCCTCCAATGTTCAGCCTGTTGTTGTTGTTGTTGTTGTTGTTGCTGTTATTGTTGTTGTTCCTGTTGCCACTTGTTGCATCCCCCTTCCTTTTCGGGCAATCCTTGATTTGATGATCTGGTGCTCCACATGAGAAGCATCCTGCTTTCTTTCCTTTTGGGCATTGAGGAGCAAAGTGCCCCTGTTACCCACAGTTAAAACAGACTTCTTTTCATTTCATGCACTCTCCAGAGTGATTTTTTCTACAATTATTGCACTTATTACCCTTCTTAACCTCTCCTCCGGACTTGTTTCCCCCGGAAGATTGGCTATCACTCCATTTCCTTTTATTCGAGTTACTTCCCCCGCTGCTTCCTCCCTTGCTTCCTTCGTGACCCTTCTTTTTGTCTTAATTGAACTTTGCTAGAGCCTCGTTGCCTCCTTCGACATGATGGACCTTTCCAACAGTGTAGAAAAGGTGTCAATCCTTAAAACTGCCACCCTACTATACACCCACGGTTTCAGGCCTAATTCAAATCTCCTTGCCTTTCTGGCTTCAGTGTCTACCTGGTGAGATGCAAATCTGGCTAATTCATTGAATTTAGCCGCATACTCTGTGAGTGACATGCTCCCCTACTTGAGCTCCAGAAACTTCACCTCCATGTTTTGCTGCATACTCACCGGGAAATAGTTCTCGAAGAACAGCTCCTTGAAACGTTCCCATGGTATCACACCATCTACAGCATGTCCTCTGTTGGCCTTCCACCAATAGTTCGCTTCGCTTTTCATCATAAAAGTGGCGAACCCTGTCTTCTATTCTTCAGCCACCCTTGCAACCTCAAACACTTTTTCTATCTCTTCGATCCAGGTTTGGGCTTCAATCGGGTCTAGTGTTCCCTTGAACTCGGGAGGTCCTACTAGCTTAAAATCCTTGAAGCTAGCCAAATGTTGTGCGAGCTGCCGCTTTGGCTATTCTCCAACAGGTGGGGGTCTATTTTGCATAGCTTCGGCCAGCAACTCAACAAACTCTCTCATTGGGTCTGGATGACCCTGAGTGTTATTAATCGATTCCTCAACCCTTTGGTTTCGTGGTTGTCTTCTTGGAGGCATGATCTGATAAAAGAAAATCGTCGGCTTTTACTAATAGATTTAGGCCATATGCAAAGAGTCATTTAAGTCAACAATTAAAAGTAAAAACATCTATCAAACACATTTGATTTAAATAAAATAACTGCATTTATAATCATACACCACTATTTTAATACAACCAGACTCAACATGTGGCATACTTCTATAAACGCTAAATGACATAGCATGCCAACCATTAATTATCCCCTAACAAACAAAAACGGGGAATAATAACCTTCCACCCCTCTATCAGAAACAAAATTGGGGTTTAACTATTATCCCATGCACGCTACAAGCATAGGGATTTACAACATAAGTATGCCCCTATTACAACAAAATTGGGACCTACTGCGAACAAAATGCTAAAGATAACACATCACTGCCTGCTGCGGTGAATTGCAACCTTGAGCTCCCGTCGAGCCAGCCTGTCAACCACTCGACGCCTAATCATACGCCTGCTGCTCCCCTCATCCCTGGGGTACCTTCTCACCTTGTCCCTCAGCCTGCTAATAGATGTGGTCAAGCCTAAACGGAGGGAATCAATCACTGCAGTCAGGGCTGCCAACTGCTCTATAGCCTCATCTCGCTCCAGATGAGTAGTCTCCAGCTGATCCTCTACCCGCTCTATCTGTCCTACCAATACCACATTCCTCTCTAAGAGGTTATAAACCATCACACCGAGCTGAACAGAAGTCCCACGCTGACCGTGAACCTCTGCCTCTAGCTCGACAATCCTCTGGTCCTTTTCCTGCAGCTTCTGGGTCAGCTCATCCTTTTCCCCCAAAGTCTGATATGCTAATGACCTATACTGTTCCTCTCGATCCTGGTGATCCTGGTTCTGCTCCTCTAAGTGGGCTACTCGATTCTCGAGCTCCTCATTCCTATTTGTCAGCTCTTCGATGATGTCACTAGCAGTAGTGCCCATGCCATCTGCATACTCAGGTGGCTCATCATCCTCCGTCATTGGATCCTCCTCGGGATCCTCATCTTCCCCCTCATCACTTAACATCCTCAACACTCCTCCAGTAACTGGCTCCTCCTTAGAACCATACTCGGCCTCAGACTCATCCCTAGTGTTCATCATCTCTGGCTCACTCGGCTGCACCTCCACTAAATGCCCTGCGTCCACATGAATGTCTGTGAACTCCACCTCTATTGCAGGACTAGACTCTCCCATCTCGGACATCCTACAACCACAGATAAAAATAAATAGACAGCAAGATGTCAGTGCCACAATAAAATATATTCATTGATAAAATGAAATGATATTTTATCTTGCGCAACTCGGCTCGATGGATTTCCACAATCCACCTCCAGACATGACCACCAAATGAATCTCCTCGATTCACCTCCTAACGTACTCAATACGAGTCTAATAATAAGGTTATAGCCTAGGTTTCGCATTCCTAAAGTTTATAACCTAAAGCTCTGATACCAACCTGTGACACCCCCAAATTCAGGTACCAATACCTCGAATCTGGTGCTCACGATAAAATACATCCATACACCTCGAAACAACATAAATCAACTAATGCGGAATAAATAAACATATGTTGTTCATTACAAAAGGTTTACTACGGTCCCAAGGTCTATAACCTTAAATAAATACATCGCATAATGCAATAATAATACAAAACGATTCCACGATTACATAGCGGGATAGAACATATAAATATTCCTTAAGCTTTCCCTTGCCTTTGTCCGCTTTGGAACTCCCCGGCTTAACTGCAATAGGTTCATGATATAGCAAGGGTGAGCAACTACTTTGCTCAACAAGTTTAAAATGAATAGAGAGGATATATCATGAATGAAAGAGAATAATAATCGCATAGTTCAACAATTTAAGAACATTGAAGAAATAGCTGACAATATAATCAAAGTTCAAATGAAATAATGAATATTGATTATTTACTGCTGAGTGGTCCAATAGACTATGAACTATTTGGCCAAAGGATTAGTCATTCAACCAACCCTTTTAAATGTCTGGCCCGTCAATAGTACTCGAGGGGATCAGCCTCTCGTACCCTATGTATATGCATAACATTTAGCTCTGACTGCATCGAATAACCGACACATTATAATCCCCTAATAAGGGTTGCTCTCTCAGTCCAAGAATCCATACAAACAATCGGTTTGGATAGCTTTTAAAATAATAACCTGTACATGTCTAGCCAAAACAAATGGCATAGACTATTTCCTTAAACAGGTCATGAATGAAGAACTTAACTTTTCACAATCCAATAACAGATAATGAATTCAAATGCATAAGCTGCGAATATCAATAATTTATCCTTGATGTGGAATAATTAACAATAATTAATCCACTAATATAACATGAAGGAAATAACTCGATTTGAGTCATGAAACTTGCAACAATATACAACATTTGAATAAAATAGGAAACTTGCTCAACTGAAAATAGTTGGGTAAGGAACTTGCAATAATATAGAATGATTGCTCAATTAATAAACAACTCGCACAATAAACAAAAGTTGTACGGTTGAGGAAACTGGCTCAATAAATAAATTGAGTTAAGGTAAGGAGACTTGCATAACATACATCTGTTTGTACGAAATAAAAAGAATAGTGCATAGGGTTTAGAAACTTGCCCAACACAAGGGTTAGACAAGGGTTAAAGAAGAACTTGCCTGATGCGCTGCTACAATATTACAACACACGCTCCTTAATATCCTACACATATGTAAATACATATTTACATAACAATTAGTCACATAAAGACTAGGTTCAAAACACACGTTGCATCATTAAAACACATTAATTGCCACTACGACAACCCAGTCGGGGGTCTCGCTCCTCGGTGAGCGAGCGGTTGCCCAGCTCGCCAGTTAGCTGGCGGGGGTCTAAGGGGGCAGCGACCCCTGGAATCCAAACGTAAGTTGCATCCAGGTTACTCAATTTACGCCTTAAGACAATACCAATTTGGTTGACACTTAATATACATTTATGCAATTAAGGTTAAGGTTTAACAAGGTATAAATAACTAACTTGTTTAATCATTTAGGATAAAAATACAAGTTTTGGACCCGCTGAAAAGAGTTCATTAGGTCTGACCCGACCCAAGCCGGACACGGCACTGGCGCTGCAGCGCCAAGCCTTAGAGCTGGACCTCACGCTGCGGCGTGAGTCTCATGTTTTTCCCATGACAGGGCTTCACGTTGCGGCGTGAGCCTTAGAGCTTGGGTCTCACGCTGCGGCGTGAGTCCCGGTATTTTTCCCGTCTTGCCCCTCACTGCGCGTGAGCTGCAGGGCTTATGAGTGATGCTGCGGTGTCACTCTCTAGTAGCCGGATTCTGGGTTTGATCCCAGTTCGCGACTCCGACCTCCGGCCACTCCAACCTCCATAACTCCTTCAATACACGTTCAAATTGGTCCATTTCGGACTCTATGGACTCCTAACTTATGGGGCTACAACATATCAAAAATTTAGAATTAACCATAAACATTAACATGGCCAAATCTTAAGCCAAAGTACAAAATGAAAACTCTGCTTTCGTGTTCTTGGTGTTCTTCACCAAAATCAACATCAAATCTTTGTTCTAACTCCTTTTAACTCCATTCCAACAGGGTTAGCTTCGTAACCCATGGAACTACAATACCATAATAACAAACAAAATTAACAAACACGAAATCATAGCTTTACAGTCCTCTAAAATGGTCTGAACGTCCAAAGTCCATGTTTTGTCCATTCTTCTTGCTCCATTAAGCCAAGGTAAGGATTTCTTGTGTTTTTGTTCCACTTTGATGTTATTAATAGCTTACATAACCTCTTAACAACATTTACAAACAATCACAACAAACAAAAACTCCAAGAATCGCCATAAATCCGACCCACAAGCTTAAGAGCTCAAAACTAAGAAAAACTTGAAAAACTTAACAAACAATCGAATGGAATGGATTTAGTTGGTTTTTTACCTCTATAAATGCTTCCTAGAGGTTAAGAAGATTGCTAGGCTTTGCTTGGCTTGAGTTCTTCTTGCTTGGATTTTCTTCTTCCTCCACCCGTGCCTTCTTCTTCTTCCTCCTTTCTTTTTCCGGCGACTCTTCCCTTTTTCGGCGACCTCTTCCTTCTTCCTTCTTCCTTCTTTGCAGCTCTCTCTCTCTCTCTCGATCTACTGATGGGATGGGAGGAGTGTGGAATGGATTGGGACTTGAATGATTTGGGAGAAGTGGAGGAGTAATTTTTGGGAGAAAATGGGTTTGAGGCTCAAGGAGGCGCCGGCAACTCCCCCCCACTCTTCTCATTTTCCTAACATTTGATTGGATGATGGGTTTTGGTTGGTTCCCTCTTGGAGTAACAAGCCAAACTAAATACCCAAATACACAAAAATATATCCGAAAACTCCCACTTTTGTACCCAGTTTGGTAAATAACTCTACCCAAAATTAAAATGGGTACTCCCATAAATTATTGGGACGCATAAAAATAATTATTATGGGATTTGTCCAAATATCCGGAACACCCATATAATACATTTCGGATACGGATAAAATCACGTATCAGCTCAAATAAAATTTTCGACGCTTGAAAAAATTATTCCTTCGCATACACACATTTATGAAATTTATTAAAATCGAAAAAGACACAAAAATATTATGGCGTGAATAGTGCCTCGGGAAACGTGCCCCGTGAATAGTGATTTAGCGACGCTACGCGAAATTAATTATTCACTTAAACAAAACTATAACACGTAAAATTTCATACATTTACATAATCCAGGCTGTCACACAACCTTTAAACATGCAACACAAAAGTAATATTAATAAAATAAAATATATTCATTAATATTCAAAAATTCGAATTACAAGGCAAATCCAGAATTCCCGGTCGTTACAATTATAAGTTCATGTAAACTAATTAAACGTTTAACGATTAAATCTTGTAAGTTTTATTTCGGGTATTATAACCGCTTATAAATAAGACTCCTTCTACTATACATGAAATAATTTCAGCATTAAAACTGCATATAAAATGAATATTCATCAACTATATTTAAAATAAATTGAGCATTATAACTGCTTATAAAATGAAAATTCGGCTATTATATTTGAAATAAATCGGACATAATAACTGTTTATAAAATGAATATTCGGCTATTATAGTCGAGATAATTTCAGCATTATAACTGCTTATAAAATGAATGTTCTTACTAAATACTTGAAGAAAATCAGACATAGTAACTGCTTATAAAATTATATTTTCTACTTTATAATAGAAATAAATCGGACATTATAACTGCTTGTAAATAGGACTTTTGTACTATATACATAAAATAATTTGGGCATTATAACTGCTTGTAAAAGTATATTTTTACTAATACATACATAAAAATGAAAATTATAACCACTAGAGTATACCTCTTGTAGTTGCTAGCTTTACTTCCAATCACGTAGTGCTTCGATGCTTCGAAAGTAATTTTTATCTCACAATATCTCTCAGAATATAAATATAGAATGTTTTTGTTCTTGAATTGCTCTTGAAAATGATAAGGAATGAATGAACTTAGCTTGCTATTTATAGGAAAACATAGTTTCGCTAATTGTACGTTAGGGGCTCGGCTTATTACACTTTAGTACTTGATTAATTGCACCTTAGTCCCTTAAAAAATCTAAAAATCATCATTACTATTTAAAATATCTTCCACCAGGTGACATCATGATGACATCATCTTTGTGTTTCTTTGAGGTTGATGTCATGCTTACATCATGCTTACATCATCTCTTCTCTGATTGGTCGATTCAAGTTCACATGGATTCAAGTTTGGTTACACTAACTTGGTATTGTCTAGCTCAGCTCTGATTGGTCTAAACCATTTCACATGGATAGCCATACTTGATTGTGATTGGCTGAAAGCTTTTCACTTGGATTTCTAGTTAAAAACAAGTTTGATTTTAACTATTTAGTATAATACTTAAGTTTTAATACGTATTCATTTTGTATATACTTCATATAATATTCGTATCTACTCGTATTATACCTCATATTAATCTTGTATCAATCTCATAGAATCTTCAGTATAATTCTCGTATTATACTGTACATTATACTTATACTATTCGTATTCTTTCTATATTCAATCCGTATACACCACGTATTCGTCTCATATTTGCGAATACATAACCCCGGACCCTAAAACTAATGTTGGACGATTTAGCAATCGATAAACACACACGTGCAAGTATACACGGTCCACAAGTAATATATTGATAAGATATGAGTCGAACCCCCAGGGAATTATGACGAATAAAAACCAAGTACCAATCGTATATCAATTTGATCTAGTTTAAACGATGAAGATTTGAATTTTGTTGATTGGTTGAGTTCATAAGACAAGTACTGAATAAAATGCGGTGAAATATCAAGATAGAAAGATCTAAGATTACAATTTCCCCCAACACGTCATTTGAATCTCCTAACTCTCTCTTTTTAATCAGTTATACCATACGAATTGACAACCGAGAAATCAAAACTTCATGAGAGCCTCTGTCGATAGTCAATCACGAATCTTCCTAAGCGGTGCATAGGTATATGTCTATCATATACACTATTAAGAGACCAATTTCAGGATGATTAATTAGACACGTGTCACTAAATCTCATTAACCGTCCCCTCAATTACCAACTTTCACCGAAAGTCATTAAGACTAGAATCTCAATTGGTTGCATGCGGTAGTTAGGTATATGTCTATCCCAACTACTATCAAGATACCTATTATTGTGGATAATTAATAAGACACACGTCACTTAATCTGATTAATAACCCACAACAATCTATACTCTCGCATGTTATCATAACTAGGTCTTAACCTATAATCCGTTCGTCAAGTTCATATAGGTTCCCAAGGTAATTACGGGCCAAGCAATTAATCTAGAGAGCAAGGGTTATGATAATCAATTCACAAATGAATAACTAAAATCAATAGAGAGAGAATTCAATTCAATTTAAGTGTTGGGTTCCATTGCCATCTTAGAATAGAAGGTTAGTTCATGATAGCTACAATAAACATCAATTTCAATTTATACATTGTCAAATTCAAATTACAAAGGAGCTGAAAATCTAGAAATGAAACCACTTTTGAAGCTGTTCAGCTATTGTTCCTTGGGTTGCTGTTGGTTTCTAGCCCTCCTCGTTAGTTTTGCAATTCTTGTTGACTGAGTTCCTTGGCTTGTGGCTTGATTCAGCTTGATATGCAGCCTTTAGCACTGTTGTTTGATGTATTTTGTAGCCTCTCTATCCCTTGATCTCTGATATGAAGCTCCAAAGAGAATATATATACCATCTATCAAGAAACCCTAGCCCAAGTCGTACAAAATGCAGCGCAGATCGCACTGAAAATATGTCAGATCGCACTCAGGACGGCGTTGGCGTGCCCGCACGGTGCCTGGCCCGCGCGCGCCCATGGCCTGGTTGGCACACGCTGGCTGCCGCATGCCCGCACGCTGGCTGTCGCACGCCCGCGCCGCGCGCCCGCATGCCCGCGCGCGCGTGCGCCCACGCCCTGGCCGCTCGCTTGGCGCCCGCCTGCTGCTCGCTTGCTGCCCGCCTTCCTGTCGAGGCCCGTGTGCGCGCCCATGCGCCCGCGCCCAGCGCCTGCATAGCCGACCCCGCTCAGCGCCTGCCGAGGCCTGCGCGCGCCCGCACGCGCCGTACGGTGCCCGTACCCAGCGCCTGCCTGGCGCCCTACCTGCTATACGTGCGTGCTGCTGTCGCTCGTGGCTTGGCCGACGCTACACGCCGTGCGCGCATTCCAATGCCGTGCACGCTCAACTTCCGAAATTTATCAAATTAAACACCGATCATTGCCAAACACTAATTTTCACCGTAATACCATTCGGGCACGGATATCCAAGCACGGGCTTACCCTCGTGGCTTGCCCGACGCCGAATGCTATGCACGCTTTCCAACGCCGTGCACACTCAACTTCCAAATTTCATCAAATTAAACACCGAGCGTCACTAAACACTAATTTTCACCGTATTACCATTCGGGTACGGATATCCGAGCGCGGGCGTTCAGTCATTGCAAACAACGATCCGAGCAATCTTTATTTTAATTCCTACAAACATAATGAAAATGCATTGAAGAAACATAAAAGATGTAAAAGTAATACAAAACTAAATTATCTAGAAATAAGATAAAAATACCTAAAAACCATATAAAATTCGCAAATCAAGATCAAAGGTACCCAAATTGTGTGTATAAAACACCCTCATCAAATACCCCCAAACTTAAACCTTTGCTTATCCTCAAGCAAACTAGAGATACAAAAACTCACTGAAATAACACAATTGACAACTAACTTAAGATGGAAACGACTCAAGAATTGGCCTCAAAGGAAGAAGATCAAAAGGGGCCCAAGACCAACATAAAGTTACAATTTAACAAAATGGCTGGGCTCACAACTACTCACGATCTTTGCAAAGTGTGTGTGTGTCATCTGTTTATGCAAGTTAGGAGTGAGCTAACGCATGTACCCAAATTTATGAGGGATTATACTATAAATCTACAAACTCATCATTACCTTGATAAATACCAAACAAGACGACCATATAAGAGAGCGGTCCTTGGGGATTATTGCAACGATAATTAATCACATTGGTGAGTGCATTTTATGCTCCATCTCACATTAACCATTCGCATGACCGTGTAATGTCTAATCACATTAGGCTATTCAGAGCTACCCATGTAACAAGTGTTTGAACAATGACTCCAAACCAGATGGCTTTAAGGCATTAGGTGTAAAACACCCCTAAGGATCTATTAACTCGAGTAGCAAAGGCCATGTAATTAAACTTAGTCAACAAGGCGTATATGATAGTCTAAAATAAGCATAACAAGATGTTGACGTGAGTTCAGTACATTTCAAGGATAATCTCCCAAGTATTTAAGTAAATGAGATTTCTCAATACTAACTAACTAAACAAGCACGTTGTGAATGTGAAGAGCTTAACGACCAAAAGTAGTATGGTTAGCCAAAATGTTAAAGAGTAGCTAAGCATGTTCAATCCTTAACTTTCAATAAAAACATGTTAGCCTGCAAAATATCATAGGCCATTCTTGTAACACAACACAAAATAAGATAACTAAATTAAACTACCACACAGCACAACACGACTAGACAAAATAAGATAACTCAATTAAACTACCACACCCCAAACTTAAAACAAACATAGTCCTCGATGTTTATAATAGACAGAATTAAAATAGAGGACTTCACTGAGGGTAATCAAGCAACATCATTATAGTGTGGTGTCGCTCGGACGCTTCCGGACTAACAAAATTCTTGTCATGGGCTGTGGTTGGCTTGGACGATGAAGCTTCACCCCTTTGTTGCTTGGAAGCCATACCAAATTAATGCCTCAAGAAGAACAACCCAAATTAGCTAAGAAACTCTCTTAGGCCAATTATCAAAGACGTGGCGTGCACCTCCCAAAATCTCAGCTGTCAATGCAGATGGAATTAAGCCTAACCCTCTACAAAGTCTTGCAATGGGAGAACTAATGTAGACCTACAATGTAACTCAACCAATACACAGCCTCAAGCAAGTAAAATTCGAGTTTCAGAGCTATTACCTTTGCTTGGAAGAGATATGAGAAAAACCTTGCAAAACAACCAAAATCCTTGATGAATTTCAAGTTACCACAAAGGATTTGAGGATATAATGATGAATTTGGTATGTAATTTATAGCTTTGGAGGTCGAATTTGAGATTGGAAATGTTGCCTCCAAGTTAGCTCTGAAATGGGAAGAGAGAGATAAAAGAATGGACTGAAAAATGAGCAAGCGGGCTGACTTAAAAGAAGTTTGCTGCACGACTTTGGCACGCCCGCGCGACGCCCGTGCACCCGCGTGCGCCTGCTGGATGCTGAGTGCCACTCGCTTGGCTGCTGCACGCTCGCGTGCACGCCTGCGCGCTCTGCTGCTTAGCGTGCTGCTGCCTGCTGCTCAGCGTGCTGTTGCTCTACTACTATTCTGCTGTTAGCGTGCTACAATAGTTCATTTATGCTGCTGTTACGATTTTCAATGTTGGGTTTAACCGTCAACCTGCAACAAGCAATATTACACACATTAATCACAATTAATCATAAAATCAAAGACAAACCACACCAGTTTTTATTTATTTTTTTGTAAAATGTAAATAAAAATAAAATAGCTTTAAAAATAAAATGGAACATTGGGTTGCCTCCCAATTAGCGCTTGAGTTAAAGTCCTCAGCCTGACTACTCCCTCATTTTAAGTTGCTTAATCGGGCTTTACTAGGATCTTATGGTTGCTCTTGCTCACAGCTGCACACACCCAACAGTGTGTCGTAATTTGTCCCTTCCCACATACTGTTTGTTTTCTATTATGCACTTCTTTAAGAAGCAGAGTTTTCAGACTGACCCTTCCTTGAGGGTCCTTATGAACTAAGTCATCCCCTTTTGGGATCAAATAATAATACTCATTATTGCTTGGGAGTTTGATTGCTTTGAACACTTGAAACTTCACTACTTGATCGTTCACTCTCATAGTTAACTCGCCATTTGGCACGTCGATCAATGTTCTTTCAGTCACCAAAAATGGTCTTCCTAAGATGAGTGGAATATCCCGATCCTCCACATAATCCAAAACCACAAAATCTGCTGGAAGAATCAATTTATCAACCTTCACCAGAACATCCTCCACTATACCCATTGGATACGTGATTGATCTATCAGCAAGCTGTAAGGTGACATTTGTCAACTTTACTTCCTTTAACCCCAACTTCTTGTAAATGGATAGGGGCATAAGGTTAATACTTGCTCCCAAATCGCACAAAGCTTTCCCAATAAATTGATTCCGATTGAACAGGGAATGTTAAAACTCCCTGGATCCTTCAACTTTGGTGGAAGTTTCCTCTGTAAAATAGCACTACATTCTTCGGTAAGAGCTACAGTTTCGAAATCCTCAAGCCTTCTCTTTCTTGACAAAATGTCCTTCATGAACTTTACATAACTAGGCATTTGCTCCAATGCCTCAGCAAATGGGATGTTTATGTGCAATTTCTTGAAAACTTCCAAAAATTTAGAGAATTGCTTGTCTAACTTTAGTTTCTGTTGACGTTGTGGAAACGGGCATGGTGGATAAATAGGACCTTGTTTGCTTCCCGCTGATTTAGAAACTGGCTCATTTTCCTTCTTTTCTTGCTCCTTCATCTTTTCTTCCTCTTTCTCTGCATTTTCCTCCTCATCAACTATTTTTAATGGAGGATCCACAACAACATCTGGCAATTCTTTACCACTTCGCAATGTTACTGCCTTGTAATGCTCAGTACCTTCTCTTTTTGGGTTGACTTCGGTATCACTAGGTAAGGCACCTGGAGGGCGGATATTAAGGGCACTAGCTATCTGGCCTATCTGAAACTCTAGATTTCGAATTGAAGCATTGTTTTGTGCAATTAATTGAGCCAATAACTCCTCCACACTAGGCTTTTTCTCCTGTTGAGGCAAGGGCGGGGTTGAGACTTGTTGGTGTGATTGAGTTTGATGAGGTGGTTGGGTTTGGTTTTGAAATCCTGGAGGATATTGATGCCTAGGAGCTGAATATTGGGTTTGGATTTTATTGTTATTGCTCCATGAGAAATTTGGGTGATTCCTCCATCTAGGATTGTATTGATTGGAGTGAGGGTTGTTTTGTTGCCTATTATAATTACCAACAAACTGTATAGATTTTGCATTGATTGCACATTGCTCGGTAGGATGATTCCCAACACACAAGTCACATGTTTCGGAAATGTTCTACACAGACTGAGTTCCTAGAGTCTCTATTTTCTTTGTAAGTGTGGCTAGCTGCGCGACTATTGCAGTGAAAGGATCCATTTCCAATTTTCCTGCTGCCTTTTATGGAATTCTCCTCTTCGATGGCCATTGATAATTATTGGCAGCCATAGTCTCCAATAAGTTATAGGCATTATTAAAGCTCTTTCCGATTAAAGCGCCATCTGCAGCTGCGTCAACACTTGATCGGGTGGCATTGGTCAACCCGTTACAGAAAGTCTGAACTTGCAACCATTGATGTAAACCATGATGTGGACATCTCCTTATTAGATCTTTAAATCATTCCCAAGCTTCATACAAGGACTCAGAATCATATTGAGCAAACAAAGTGATGTCATTTCTCAATCTTACAGTTTTGGCAGGTGGGAAGAACTTTGCCAAAACATTCTGGGCTAAGTCATTCCATGTAGTAATCGAGCCCGAAGAAAGCGAATGCAGCCAACTTTTTGCCTTATCACGAAGTGTGAAAGGAAATAATAGGAGTCTGACAGCATCATCGGTGACTTGAGTGTACTTGAATGTGTCACAGATTTCCAGAAAATTCATCAAATGAACATTTGGGTCGTCATTAGGCAACCCACCAAACTGCAAATAGTTTTGGACCATTTGGATGGTGCCTGGCTTAATTTCGAAGTGGGAAGCCTGAATAGCTGGCCTGGAAATGCTTGAGTGCAAATCTGTAACAAGAGGCATGGCATACTCCCTCAAGGATTTAGGCTCCTCCTCAGCCATGGTATTTTGATTGGGTATACCCCGAACTCGTTCTCTTTGTAGCCTTCGAATATTTCTCTCGATATCGGGATCGTAAGGAATTAACTCAAGACCTCGTGAGCATGGCATACAAATCAAGAATACCTACAAAACAAAATGAAAATTATATACAAGTCTAAAAAGAGACCAAGTCGATTGAAATTGATATTGGTATAATTATTAGAAAACAATTCCCCAGCAACGGCGCCAAAAACTTGTTGGACGATTTAGCAATCGATAAACACACACGTGCAAGTATACACAGTCCATCAGTAATATATATATATAGGATATGAGTCAAACCCACAGGGAATTGTGACGAATAAAAACCAAGTATCAATCGCATATCAATTTGATCTAGTTTAAACGATGAAGATTTGAATTTTGTTGATTGGTTGAGTTCATAAGACAAGTAATAAATAAAATGCGGTGAAATATCAAGATAGAAAGATCTAAGATTTCAATTTCCCCCAACACGTCATTTGAATCTCCTAACTCTCTCTTTTTAATCAGTTATACCATACGAATTGACAACCGAGAAATCAAAACTTCATGAGAGCCTCTGTCGATGGTCAATCACGAATCTTCCTAAGCGGTGCATAGGTATATGTCTATCCTATACACTATCAAGAGACCAATTTCAAGAATGATTAATAAGACATGTGTCACTAAATCTCATTAACCGTCCCCTCAATTACCAACTTTCACATCGGAAGTCATTAAGACTAGAATCTTAATTGGTTGCATGCGGTAGTTAGGTATATGTCTATCCCAACCACTATCAAGATACCTATTATTGTGGATAATTAATAAGACACATATCACTTAATCCGATTAATACCCCACAACAGTCTATACTCTCGCATGTTATCATAACTAGGTCTTAACCTATAATCCATTTGTCAAGTTCATATAGGTTCCCAAGGTAATTACGGGCCAAGCAATTAATCTAGAAAGCAAGGGTTATGATAATTAATTCACAAATAAATAACTAAAATCAATAGAGAGAGAATTCAATTCAATTTAAGTGTTGGGTTCCATTGCAATATTAGAATAGAAGGTTAGTTCATGATAGCTACAATAAATATCAATTTCAATTTATACACTGTCAAATTCGAATTACAAAGGAGATGAAAATGTAGAAATGAAACCACTTTTGAAGCTGTTCAGTTGTTGTTCCTTGGGTTGCTGTTGGTTTCTAGCCCTCCTCGTTAGTTTTGCAATTCTTGTTTACTGAGTTCCTTGGCTTGTGGCTTGATTCAGCTTGATTTGCAACCTTTAGCACTGTTGTTTGATGTATTTTGTAGCCTCTCTATCCCTTGATCTCTGATATGAAGCTCCAAAGAGAATATATATATCCTCCATCAAGAAACCCTAGCCCAAGTCGGACAAAATGCAGCTCAGATCGCACTGAAAATATGTCAGATCGCACTCAGGATGACGTTGGCGCGCCCGCACGGTACCTGGCGCGCGCGCGCCCATGGCTTGGTTAGCGCAAGCTGGCTGCCGCACGCCTGTGCAGCGTGCCCGCACGCCCGCGCCCACGCCCTGACCGCTCGCTTGGCACCCGCCTACTTGCCGTGGCCCGTTGCGCGCGCCCGCGCCCAGCGCCTGCCTAGCCGCCCCCGCTCAGCACCCGCTTGTCGCTCGCCTTCCCAGCGCCCAGCGCCCAGTGCCCAGCGCCAGCGCCCAGCACCTGGCGAGGCTGCCGTGGCCCGCGCGCGCCAGCGTCCAGCGTCTGCCTGGCGCCCCACCAGCTGCACGTGCGTGCTGCTGCCGCTCGTGGCTTGGCCGACGTCCCACACATTCCAATGCCGTGCACGCTCAACTTCCGAATTTCATCAAATTAAACACCGAGCATCGCCAAACACTAATTTTCACCGTAATACCATTCGGGCACGGATATCCAAGCACGAGCTTGCCCTCGTAGCTTGGCCGGCGCCGAACGCCATGCACGGTTTCCAACGCCGTGCACACTCAATTTCCAAATTTAATCAAATTAAACACCGAGCATCAACAAACACTAATTTTCACCGTATTACCATTCGGGCACGGATATCCGAGCGCGGGCGTTGAGTCATTGCAAACAACGATCCGAGCAATCTTTATTTTAATTCCTACAAACACAATGAAAATGCATCAAAGCAACATAAAAGATGTAAAAGTAACACAAAACTAAATTATCTAGAAATAAGATAAAAATACCTAAAAACCATATAAAATTCCCAAAAGCTAACAAATTAGCAAGATCAAAGGTTGTGACACCCCCAAATCCAGGTACCAATACCTCGAATTTGGTGCTCACGATAAAATACATCCATACACCTCTAAACAACATAAATCAACTAATGCGGAATAAATAAACATATGTTGTTCATTACAAAAGGTTTACTACGGTCCCAAGGTCTATAACCTTAAATAAATACATCGCAGAATACAATAATAATACAAAACGATTCCACGATTACATAACGAGATAGTATATATAACTATTCCTTAAGCTTTCCTTTGCCTTTGTCCGCTTTGGAACTCCCCGGCTTAACTGCAATAGGTTCATGATATAGCAAGGGTGAGCAACTACTTTGCTCAACAAGTTTAAAATGAATAAAGAAGATATATCATGAATGAATGAGAATAATAGCCGCATATACCAACAATTTATGAACATTGATGAAATAACTAAAATGATATAATCAAAGTTCAAATGAAACAATGAATGATGATTATTTACTGCTGAGTGGTCCAATAGACCGTGAACTTTTGGCCAAAGAGTCAATCATTCAACCAACTCTTTTAAAACCTGGCCCCGTCAGTTGTACTCGAGGGGATCAGCCTCTCGTACACCATGTATATGCATAACATTTAACTCTGACTGCATCGAATAACCGACACATTATAATCCCCTAATAAGGGTTGCTCTCTCAGTCCAAGAATCCGTACCAATTACTGGTTTGGATAGCTTTTAAAATAATAACCTGTACATGTCTAGCCGAAACAAATGGTGTAGATTATTTCCTTAAACAGTTCATGAGTGAAGAACTTACCCGCTTCACAGTCCAACAACAGATAATGAATTCAAATGCATAAGCTGCGAATATCAATAATTATCTTGGAGGTGGAATAATTGATAATAATTAATCCATTAATATGATTTAAAAGTAATAACTCCATTTGAGTCATGAAACTTGCAACAATATACAACACCTGTATAAAATATGAAACATGCTTAAATATAATTCGAGTAAGGTTAGGGAAAACTTGCCCAACACAAGGTTCGACAAGCGTTAGGAAACTTGCCTGATGCGCTGCTACAATATTATAACACACGCTCCTTAATATCCTACACATGTAAATACATATTCACATAACAATTAGTCACATAAGGATTAAGTTCAAAATAGACGCTGCATTATTAAAACACATTCATTGCCCTACGACTACCCTGGAAACTAAGCATAAATTGAAATCAAATTAGTCAGTTTATGCCTTAAGCCAACATCACTTAGGTTGACATTTAATAAATAATTAAGCAATTAAGGCTTGACAAAATATGATTAATTAACCTGTCTAATCATTTAATACAAAGAAAAATATAAGTGTTGGACCCGTTGAAAAGGATTCATTAAGTCCGACCCGACCCGATCCGGTCTGACCGACCCGACCCAGGCCGGACATGGCACTGGCGCTGCAGCGCCAAGCCTTAGCACTGGACCTCACGCTGCGGCGTGAGTCCCATGTTTTCTCCATGACAGGGCTTCACGCTCCAGCGTGAGCCTTAGAGCTTGGGCCTCAAGCTGCGGCGTGAGTCCCGGTCTTTTACCAACTTGCCCCTCGCTGCAGCGTGAGCTGCAAGGCTTATGAGTGGCGCTACGGCGCCATCCTGCAGTAGCCGGATTCTGGGTATGTTCCCAGTTCGCGACTCCGACCTCCGGCCACCCCAACCTCCAAAACTCCTTCAATACACGTTCAAATTGGTGCATTCCAGACTATATGGACTACTAACTCATGGGGCTACAACATATCAAAAATGCAGAGCTACCCATTAACATTAACATGGTCAAATCTTAAGCCAAAGTGTAAAGTTCATACTCTGTTCTTCGAGTTCTTGACAAGTTTTACAAAAATCATTACTATGAACTCGTTTTAACTCCTTTTTACTCCATTCCAACTGGGTTAGCTTCGTAACCTATGGAACTACAATACCATAACAACAAACAAAATTAACAAACAAGAACTCATAGCTTTACAGTCCTCTAAAAAGTCCGAATGTCCAAGTTCATGTCCAAAGTCCATTGTTCTTGCTCCATTAAGTCAGGGTAAGGATTTCTTGCGTTTTTGTTCCACTTTGATGTTATTAATGGCTTATATAGTCTCTTAACAACATTTACAAACAATCATAACAAACAAAAACACCAAGCATCGCCATAAATCCGACCCACAAGCTTAAGAGCTCAAAACTAAGAAAAACTTGAAAAACTTAACAAGAAATTGAATGGAAAGGATTTGGTTGATGTTTACCTCTGTAAATCCTTCCTAGATGATTAAGAAGCTCGGCTAGGTTTGATTTTGAGGGTTCTCCTTGATTGGATTCTCTTCTTCTTCCACCCGTGCCTTCTTCTTCTTCCGCTTTCCTTTTTCCGGCGACCTTCTTCTCTTTTTCCGGCGACTTCCGGTGACTCCTTCCTCCTTTCTTTTCTGCAGCTCTCTCTCTCTCTCTATCTATCTGCTGAACTTAGCCAAGGAATGGAATGGGAGGGAATGAATTATTTGGGAGAAGTGGAGTAATTTTGGAAGAAAATGGGAGTGAGGCTCAAGGTGGCGCCGACAACTCTCCACTCTCTCATTTCCTAGCAATTTGATTGGTTGTTGGGTTTTGGTTAGTTCCCTCTTGGAGTAACAAGTCAAAATAAATATCCAAATACACCAAAATTATATCCGAATACTCCCACTTTTGTACCAAAACTGGTAAATAACTCTACCCAAAATTAAAATGGGTATTACCATAAATATTGGGATAGGTAAAAATAATTATTATGGGATTTGTCCAAATATTCGGAACACCCATTTAATACATTTCGGATACGGATAAAATCACGTATCAGCTCAAATAAAATTTCTGACGCTTGAAAAAATTATTTGTACGCATACACGTATTTATGAAATTATTCAACATCGAAAAAGACGAAAAATATTTGGCATGAATAGTGATTTAGCGATGCTACGCGAAATCAATTACTCACTTAAACAAAACTACAACACGTAAAATTTCATGCATTCACATAATCCAGGTTGTCACACAACCTTTAAACACATAACACAAAAATAATATTAATACAATATAATATATTCATTAATATTCAAAAATTCGAATTACAAGGTAAATCCAAAATTTCCGGTCGTTACAAAGGTACCCAAATTGTGTGTATAAAACACCCTCATCGACTAATAAAAATTTTATTGGCCGAAATATATCAACTGTCCTTAAAAACTGATAGACTCCACGGCACGCTTGCATGAGGTGGTCGTCGCCCGGATCTCTTCTAGTAAGCAACTTTGGTGGACTCTCTCGATATCTTAACCCAACGTCTATTTTTGAGACGAGAATCTTGACAAATTCGATCAACCAATTGAATTCGTGTAATATGGAACACCAACAACACTTAGACCCTCATTGAAGAACAAACGATAATTTCATACAATTGAATGATACGATAGAATAACGTCACACACAACTATGGACTGTTGTAAGATAAGTTAATTAGGAATCTCAAAGAAAACTAAGAAATTAGCTTAGAAAATTCTTCGAAGAACCAAAAATAGAGAATAGCTCTCAAGTATGAATATACTCTGAATAATATTGAATTGTTTTTGAATTACAAGCAGAAAACTTATTTATACTAGCTACGTAATCCTAGAATCTTAAAAAGGAAATAATAATCAATTTAGAATCAAACTCTAAACTAGAAGCAACCTAATTACAATAGGAATCTAAAATATACTGAAAATAACTCATCAATTAAAGAAATCCGCGTCAGAATCTCGAAAAATGCGTCAGGTCAAACTTTGATCAACCCGCCGGGGCGACCTCGTTGAACTACAAAATATGTGTCGGGCGAGTTCGCGCCGGGGCGAGCTTATTGGCTTGCCAGAGCTCGTCGGGGCGAGCTCGACAGAGAAGACTGGGCCGGGGCGCCGCGTTGGGGTGAGCTTGGCAGGGTGGTTCGCGCCGGGGCGAGCTCACTGAGCCTCCTGAAGCCGCCGGGGTGAACTCATCAATTTTGAAATTCTGAATTTCATTTTCTTGGCTTCGGACTGGTACATTGCTATGAACAAGATCCTTGTTTCATCCCGTTACTCCTAGCATATTCACGAGCTTAGTTTCCAATTCCAAAGCTTCCGAACTCATTCCTCTCTCTTCCCAAATGGCTTGAATAAGAACAAGTAATCCTTCCTTAAAGCGCTTAGCTCTAGCCCTCGTCACTGGTCCCGCCGGAACTTGCATCGGATCCCCTCCATAGTTGGATTGCATTCCTGAGCTAACGATGTCCTCATCATTCCTCTCCTCTTGAAAAGGATTTGCCCTCAAATCATCACCTACATCAAACGGACTTAGATCAGTAACATTGAAGGTTGCCCTAACGTTATACTCACCAAGCAAGTCCAATTTGTAGACATTATCATTAATGCGCTCAAGAACTTGAAACGGTCCATCTCCTCTTGGAAGCAATTTTGAGCGTCTTTGAGCCGGAAACCTCTCCTTCCGCATGTGTAACCACACCCAATTTCTTGACTCAAAGATAACTTGACGTCGACCCTTATTAGCCTGCTTCGCATATTGCTCCGTCTTTCTCTCAATGTTGAGTCTCGCCTTCTCATGTATATGCTTAACAAATTCAGCCTTTTTCTTTCCATTCATGTTAGTATACTCAGAAACAGGTAAAGGTGATAAATCCAACGGTGTCAAAGGATTAAAACCATATACAATTTTAAATGGCAAAAATTGAGTAGCAGAATGAACAGATCTATTATACGCAAACTCAACATGCGGTAAACACTCTTCCCAATGTTTAATATTCTTTTTAATGATAGCCCGTGAAATGCAGATAAAGTCCTATTTACTACTTCAGTTTGACCATCAGTTTGTGGATGACAAGTAGTTGAAAATAACAGCTTAGTACCCAACTTACACCACAAAGTCTTCCAAAAATAGCTCAAAAATTTAGAATCTCTATCTGAAACAATTGTCCTACGCATGCCATCCAAGAGTCTTGATTCAAACTAAAACATAGTACTAATACATAATCCATGCCTAAGCTTATTACATAACCGAATTAGAAAACTTAAAGCAACATAGTAAATAATCTTCTTCTTAAGGAAGAACAAAGCTACTCCGTAGTTTTGCCCTTTCCCTTATCCTTGCCTGAAGGTTCACCTCGCTCTGCCTTAACTGAAAGGTTTAAAGAAAGCAAGAATGAGCAACAAATTTGCTCAACAAGTATGCACAATGGGGGTGAACAATATAAAGTTCAAATTGCAAGGGTATGACAGTAAAGGATAGTTCAAGGATGATAAGAAGAATCAATTGTTATGCATAAGAGTCGCTATGGACCGAAGAATATCAATAAGATTCATGCGTCTAATCATTTAGAAGTTCAAGAATATGAACACTGCGTAGTCACAAAAGGACTAAGAACTCCTGCTAGAATTAACAGTTATTATACTGAAAATCCAATAAAAACAAGTACACAGGTGATCAACATATAGTACTCCAGGTTATGCATAACTTTCACATGCTTATAAGTGCGCACGTCGGTTCCCCGACAATATATAATCTCCCCTTTAATGAGGATTGTTCATCTCAGTAAATTAGAGTCTGCACCAAGACAATTGGTTTGGAATAGCTTTATAATACATGTATAATAGTCTAACCAAAACAAAGGTTTAGACTG
Organism: Aralia elata; assembly: GCA_034770075.1. Lineage (NCBI taxonomy): Eukaryota > Viridiplantae > Streptophyta > Magnoliopsida > Apiales > Araliaceae > Aralia > Aralia elata. The sequence goes on from CM068381.1 coordinate 8,291,722, forward strand.
TGACACCCCCAAATCCGGGTACTTCGTTTCCTCGGGATTTGGTGTTCACTATCCATATACATCACATCCCATCTAACTACCCATTCAATCATAATGGAAATACTATGAATTAAAATAGAAATCTCCCATTAGAGGGTTACAATATCAATCATAAATAAATCCCAGGTCATCTAACCTTAATAAACATCAATGCGGAAAACATAAATCAAGTCTATTACATAAACATCATTTAAGCAAATACAACAAGTCTTCAGCACTTGTTTGCTTTTCCTTTGCCCTTACTAGTGGACGGCTAATTAGTTATTTCAACTTTAGCTACAATGTTATCGTGCAAGGGTGAGCAATGATTGCCCAGCAAGTACAACAACAACAATAATAATAACATACGAAATAATTAACGGATATTGAATAATCGAAGATTCAGCTTTTGAGTCAAAAATGTAAGACAAGATTCAAAAGAACGTCTGAGGGTGTTAAGACCACGAACTATGTCCCAGGTTATCATGTATTTCTACTTTAAACCTTTAACAGTCGTAAGACTATATGGACCTTGCTTCTTGTACTCAGGGGGATCAGCCATTTGTCAAAGCATCTTAAAGCTAACGCGTAAATAAAATCCCCTGTATAAGGGTTGTTCATCTCAGTTTGACATCGGAGTCCGCACCAAAGGAAGTTTGGTTTGGATTTACTTCAATAACATTTCTAGATTTTAGAACGCTCATCAACTATGGACTAGTCGAATCAATAAGGGTTCGCTAGTCAATCAAAGTTTAAAAGGTGTAATTCGAGAATCAAAACTAAATCTCACAAAAGGTACAATTGAATAAGTTCTATATAACTGAAGCATTACAAAGAGGAAATTAAAACGTCTCATTGAATCCATGAAATTGAATGGAATAAAAACAATAACTTGCTCGAGTAAGTAATAGCATTATGAAACATATATGATAAGAGAATTAAGTTCAGGAACTTGCGTGATTGAAATCAAGGTAGAAAACTTGCGTAAACGTAAAAGTAAGGATAAGATACTTGCCTCGTGCGTAGACTATAAATTTAAGACTCAGGTTCTCTAATCAACCTATACATTCCGTTTATAAAACAGTAACAATAATTAGTTACAGTATTATCAACACTTCATAACTCATTCTCATCCAATTTCATTTTAATAGCTCAGTTGACACCGAACAATCAATGGGTTTATGCTTACCACCCTTCACAGTACCTTAACATTCATTTTATACATTAGTCTAAGCTTTAGGTATGTCTACGATATCATAACATGATCTCAAAGAGAGAAGAAAATTTTTACTCTCGTCTTTTTACTCTTTTTTTTTAATTCCCGCCGGGGCGAGAAAATCCTTCACAAACTCTCGCCGAGGCGAGGAAATTCCTTCACAAAATTCTCGCCGGGGTGAGAATCACGAATTCCAATTTCTGCAGTTCACGAAGAACGCAGAAACAGACCAAAAATTTTCAATTTTGTTATTCTTATGTCAAATCAAACATACCCAGACACTATAATTCATATAAAATCGTTACCCAAGCCTTCTAGCATGATTTTAACAACTTAAATCACATAAACTATGAATCTAAGAATCAAAGTTGGGGTTTTTATCATTTTATCAAAGCTTCTACGAAATCAATAAAATTACACATAACAGGTTCGTTAAAACACCAAATTGAACCGTTTAAATTTTGTTTTCTTCATTTATACATGCAATAACAAAATAAGTTATCAATTTAACCCATTAACATGTAAAACAAGTATTAATTTTATACATTCAAACCATATTCGTACACAATTACTCTGCAAATTTTTGAATTCTCATATAAACGTAATTTCACGGATTAAATTACTCTAAATCATATAAAACACATAAATACACGCTTACTAACATCTAACATCAAATTATTTAAAGATTTAGCCATACAATTTGGTTTACAGAGAACTCAGAACATGCATTCATGAAGAAAATTAAGAAAACGTAATTTAAAGATTAAAATCTAAGAATTACCTTTGATTTGGTGCTAGATTATGCAACTAGATAAAAGGATTTCATTATGCAATTATTAATTCTTCACAATTCTCTCTCTTTTCTCTCTGTGTTTTCTCTTAGAAACTGGTAACAATGAACGTACGTGAAATAAACTGGCAGATCATGGTGTCAGTTAATAACTGGCACCAACTCCCCCTAAGGCCATGTTTGGCTACTCAATTATTCCCCCTTCTAGTTTATTTTAATAAACTACTTATTATATAGTTCATGTCACATATTTAAATTAATAAAATAATCTTACTAAAATCAATTAAATAAAGCAGAATAATTCTACATTAAATCACATGGTCATATAAATAAAATTCTCATTTATTAATAATGACAATTTACTAAATCTATAATTAATAATTAAATTAATTAGAAATTACATTATACTTATTTAAATAATGTATTTAATCAAATAAATTCAATTAAACACATACTTTAAATATAAAAAATTCTCTACATTAATTTAATTAATGTAACACGTATAATTAAATTAATCTACCACAAATTCATCGATTAATCAATTAATTCAAATATCAAATCATCGAAAAATATTTATTTAATTCAATAAATATTTCAATTAAATTACAAAATTCTCGTTTGTCACATAGACAACTTTTATAATCATATTCAATGACATAATGAATACGAATACTTGCAATGAGGTTTAAGGGATATTAATCTTAAACCAATCCTTAGAATATGAATGACAGTTTATAAAGCATAAGAGTCATTGTCACATACTTGTATGATACATGAATATACAAGTTTACATGCTTGCTCAATAAAGAGAAAGGGTTCGAGTACTTGCCTTTAGCATAGTCTATGAATTTAAAGCTTAATAACACGTTGCAATCCTATTGTATAATAGTTATATATGAGAATCCATTAGTCATACAAGTCCATAATTCAAATAATTTCACATTACGACTCTACACATGTACGCACAAGTATTACACATTTGCAGTCCCATCTTAGACGCTGACTATATACCAGCATATCACGTTGTTTGAAATCATTATCGATCTCGCTTTGAAACTCATTTAGAAAACTAGTAAACACTTTTAAATCTTGGTTCTATCTAGTCTTAACATGATCACAAAATAGAAGCCTCAGTTTAATCATATAATAAAGTTTAATGCACATATACTTCACTTTCAGATTAGCAATAAAATAGTCAGAATGTACTGCAGGACGGCGCGGTCGAGCTGGAATATAACTAGGGAGTGGCGCGGCTGAGCTGCTCCCTGTTAGTTCCAGAGCTGGATTTTCTCCTGCATGATCTTAGCTTAACTTTAATCATACAATGCTACTGGTACCTAACACACATACACGCCCGAAGGTATAATTTCAGTTGAATATCTAGCATGCTTGTCTTAAGATATTTCCAATATTTCATTCCATTTGAAATCCAAAAAGTAACATGCTCAACAAGTGTAATTTATAAAGGCGAGTCATGATGGTTAATATACCAGTCGATGTTGCTAGGCAAATCTTAACATGCATGCTCGTGGAATAGTTCCTTGCCACTATTTGAACCACCTCCCCCACCATCATCACCTCCCTTGCTAGCTTCATAGTGCAAGAAACCATAGCCTTTTCATGTATTCAGCAACTAGCTATTTACGTGGGTAACATTTGGGCAAGGAAGAGACTCTCAATTTGGGACAAAACAAAGCTCAGACATTTCAAATAAGGCTTATTAGCATACTTTGATTTAAAATGTAAACTTAGGTCATATGGTGTATTAAATAATTAAATGCTACCACATTGCATCCATAGAGTCACATATCATAAAATTCATGTACATTTATTAAAGTATAATCTAATAAATTACTGACACTCAGATAATTAATATTCAGTATTATTCCATAGTACATTTATTACAATAAACATTTAAGTATGGAGATAATTATTATCTAACAATTATTAGTTCACTTCAATTGTTATCTCATGTAATTAAAATACATAGTTAATAGTCTATATCATACATCAATAGGTCACATAGGGTGTTCATACAATTTAAACATCACACATCTTTTTTATATTATTAATCGAATGCAGAAACCTTATTATAATTAATATACACCTTAACATGCGGTTACACCTCAAGTAGCATGACATATAACACTTAAATAAATTAATAGAAATTATTAGTCACACCATAATTAATTAACTAAGATAGCATTAATAAATTCCTTTTCTTATTAAACTACTACTAGATAATTAAAACAAGGAATCATTTTATCATATCACTACCAAAAAGGATATATCACGTATACTCATATTCGAATAAATATTCAACTTAAAGAGAAAATCGATATTAATATTATTCAAAATTCTCGGGTATTACATCCTCCCTCCCTTATAAAAATTTCGTCCTCGGAATTGATACAAGGTTACACAAATAAATGGGGATAATCCCTCCTCATCTTACTCTCTAACTCCCACGTAGCCTCCTCGTCGTCGTGGTTTCGCCAAACTACCTTTATAGAAGATATACACTTATTTCTCAAGGTCTGCGCTTTCCTATCTAGTATTTGGATAGGAATGTCCTCATAAGTCAGATTCTTCTCTACCTGAATTGGCTCATAGGATATTACGTGTTTATAGCCAGGTTTGTACGGACGTAACACGGAGATGTGAAACACGTTGTGGATGTGTTCCAGCTCAGGCGGTAAAGCTACATTGTACGCTACTTCGCCCACTCGCTTCAAAACTTCGAATGGCCCTATGAACCTCAGACTCAATTTTCCTTTCTTGCCGAATCTGATATTTCCTTTCCAGGGAGATACTTTCAAGAATACGAAACTACCGACTTCAAAGTCTCGGTCCTGATGATGCAAATCTGCATACTTCTTCTAGCGATCTTGAACGGTTACTAATATGGCTCTTATCGTTGACACCACATCGGCTGTATGTTGAACTATCTCCGGCCCCAAAAGTCATCGTTCTCCGACTTCATCCCAACACAACGGTGTTCTACACTTCCTTCCGTAGAGAGCTTCGTATGATGGCATACCGATACTCGCGTGATGACTATTATTGTAAGCGAATTCTACTAAGGGTAAGTGGTCATCCCAGTTCCCCTTGAAATCCATTACGCAAGCTCGAAGTATATCTTCTAGTGTTTGTATCATTCGTTCACTCTGTCTGTCTGTCTGAGGATGATAAGCGGTACTTAACCTCAATTGTGTCCCCATTCTTTCTTACAGGCTCTTCCAAAAATTTGACGTGAAGCGCGGGTCTCGATCGGAAATAATTGACACCGGCACTCTATGTCGCGAGACTATTTCCTTTACGTATAAATTTACTAATTGATTAAGGTTGAAACAAATCCTGACCGGTAGAAAATGAGCTGTCTTCGTTAGTCGATCCACGATAACCCAAATGGCATCAAAACCCTTCTGTGTGAATGGAAGCCCCACCACGAAATCCATCGTAATGTGCTCCCATTTCCACTCCGGTATTTCCAGTGGTTGAAGTAGACCACTCGGCCTCTGATGCTCTACTTTGACTCGTTGGCAAGTAAGACATCTACTGACGTACTCTGCAACCTCTCGCTTCAGATTGGGCCACCAAAAATTGTTGTCGAAGATCCCGGTACATTTTCGTTCCTCCAGGATGAACAGAATATGCCGTGTTATGTGCCTCGTGCAAAATGTCTTCTCTTAGTTCAGCCACAGCTGGCACCCACACTCGGTTCTCAAATCTCAAAATTCCATCCTTATCCATTCGGAATTTTTCTTCCTCATTTCCCGTTATCCGTTTCTTTATCTTCTCGCACTCCTTATCCTTTTTTTGTGCTTCCTTTATTCGATCCAATAAGGTTGGACGAGCTACCATTACAAACAACTTCTCACTGGGCCCTCGAGGTCCCCTAACTTCTATTTCCAATTTCTCCATGTCTCTTATTAACTCCTCCTGAGTTGTTAATGTGGACAATTTCTCCCTTCCTTTCCTGCTCAGCGCGTCAGTTACTACGTTGGCTTTTCCCGGGTGATAAAGAATTTCGCAGTCGTAATCCTTGATTAATTCCAACCACCTCCTTTGTCTCATATTCAACTCCTTCTGCGTGAAGATATATTTTAGACTTTTTATGGTCCGTGTATATCTCACATTTCTCTCCATACAAATAATGCCTCCAAATCTTTAACGCAAATACGACTGCCGCTAACTCCAAGCCATGGGTAGGGTATCGTTTTTCGTAATCCTTCAATTGTCGTGACGCATACGCAATGACCTTACCGTGTTGTATAAGCACACAACCGAGTCCTTTATGCGACACATCACTATACACCACAAATCCTCCCGTACCATCTGGTAAAGATAATACAGGCGCCTTGCTTAACCTCTTCTTCAATTCTTGGAAACTCTCTTCGCATTTATCCGTCCATACGAACTTCACCGTCTTCCTTGTTAAATTGGTCAACGGGGTTGCTATCTTGGAGAAATCTTGGATAAATCTTCGATAGTACCCGGCTAACCCTAAGAAACTTCTTACTTCTGTCGGTGTTCTCGGTTGTTCCCAACTACTAACAGCATCCACCTTCGCAGGGTCTACTGAAATCCCATTCTTGTCTATCACGTGTCCCAAGAATTGGACCTTTTCCATCCAAAATTCACACTTGAAAAATTTTGCGTACATCTTCTCCTTCCTTAATGCCTCCAACACTGTCTTCAAATGTTCGGCGTGCTCTTCTTTGGTCTTTGAGTAGATTAGAATGTCGTCGATGAAAACTACCACAAACTTATCCAAGTATGGCTTGAAAACTCGGTTCATCAAGTCCATGAATGCTGCCGGAGCGTTAGTCAAACCGAATGACATCACCAAAAACTCATAATGTCCATATCGGGTTTGAAATGCCGTCTTCGGAATGTCCTCCTCTCGTACCTTCAATTGATGATAACCCGTTCGTAGATCTATCTTAGAGAAACACTTTGCTCCCTTCAATTGATCGAAAAGGTCATCTATCCTCGGTAACGGATACCTATTCTTGATCGTTACTTTGTTCAACTCTCGATAGTCGATACAAAGCCTCATCGATCCATCCTTCTTCTTGACAAATAACACTGGTGCTCCCCATGGAGACACACTCGGCCGAATATAACCCTTACCTAATAATTCTTGCAATTGTATCATCAATTCCTTCATCTCCACCGGCGCCATACGATACGGAGCTTTCGAAATTGGTGCAGTTCCTGGTGCTAGGTCTATTATGAACTCGATTTCTCTGTCTGGCAGAATGCCAGGCAGATCATCTGGGAACACGTCTTGAAATTCTCTCACTACTGATATATCTTTCATTTCCACTCCTTTCTTTTGAGTATCCACTATATAAGCTAGATAACCCACACATCCTTTCTTTAACAGTTGTAGACACCCAAATTTTGCGTTCCCTATGCTAACCGTGACAGGAGGGCAAAATCGTCAATTGAACCGGCCTGCGGGATCGAAGAATGGGCACAAGTGCGAACACTCGACGCCACCACAACGATTTGCAGTCAAAACCGATATGACAACAAGGCCATCTGAAATGAGCATTCCCGAATAATGTGTCACGTCTCAGAATAATTCCCGGACTGCAAAATACAAGCCTTTCGGCGAAAACCGACAGCACGACGCGAGAATCGAGGTGCAGTGCAGAAACCGAGGAGAATTAAATAACTAAAGTGCATGGTGGGCTGAGTGGATGGCGGGCTAAGGCCAGCCGAAGATTGATCTGCGGCCAGCCGCAGATCAATCTGCGGCCAACCGCAGATCAATCTGCGGCTGGGCTTAGCCAGCCTACTTCAGCACATTTCCTTCATTCAGTGAGAGAAAAGAGAGAAGGTTGAGCAGGCGAGAGAGAAGCAGAATAACAGCAGCGGCAGCTCGGAAAAGGGGAAGAAATAGCAAGAATTTGCAAGGAAAATAGAGAGAAAAGAGAGAAAAGAAGTGAGGAATTATATCTTTTATGTAAGATTATATATCATATATCATCTATTCTACTCAATACATAAATTCATACCTATTGTGAGGATTATTTGCAAGGTGAAAAGATTATTTCCATAGCAATTTTTGTATATCATTTTGTTAATCTTCTTGTCAATTGGGTTATGTGAAATGTAGTTTTTCTTGTATATTGTTGTGGATCCATGGATTGAGGACTATCAGTGAGGGTTCCAAATGGAACGAAATTCTTCCTAATGGCCCGATGATATCCATTTGGCGATTTTAGCTTGTTTAATTTTTGTAGTATCCATTGTGTGGGTGTGTATAAATTGTGGATGTGAGCCTAGGAACGTGACCCCGTGGTCCAAATCCGATGATGGACATCTTTTGATGTAGATAGTAGGAATGATGTAGTCTTCATTGTAAATATGTAATCGTTGGGCCTTAAAACGACGCCAAGGCGAGAATCGTGTTTAAGGCCCCGTAATAGTGAAATATGTGATTGTGGGCGTTTGGGTTATTTTGATGGCTTACATGCCCATGAATAGCCCCTACGCATTTTAATGCTTTGTTGGATTTACAGTATTAAAATTGATTTCAAAGCTAAACAATGAAGACTTTCATAAAATCAATCAAACTAGGTTATTAGCATCACGAGGATAAGAAATTGGGAGTGCTAATGAATGTCGATTTCTATTTAACGAAAAGGCAAAAGAAGGATTGTGTTCAAACGTCACAAGAAAATGGTTTGATGAAAATAAATGGTTGTTTTATTAAACCGTTGTGCATAGGGTTAAAGAGATTCTAGAAGTTGCCCATCATTTGAGTTACGAAAGCAACGTATAGATCTCGATTCCTATTTTGACGAAGGTTTAGAAAACTCTTGTTTTTGCCAAAACGACACCTAATGAAAATCTCATAGTTTTGACAATTAAAATCAAACCTTTCTCATAAAGCTTTCTCGTATAAGCCGAAGGACATTCTAAAGTACTCCCAAAGCACGATTTTCCCTAAAAAATCCAAATGATTCTTTCATACAAATTCACCACAACATTCACATAGGCAAACACACACACACGCGCGCATACACACACATTTCATGAATTAAAGGATAGGAAAGTATCAAGATTGCGGTAACCGTGTTTCACGGAAGTCGGGGGGTGCCTAACACCTTCCCCTCGCTTAAGCTAGCCCCCGAACTCTATGAATCTCGGTTCGCAGACCAATTAAATTCGGAGTCACATATGAGCCAGCGATTTACGAAAACGAAATTCGGATGAGTTGGTACATCCATTTCAAATATACCAACTGGCGACTCTGATTAATTGGCTCATCATAAAGAACGATATTTCAAAACCCCGTCGACATTCATGCCGACCTTTTCCAAAAAATCATCTAAATAAAAGGCTAAAATTGGAAAGGGTAACAACTAGCATAAGATAGCGATCCCTCCCGGCGTCGACAGTTGGCGACTCCGCTGGGGAACATTAGAGGGCTTAAGCCACTGTTGAATCTTGATGCTATCCTATCGTTTAAGATTCATAAATGTGTATGTACGTGCGGTTTTTGTTTATTTATTGTTATGTGAATGTGTGTTTTGTCCAATAAATGAATGGTTGAATGGAATGACTTTACTTTAAAAGCAATCATTGCATGCGGTGAGGACGATGAATGTGAATGTATGTTGAGAGAGTACCTCCTCCTGAGGCGAACCTGTCGGTTGCTTATTACTGGACTCGAAGGGGCTGCTCCCCGGAGATGGCTCAGGAAACGCACCACCCAAATCCGCTCCAATCGAAAGGATTCAGACGAGTAGATTGCGAAGATTTGGGGACCTTCATGCCGAAAAGCCCGCGAGAGTAACCCTAGGGTAGGTTAGCCTCTGATAAACCTAACGAAAGGGAAGCTTCTTCATGCCTTTTTATCGTTCAATCAAATAAATAAATGTCATGTAAATGGCATACAACTGTCATACCATCATCATCATAATAAATATGTCCTGTATCATGTGATTGCATCACCTGCACATATAAAGACAATACTGACATGGTTTTTGCAGGAGGGCAATCCGTGCCACGTACCAAGGTTTTCTAAAACTTCTAAATACTATCCTGTCATCAAACAGTGACTTGTTTTACAAGATAAAATTAGAGAATCGTGAAAGCGTGGCATAGCGATCACAAAGAGCCCGGATTAGGGGCATATTCGACCACAAAAAAAAAAGAAGAGAAAAAATAATAATCATACATCAGTGTTGACGTGCATCTGCCAACTTGTAACTGGCACAGTACTAAACTACAGCCCTTGTTTGTTTTGTGAGATTGCCCCTACGACCCAACTAAGAGGCCGTAAAATCCATACTCCATCCATCCAAATGGCAGAGGCCGATAGCCATGAAATTACAGTTCTGCCACTCCAACAATACGACCGAATACGAGGGATTCATCCTAGGACTGAGATTAGCCCTAAGAATGAAAAAAAAAATTGATAGTAGTTGGAGACTCGAGTTGGTCATCCGGCAGGCCATGGGAATATACAGCACCAAAGGGCATAATTGGGACCTAGCTACGGGACTGCTGAGATATCTGGAAGCCGAAGAAGCCACAGACAAGCGATGTGTGCGGAGCCCATATGAGCAGAACATTTTCGGCAAAGAAAATCATGTGAACGGGCCACTACTGGCTAACCATGAAAACTGACTGCGATGCTCATGTCAGAAAATGCCATCAATGCCAGATCCATGCCAATTCGATCCATGCACCTCCTAATGAGCTCCATTACTTGACCTCACCGTGGCCAGTTGGACCGTGTAGCAGGTGATATCCAGGAAGGGGTAAATCCAGGAGTATGGCAGTGAATCCCGGCCAGTAGAAGATCAATGGGTTTTAAAATTCTGAGTTTTATTTCAAATCCCTGCACGCTCATGTCATTTTGTCATGTTATCCAAAAAGAGGATCATGTGCTGAAATGTTTTATATATATGACAAGCATTTTTGTTTTATGTCAGGTACCCCGATTTGAGGCATTCTAGCCTGACAAGCGACAGGCCAAATTTGAAGGAGGATCACGATTTCGGTATAGAGCTAGATTTCGATCTGATGGGGATTGAGCAGGACGAGACAGATATCGACAATACGCCTGACGAGATCAAAGGAGGGGTCGAGGAATAAACCCGAACCCGACTTAGACCAAACCATCGCCATCAAACATCAGAACCCCTAACGATCACAAATAACCCGGAGTAGGGGCAGATTCGAACGCAAAAAAAAAAAGAAAAGAAAAGAAAAAATAGCCGAGTTGTTGAGCCTGTATGGAGATATGTTCGCTTGGTCCCGTGGCGACGTGATTGGATTGTCCACAGACGTTATAGGACATCGACTGCCCATCAAGGAGGGTTCCGACCAATTAAGCAAAAGTTGAGAACGTGGAAACCTGATTGGGGGTTGAAAATAAAGGACGAGATTGTCATGCGGTTTAAAGCAGGAATCATCACGGTGTCTATTTACCCTGAATGGCTTTCCAACAGAATCCCAGTACCACAGCCTGAAGGGGCCGCATCGACTATAGAAATCTGAACGATGCCCTCAAGGAGGAGATATGCGACAAATTCAAGATCAAACATTTTGATTTAGTCATTTACCGGCCCAAAATGAATGGGGCAGTAGGGGCTGCAAATAAAACACAAAGACGATCGTGGGAAGAATGTCCGCCAATCATCGGGGATGGCCGGATTTATTGTCGCTCACCCGGTTTGCCTATCGAACCTTAGTTCGCACATTTGTAGGGGCAGCCCCTTACGCATCTCCTGGGCATACGACAAGAGGGTACGATCCCGAAAATTCAAAATAAACGATTTAGTCCTCAAAAGGATCGCGCCCTGTCAAGACGAAGCTATGGGGAATTTCGCTCTAAATTAAAAGGAGCCGTCACGATAAAAAAAATCCTTTCTGGGGGAGCCCTCATCTTACAAGGAATGGACAGGAAGGCGTTCCCCAGCCCATTAATTCTAGCTCTGTGAAACAACTCTGTTAAAAAACAAAAAAAATCCCCAAACCTTTCAACAAGTCAAAGGACCGGATCTTTTGTCAGCCCAGCGAGATACCGATGCAACCAATACGAGGGAGATCACAAGAAAAGCAACTTAACACTGGGGCATTTGTCAACTAACCAGGAAATGATGACGTGCAAATTGGCACCCATGCAACAATCCCATCAACATGCACCATCATCATCAAATGCTACCTCATGTCAATTCAATCTTCAACGGTATGATCATCTGGCATTTGTCAAGCATAGTTTTCCCGGGATACGATGATCCGCGTGAAAGGGGATTTTATTTGGCTTGATAGGAATCGTATTAATTCTGACAAGCAACCGTGGAGCACGATCGTGAGTATGATTAGATGGAGAAGGCTATTCAACCTTTTGATCAGGTACAAAGCCTTAATTCAAAGCAACGTTTGCGACAGAATCGACCTCATGTGACAGCCTTCACATTGCATTTGCACAAAATTTCAGTTGTGGGGTATAAAACTATGACGACGTTGATGGCAATTAACACGTAGTCAGACAGTCAATGATTATCAAGCTAATGTCTCGAATCGTGGCCTGGGTTATTCGAGTAATTAAGCCCGAGGGGAGTCTCTACACCTGGTGCCCTAAAGCCATCTGGTTTGGGAGTCGCTGGCCCAACACTCGTTACATGGGTAACTCAGAGCCTAAGAAAACGAGCATTACAGTAGAGGAGGCCCGAGCAGATTCGAATCGTGGCATGGGCTACTCGAGTAATTAAGCCTAAGGGGTGTCTCTGCATCTGGTGCCCTAAAGTCGTCTGGTTTGGGAGTCACCGGCCTAACACTCGCTACATGGGTAACTCAAGCCTAAGAAAACGAATCTTGCGCAAGGTCAAGCAAAGAATGAATGGTGCAGACCACCAGCTTATCTCGAACCGTGGCCTTTGTTACTCGAGTAAATAAATCCAAAAGGGGTGTCTGTACACCTAATGCCCCAAAACCGTCTGGTTTGGGAGCCATTGGTCCAAAACTCGTTAAATGAGTAACTTTGAATAGCCTAAGAAAACGAGACAAGTGAAGTGGGCTAATAAAGAGAAAAGATAATACGAAAAGCTCTCGGTCTTAAACAAGAGGTCATGAAAGAGAAACCCCTACTGAATGCTGCATCGCATAGTGCATTTGTCACATGACTTCAATCCTACTAAGAACGTTGTCGAGAATGGAGACAGAATACCTTTGACGAGGGAAGGTAGTTCTTTTGAATTCGACCTTACTCACGTACAATGACCATGAATGCTTGAAGGTGTTCTTACGATTTCATAACTCGTTAAATAGAAAATCATCAACTCACGAGGGATTGAAAATAACTTCCAATCTAGTACATTCACGGTTCACAACTCGCTGGATTGTGCGATCAACAGATATTCAATTTCATGTGCTTTGACTGCATTTAATCTTTTGTCGAGATTATAATATCTTTGTGTTGAACTAACACCAACGGCCCGAGCCTTCAAGTTTTGGCATTTGTTAGTCATCTGATATGCAGGATCTTGCAGAGCTGTGGATAACCCAGCACGGTCAACATCGCAAGTTTCCAACAGAAATTCGTGGTAATAACACGCGCCAAGGCAGGGGCAGTTAAGAATCGTGAAATGGAAGGAAGCTGAGGCTACACAGAACTTCTCAGCATTTGGGCCTCTCCCCAATCCTGACTATCACTGCCTCGACATCCAAATGATCCACATGCATGAGCATATACAAGGATGATATAATGCAAGACAACAGCATATCGGCCATCAGAAATGATCAAAAGGCCAAGGATCCCAACATAGCTGTCGATCATCGCAGAGAGCGAAACAGACTGCCTCAACTCGAAGAAATAAAGACGACCAAGAACAGGCAGAGTACCAAACCAATGCTGAAGTCTAGAAACTACACTTCACGACGAGGCGTGATCCAGTCAAATGTTAGCAAACAATGACGACAGTCGAATCGTATCATTTGACTGAACAGGGGTCATTTCTATCTAAACATATGTGTGCACATAAATCTGTCCATAACATATCTGCCAGATCATGCATAACATCTTTTTCATGCATGCAGGTACGATCAAAATGAAAATCTTCAGGAAAGTACAAGCACGTCGCTTTCAACCTCACAAATGATTAGAGTGATGGCTTTTGCGGCATGGTACGTGGACGATGTTGGTGGGAGATCCAGGACATGAAGCCGATCACACATCCCATTTCAAAAAAAAATCACTCAAAACCAATCAACGACCCCTGGGAAGGGCTGGTATCCAACCAATCAACGACCCCTGGGAAAGGCTGGTATCCAACCAATCAACGACCCCTGGGAAGGGCTGGTATCCAACCAATCAATGACCCCTGGGAAGGGCTAGTATCCAACCAATCAACGACCCCTGGGAAGGGCTGGTATCCGACCAATCAATGACCCCTGGAAGGGCTGGTATCCAAACAAGAAGTAAACTTGGGAAGACATCCAAGCAAACCACAACAAGGTGGTGAGCAAACCTGGGAAGGCATCCAAGCAAACCACAACAAGGTGGTGAGTAAACCTGGGAAGGCATCCAAGCAAACCACAACAAGGTGGTGAGCAAACCTGGGAAGGCATCCAAGCAAACCACAACAAGGTGGTGAGCAAACCTAGGAAGGCATCCAAGCAAACCACAACAAGGTGGTGAGTGAACCTGGGAAGGCATCCATGCAAACCACAACAAGGTGGTGAGTGAACCTGGGAAGGCATCCAAGCAAACCACAACAAGGTGGTGAGCAAACCTGGGAAGGCATACAAGTAAACCACAACAAGGTGGTGAGCAAACCTGGGAAGGCATCCAAGCAAACCACAACAAGATGGTGAGCACCTTGGGAAGGGCTGAGATCCAAACAACTGACACCTTGGGAAGGGCTGAGATCCAAACAATTGACACCCTGGGAAGGGCTGAGATCCAAACAACTGACACCCTCGGAAGGGCTGAGATCCAAACAATCGACCGACGACGGTAACCGGCGATTACGAGATGGGTGACCGGCGACGAAACCCGGCCCCGACAAGACGATCGACCGGCGACGATATCCGGCGATTACGAGATGGGTGACCGGCGACGAAACCCGGCCCCGACAAGACAATCGACCGGCGACGATAACCGGCGATTACGAGATGGGTGACCGGCGACAAAACTCGGCCCCGACAAGACGATCGACCGGCGACGATAACTGGCGATTACGAGATGGGTGACCGGCGACGAAACCCGGCCTCGACAAGACGATCGACCGGCGACGATAACCGGCGATTACGAGATGGGTGACCGGCGACGAAACCCGGCCCCGACAAGACGATCGACCGGCGACGATAACCGGCAATTACGAGATGGGTGACCGGCGACGAAACCCGGCCCCGACAAGACGATCGACCGGCGACGATAACCGGCGATTACGAGATGGGTGACCGGTGACGAAACCCGGCCCCGACAAGACGATCGACCGGCGACGATAACCGGCGATTACGAGTTGGGTGACCGGATACGAGACCCGGCTCCGGCGAGACGATCGACCGGCGACGATAACCGGCGATTACGAGATGGGTGACCGGATACGAGACCCGGCCCCGACGAGACGATCATCCGCATTGACACCCTTTTACGAATGTTTTGCATGCCTTATATCTTGCATCGCGTCATAAGTTGTACGTGTTGCATCATGCATGTATTATGATTCTTGTGCACTGTCATTCATGCATCGGGTGTCTATTTCTTTATCCTATTCATTTTATTCAACATTTCATAAACATGATAAAGAGGGGCAGCTGTACACACCCAAATTTTGCGTTCCCTATGCTAACCGTGACAGGAGGGCAAAATCGTCAATTGAACCGGCCTGCGGGAGCGAAGAATGGGCACAAGTGCGAACACTCGACGCCACCACGACGATTTGCAGTCAAAACCGACGTGACAACAAGGCCATCCGAAATGAGCATTCCCGAATAATGTGTCACGTCTCACAGTAATTCCCGGACTGCAAAATACAAGCCTTTCGGCGAAAACTGACAGCACGACGCGAGAATCGAGGTGCGGTGCAGAAACCGAGGAGAATTAAATAACTAAAGTGCATGGCGGGCTGAGTGGATGGCGGGCTAAGGCCAGCCGCAGATCAATCTGCGGCTGGGCTTAGCCAGCCTACTTCAGCACATTTCCTTCATTCAGAGAGAAAAGAGAGAGAAGGTTGAGCAGGCGAGAGAGAAGCAGAATAACAGCAGCGGCAGCTCGGAAAAGGGGAAGAAATATCAAGAATTTGGCAATCGATCATCGCAGCGTGGCTGGATAACCAATCCATTCCTAATATCACGTCAAACTCTCCCAATCTTCTCGGAATCAAATCTACAGTTAGTTCATGATCTCTAATGTTTGTAGAACAATTTTGGTAAACGAACTCTACGGGAATTACTTCCTTGTTCGCAATCTCTATACTCAAAGGATTTCCTAATCGTTCTTGGGGTAAGTTTAAATGCGTAGCAAAATCTTCAGACACAAAGGAACAGGTAGCACCCAAATCAAATAATACATAGGCATTTATATTATTGATTGGTACAATACCTGACACCACGTCGTTTGCAGCAACTGCGTCTTGGACGGTCATGTTAAAAGTTCGGGCCGTTGCACGGTTGGGATGTGCTGGTCCACCTATCATCAGCTTGCTTCCCCCTTGATTTCCGTTTCCCCCGGTGTTCCCCTTCTTCGGGCAGTCCTTGATCTGGTGTTCAGTCGAGCCACAACCAAAACATCATCGGATTTTCATCGGCTTTGGACAATGGGGTGCAATGTGAAAGTAGCATACACACAAGCCAATCATATTTGATATGATGTAGCATATACTTTGTAATCTTATTCATTTATTAATAAAAGAATTGATTTTCTTAAAAGGCATTTTACATTATCTACATAGTGCTGTTATATTAAATGTGATAAACCCATAGTTTTGAGCAATGTTTTTAGAATCATGATAGTGATCATGCTAATGAGATCTAAACTCTAGATAGCTCACAAACTAAAATTGTTCCTAATCATTGGATTACTAAAATGGGGATTAGTGAATCCGGATAGATTAGTACATACGTTGCTTGCTCTTAGGAAGAGGATGATTGATCTCATAATCATTTGTGTGGAGACACTAAAACAAGTATGTAGGTGCTTATTAGAGAATAAGTTCACTGAACGTGGCTTGCTAAGGAATACCTAATGGAGTTTTACTTGCCTGTCAATAGGAATTCCTCTAGTGATAGTAATACAAGTGATCCTTGAACTTGAGATCATCATAGTATCTTGTGTATGATGAGTTGTA
Organism: Aralia elata; assembly: GCA_034770075.1. Lineage (NCBI taxonomy): Eukaryota > Viridiplantae > Streptophyta > Magnoliopsida > Apiales > Araliaceae > Aralia > Aralia elata. The sequence goes on from CM068381.1 coordinate 8,309,069, forward strand.
CTTTGACATGTCCCTTAAGACCTTTAGGGTATAACAAAGGGTATGATTGGGTATAATAAGTTGTACATGGAGATAGGTGAATGATCAACAAAGAGTCTACCTCATCTAGTAAAAGATGTGAATGTCCTATGTGATTCGATAAATGACAACTCAGTAGTCCTTAGCCAAGGCAGAATGAAATTAGAAAGGAGTTTCTAATTTGCATTATTTAGAGTTGTGCATTTGGGAATCGAAGTACATATAATTAAATAAAATAAGACTTGACAGTAAATCCATGTCTTATATTTAATTGGGACATTGTATGGTAGAAGGATTGAATTGTACGGTAACTATTTACTCAAAGGTTCTTTTATGATTAATGTTGAAATCTATATTATCTGGAAAGTCGTTGATCGCTAAGGGGGCTTACCCTTATCGTAGAATAAATGTTATTTATTTAAATGAATTAAATAGTTTAATTTATTTATTTAAATAAGATTTTAATTGTTCTAATTGATTTCTTCACAACCAGTTTAATATGGAGAACCTAAAGGGTCACACCGCAAAAGGAAAATATTTATTTAAGAAGTAAATGGCATAATTGTAATAATAAGTTAAGTGTATTTAATTTAGTCTATGGAGATAGAATAAATTAAATAGCTTAATATTTATTATTTAATATTTTGGAAATATTAAATATATAAATTAATAAGAGGAGTCTTATTATTATTATTACTATTACTATTATTTTATTCCTAATAGGGATTGGGAATTAATTAATAGAAGTACTCTACCATGAATTCCTAATTAGATTAGGAGCATAATTAATTAAAGGAGTTTAATTATAATAGAAAACCTAATCCTAAATAGTTTAGGGAAGGGTTATTCCTACATCTATAAATAAGAGGAGTCTTATCATAGATTAGGGCTACACACTCTTGCATTAGATTGTGGAGAGTACTTGCAATTTCTATAAAGATAGAAACTAGGGTTTTGCCAACACCCAACTTCTTGAATACCTATTCTTCCTTGGTGGATCACCTCTAGAGGCCAAACACTTGGGTGGCTAACGTTGATCAAAGGAAGGAATCTCATCGGTGGAATTCGAGGAGAACACGAAGGACTAGGAGTTGAACTTGTACCCGAGGAAGCTTTGGTCTATGAGGGTATAATTCTTATTCTCTTTTTCTTTCGTTTAATTGATAATTGAACACAAGGATAGATCATGGTGATGGTTTGTATTAAAATTTTAAAATCCGTTTTATCACGCTTCCGCCCTATTTATGTAATTGGATTGCATGCTTGCGTTATATACAAACCTAACACAATGTGCCCTTCCTGGCCGCAGTTGAAACAGACACTGCGTCCTTTCAAGCATTCCCCTTGATGATTCTTTCCACATTTCGGGCATACCTCAGCTTTCTTCTTAAATCCTCCCTAATAACTTCCCGACTGGTTGCTTCGGTTGTTGTTGTTGTTATTATTATTATCCCACCTTCTCTTTCCTAAGCTACTTCCCCCGCTACTACTTCCTCCACGGGTTTCTCTTCCAGCGTTTTTGTTCTTCTTTTCTTTGTTGTACTGACTTAGTGCTTCACTACCTCCCTCAGCAATTATCGCCTTTTCCAATAGTGTGGCGAACGAATCGATTTGAAGAACTGACACCTTGTTGAATAACCAAGGTTTCAGCCCTAACTCAAAGCGTCTAGCCTTCCTTTCTTCGGTGTCGACATAGTGCGTAGCAAATCGTGCGAGCTCGTTGAATCTTGCTGCATACTGAGCTACCGTCATCTCGCCTTGCTTCAGTTCCAAGAATTTAACCTCCATCTTATTCTTCATGCTCTTCGGGAAGTAATTCTCGAAGAACAGAGTGGTAAACCTATCCCAGGCTATCACTCCTTCACCCGCTCACTACTGATTGGCTTCCACCCAGTAGTTCGCTTCACCCTTCATCATATAAGTAGCGAATATCGTCTTCTGATCTTCCCCCACTCGAGCAATAGTAAACGCCTTTTCCATCTCCTTGATCCAGGTCTGTGCTTCGATGGGATCGGTAGTTCCCCTAAACTCGGGCAGTCCTACGCTCTTAAAGTCTTTAAAGTTCGTTACTGGCGTAGCTTGGGGGTTGGGGTGTACTAGTTCATTGTTCCTTCCCCGCAGGGCTTCTCCTAGTAAGTCTACTAGTCGTTGAATGGGATCCGCTTGGTTCCCCTCGTTATTGACTGACTCATCTAACTCGGCGATTCTACGTCTGGGCGGCATTTTCTGCATGACAAAATTTCACTCTCATCATCTAACTATAAATCTTAGGTATCTCTCAATGCAAAAATTTAATAACACAGTGGTAAAGCAAAAACATTTATATTCATGTGCCAAGTTGTTACATCACGTTGACTTCTAGCATACTGCTATAAATGTCACATCTATCCCCTAATATTACAAAAGGTGGGGAAAACATCAACATACTACCCCTTAATATCAAAAGGGTTAACATAACTATTCCGTATCTTACACAATAGATCGGAGTTACATAACGATGCACACCTAGACAGACTACTACTACTACCAAACTACTAACTGCTAGGTCTCATCCCATCATTCTGCGCTCCACTGCGCTCTGGTACTCCAACTGCGTGATGTGCGCCACCAGATCCCTGCTCACAGTGTATCGGGTCTGCCCCTGTTCTGCCGGGTAGTGGTACACACCATCTACTAATCTCTTCATAGCTGTGCGAAAAGCATAACCTATCTAATTCGTCTTCCTTTTCTTATAACTCACCTCATCCTCGAGGTCGTTAGCTCTGTCATTGGCTTCCTCCCACTTTTCCTGAAAGTGGATCCTATCCATCACTTCCATCTCTAACTGTATGCGAAGGGCTTCCTTCTCTGTCTTCTCAAACAATTCCCTCTGGTCGGACTCCTCTAGCTTTCTCCCCAATTTCACGTTCCTAGCTACCGAACGGTGAAAAAAGGCTCCCATCTGAGTACCGGCTTCCTTACGATATGCAAGCTCCCTCTCCATCTCCTGCATCCTAAGGTTCCTCTGTTGATCTTCCTCACTTAGCTTTTGAAGCTCTGCCTCTCTGTCCTGGGCTTCGGTCTCTAACTCTAAGATCCGTTCTTCGTACTCTCCCAATATGCGATCCTCGATGGGAGTCTCGTCAGAATCTTTCTCAGGCTCCCCCTCCATAGGTTCTTCCTCGGGATCAGACTCTATTTCTATTGGTTCTTCAGGGTCAGACTCCACCTAATAATCTATTACAGGTGCCTCATACACTACGTGTATATCACGTGGCTCCTCCTCGACAATCCAACTATTTCCTCCCACACTTGTCATCCTACAGCCACAAATAGAAGACAAAATAACAAACTCCATCAGAAGGTCAAATAAAACATAAGTTCATTGTATGGAATGAAAATATATTTCATAATGCTACTAAGTCTTCACAAAAACTCTACATGAGTTTTATCTCTTCCTAGTTCCTAAATTCCTCTAAGGTTATAGTCTAAGGACTCTCGCTCCTAAGGTTTATAACCTAATGCTTTGATACTAACTTGTGACGCCCCCAAATTCTGACGTCACTGTCTCGAATCTGGTTCGTCACGCACTAACTCAAATAACGACATAAACTAATACAGCGAAAATGATAGAATAAATTACATTGATTTAATATAATTATTCTCGTCCCAAGGTCTCGCAACCGTTACTACAATACTATCCAAGAGTCTTAATTCAAACTAAAACATAGTACTAACACATAATCTATGCCTAAGCTTATTACATAACCGAATTAGAAAACTTAAAGCAACATAGTAAATAATCTTCTTTTTAAGGAAGAACAAAGCTACTCCGTAGTTTTGCCCTTTCCCTTATCCTTGCCTGAAGGTGAACAATATAAAGTTCAAATTGCAAGGGTATGACAGTAATGGATAGTTCAAGGATGATAAGAAGAATCAATTGTTATGCATAAGAGTCGCTATGGACCGAAGAATATCAATAAGATTTATGCGTCTAATCATTTCAAAGTTCAAGAATATGAATACTGAGTAGTCACTAAAGGACTAAGAACTCCTGGTAGAATTAGCAGTTATTATACTAAAAATTCAATAAAAACAAGTACACAGGTGATCAGCCTATAGTACTCCAGGTTATGCATAACTTTCACATGCTTATAAGTGCGCACGTCGGTTCCCCGACAATATATAATCTCCCCTTTAATGAGGATTGTTCATCTCAGTAAATTAGAGTGCGCACCAAGACAATTGGTTTGGAATAGCTTTCTAACACATGTATAATAGTCTAACCGAAACAATGGTTTAGAAAACTTTTATAATCATATTCAATGACATAATGAATACGAATACTTGGAATGAGGTTTAAGGGATATTAATCTTAAACCAATCCTTAGAATATGAATGACAGTTTATAAAGCATAAGAGTCATTGTCACATACTTGTATGATACATGAATATACAAGTTTACATGCTTGCTCAATAAAGAGAAAGGGTTCGAGTACTTGCCTTTAGCATAGTCTACGAATTTAAAGCTTAATGACACGTTGCAATCCTATTGTATAATAGTTATATATGAGAATCCATTAGTCATACAAGTCCATAATTCAAATAATTTCACATTACGACTCTACACATGTACGCACAAGTATTACACATTTGCAGTCCCATCTTAGACGCTGACCATATACCAACATATCACATTGTTTGAAATCATTATCGATCTCGCTTTGAAACTCATTTAGAAAACTAGTAAACACTTTTAAATCTTGGTTCTATCTAGTCTTAACATGATCATAAAATAGAAGCCTTAGTTTAATCATGTACTAAAACTTAATGCACACATACTTCACTTTCAGATTAGCAATAAAATAGACAGAATGTACTGCAGGACGGCGCGGTCGCGTTGCTCCCTGTTAGTTCCAGAGCTGGCTTTTCTCCTGCATGATCTTAGCTTAACTTTAATCATACAATGCTACTGGTACCTAACACACATACACGCCCGAAGGTATAATTTCAGTTGAATATCTAGCATGCTTGTCTTAAGATATTTCCAATATTTCATTCCATTTGAAATCCAAAAAGTAACATGCTCAACAAGTGTAATTTATAAAGGCGAGTCATGATGGTTAATATACCAGTCGATGTTTCTAGGCAAATCTTAACATGCATGCTCGTGTATATGCTTAACTCACGTTCACACAGTTAGCGTAGTTCATTGTTTGAAAACTCGTTTTAAAGTATACTTGAAAATTGAAAACGTGCTTAATCGCACATGAGAGCATAATGATCATGTCTAGAGGCATGATGAGTCCTATCATACATGCTTGCATGGTCAGAATATAGATTACACGATGATTAATGATATTAGTCCTCAAGTTCTAATTGTTCTTCGAAGCTCTCATGTTAAGCCAACTAAACATGTACAATAACTTTATATCACAATCCGTGTTCGTTCACACACATACTTAGACCGCATACACATGCTTGTAAGTTTAGAACATAAAAGCGTAAGGTTTGGCAAGTGTTAGTTTCTAATCGTCTAAATTTCGTTTCCAAACATTTTAACTAAGCAAATGGTAATACATTTCATGCTAGGTAATCTCAGAACACCTACCAAGTATATACATGGGTCTATATAAACCAAACTAGCATGCTCAGAATACTGGAAGGACAAAACTTATATTTCTTTCCTCTGGAGCACGGCGCGGCCGCGCCTGGTTTTGCCTGGGGAGTAGCGCGGCCGCGCTGCTCCTCGGCAGAACCAAGAAACTCCCTGAATCCGCATATCCATCCAAACCAAAACCAATTCAAATAGCAACTTATGTATACCCACTTCACCTAAAGTCCACAAACATGTTATTAAGCATACTTAACATGATTCTATCAAGTTAAAACAAGTAAACAATTAAGTTCAAGAATTAAATTCCACATTCATGCTAATTTTCCAGAGTTTAACACATTTAGTGATTAATCTCGTTACGAACTCGTTTCTAGACCAAAATGCTTGGTTTAACTTTCGTTGTTTTCGTATTTGACTATACTAACAATGTATGACAACCATTTGTGGATTACTACAAACTTAGCTTATCAATTTTTGTACATTATAAGCACGTATGGCATGTTATTTTCTGGAAATTTAGAAAACTTGAATCTTGATAGCATAACATATGATTATCACCTCAATAACAGGTTTGTGACTTGGCTAACATCATGACATCTATTATCAAACTAATCCACACGAAATTCATGGCAAGTTCTAAGAATTCAACTCAAGCAATTAAGAACACAATTTAATGGAGTTTTACCTCTTGAAGCTAATTGAATACTCTTGCTACTCCCACTGAATTCTCACTCCTACTCACACTCTAAATGACTGAACTCAGATTTCTATCAACCAAAATGAAAGAAAGGAAGCCTCAATTTATAGAGTTTCTTTTGTCCAAAATCAGAGTTTGCCCATTGATTCAAACCAATGGAAGAAAAAGAAGAACAATGGTTAATGGAGGTTTGGTGGAATAGTTCCTTGCCACTATTTGAACCACCTCCCCCCACCATCATCACCTCCCTTGCTAGCTTCGTAGTGCAAGAAACCATAGCCTTTTCATGTATTCAGCAACTAGCTATTCACGTGGGTAACATTTGGGCAAGGAAGAGACTCTCAATTTGGGACAAAACAAAGCTCAGACATTTCAAATAAGGCTTATTAGCATACTTTGATTTAAAATGTAAACTTAGGTCATATGGTGTATTAAATAATTAAATGCTACCACATTGCATCTATAGAGTCACATATCATAAAATCCATGTATATTTATTAAAGTATAATCTAATAAATTGCTGACACTCAAATAATTAATATTCATTATTATTCCATAGTACATTTATTACAATAAACATTTAAGTATGGAGATAATTATTATCTAACAATTATTAGTTCACTTCAATTGTTATCTCATGTAATTAAAATACATAGTTAATAGTCTATATCACACATCAATAGGTCACATAAGGTGTTCATACAATTTAAACGTCACACATCTCTTTTATATTATTAATTGAATGTAGAATCCTTGTTATAATTAATATACACCTTAACATGCGGTTACACCTCAAGTAGAATGGCATATAACACTTAAATAAATTAATAGAAATTATTAGTCACACCATAATTAATTAACTAAGATAGCATTAATAAATTCCTTTTCTTATTAAACTACTACTAGATAATTAAAACAAGGAATCATTTTATCACATCACTACCAAAAAGGACATATCACGTATACTCATATTTGAATAAATATTCAACTTAAAGAGAAAATCGATATTAATATTATTCAAAATTCTCGGGTATTACAGTCATCAACATATAATTTTTTGATTCGCTCCAAACCAAGTAATTTCGTATAAAGAGTATTTAACAACACATACCTACGAGATAAAGCATCTGCAACGACATTTTCTTTACCTTGCTTATACCGAATGACATATGGAAATGTCTCAATAAATTCCATCCATCGCGCATGCCTTTTGTTCAATTTGTGATGACCTTTCAAGTACTTCATGATCGGTGTGAATCACGAACTCTTTAGGCCAAAGGTATTGCTGCAATGTCTCCAATGCTCGAACCAACGCGTACATCTCCTTGTCGTAAGTAGGATAGTTTAAAGCTATCCCACTCAACTTCTCGTTAAAGTACGCCACCGGTTTCCCTTCTTGTATTAAGACACCTCCAATTCCTAATCCTAAAGCATCACACTCAATTTCAAAGGTTTTAGTAAAATTAGGTAAGACAAGTAAAGGTGCATTGGTCAATTTATTTTTAATCAATTTAAATGCCTTTTCCTGTTCATCTCCCTATTTAAACCCTACACTCTTCTTGATCACTTCCGTTAGTGCGCTGTGATATTGCTAAAGTTCCGCACAAAGCGCCGGTAGAAACTCGCGAGCCCATGAAAACTACGAACTTGACTCACATTTGTCGAACTTGGCCATTCACAAATTGCACGTATCTTTTCCTCATCAACCTGTACTCCTTGTGAACTAACAACAAATCCAAGGAACACTACTCTATCCGTACAAAATGTGCACTTATCCATGTTAGCAAACAACTTCTCTTTTCTAAGAACTTCTAAAATAAATTTCAAATGCAATGAATGTTCTCCCAAGTTTTTGCTATAAATCAAGATATCATCAAAATAAACTACCACAAATTTTCCAATGAATGATCGCAACACATGGTTCATTAATCTCATGAAAGTACTAGGAGCATTAGTTAAACCAAAAGGTAATACTAACCACTCATATAACCCATATTTTGTTTTGAAAGCAGTTTTCCATTCATCACCCTTTTGCATTCTAATTTGATGATAACCATTTTTTAAATCAATTTTAGAAAATATACATGATCCATGCAATTCATCTAACATGTCATCTAAACTAGGAATGGGATGTCAATATTTTACCGTAATATTATTTACCGCATGACAATCGATACACATCCGCCATTTCCGATCCTTCTTTGGCACTACGATCACTGGAACTGCACACAGACTCATACTTTCCCTCACAAACCCTTTCTCCATCAGCTCGCCAACTTGTCGTTGTAACTCCTTCGTCTCCTCGGGATTACTCCGATATACTGGACGGTTTGGAATGATAGCACCGGGTACGAAATCAATCTCATGTTCAATTCCCCGAATAGGTGGTAGTCCTTGTGGAAGCTCCTCGGGAAACACATCCGTATAATCCTGTAAAATAAATGAAACAACACCAGGCAAAGAAGAATTGTTAGCGTTAGTATTCAAAAGTGCCTCCTTATACCGAAGTATAATCATCGACTGCTTAACATCTAAAGCTCGTCTCACATCACTCTTTTTTGCATAGATATTTATTTTTCGCTCCTCATCTTTTCTTTTCTCTCTTTCTTTTTCTCTCTTATTTTTACCCTCAATATTTTTTCCTCTCGATTTTTTTTCTCCTCACTCTCTTTTCTTTTTTCATGATCAAATGCAAGTGAATTTGATCCTCATGCACCTGTTGGGGTGACATAGGACAGAAAGTAACCTTCCTTTTATTGTGAACAAAAGAATACTCATTTGTAAAGCTATCATGCTTCACACGTCTGTAAAATTGCCATGGTCGACCAAACAATATGTGACCTGCCTGCATTGGAACTACGTCGCACAAAATTTCATCACATACCTTCCAATAGTAAATGACATCAACACCTATGTAGTCACCTTAATCTCATTACTATCGTTAAGCCACTGCAATCGATATAGTTGAGGATGCTTGGCTATGGAAAGTCCCAACTTCTCTACTATAGCCTTACTTGCTACATTCGTGCAACTACCCCCGTCAATCACGACACAGCAAATGCTCCCATTCACAAGGCACCTAGTGTGAAATAAATTTTCCCGCTGTTCGCTACTTTCTTCCTTCACCTGCGCACTAAGTACTATTTGGGTAACCAAGACTTCCCCAAATATTGCAACTTCCCTGTCTTCTGCTTCCTCTAATGGTGGCATCGAATTAGTGTCACTTTCTTCCTCTTCAGTTTCCACTTCCCCATTATCACGTAATATCATGGTCCATTGATTTGGATATTGACTTGCAATATGACCTTTACCTTGACATTTAAAACACACGATGTCCCGATTACAACTAAAAGAAGGCTGCTCATTTTTACCTTGCTTCCCCCGATTAGTCACACCTGGTTTAAGCTCCACTTTCAGCTTGTTCACAATTGGCTTCTCCTCTCGCTTTGCAATATTAGATTTCAACGACGAACCCGAGTTAGGCAGTGTCCGTTGTCCACCTCTCCTCTTAAGTTGCTTCTCAATCTTGGTAGCCATATGTACCATATCCTCCAAGGTCACATAATGTTGTCGCTCCACCAAATCAGTTATATCCCAATTTAAGCCTGCTGAAAATTGAGCCATTGTTGCCTCGCTATCCTCATCAATATTAGCCCTAGCCATTAGCATCTCTATTTCCTTGTAGTAGTCATCCACGCTCCTACTCGCTTGCTTCAAAGTCTGCAAACTCCGAAACAAATCCCGATGATAATGCCTTGGTACAAATCTTTTCTTCATAACTGCCTTCATCTCAGCCCAAGTCTCAGTCGGCCGCTCTCTACATCGCCTCCTACTAGTCTTCAATTGATCCCACCAAGTGACGGCGTAATCTGTAAATTCTGTAACTGCAATTGTACCTTCTTGCATTATGAATAGTTTTGAACTTCAAAAACCCATTCTATCTTCTTCTCCCAATCAAGATAAGCCTCAGGATCACTCCTCCCTTGGAAAGACGGAATCTTCAATTTAATACTTCCCAAGTTATCATCCACCCGATCCCTTCGATCGCCTCTATCATCCTTGTGTCTCCTATCCCTGTCCTCAAATCGTCTTCCCATATCTGGATCAAACTCCTCTTTGAAGGAACCCTCCTCGTTATCCCTATTCTCATTTTTCTGCACCTTCTCCCTCTTTTGAGAACCCATGATCACTTGTGATTGCTCTCTTTGGATACTTTCTATCCTCTCAAATCTATTATCAAAGAGATCTAACTTCCGAATTACTTGTTGTAGTAGAAAGTCCAAGTCCACATTTGATTCTTCCCTTTGTCCTTTTGTGGAAGATCCCTCTCCAAACAAACCTTTATCCTTCATACTAGGCATTATTAGCTGCAAAACAAAGGTTAATAGAAAACAAAACAATAATTTTCCTTACCACTCCCTTACGTGTTTCGCTCAACAATGATGAATCTCTCGTGTATGCACTAAACTAGGCTTTTGCCCTCTAATAATCTCACCACTAACCTTTTACCTCTAATTATTCTCTCTAATAGGTTCTTTTTGAATTCTCTTAGTAAATCCTCAATTTTACCAATTAATTCTCAAACAACTTATCACGAACATATATAGTATGTGTGGCTACGAAGTTTCACAATCACGAATATGGAATTGAAGATGAAATCTACTAACAAATTGAAATAACTGAAATAAAATTTTCTATACTCACAATTTCAACAACAAAATAAAGATAGATACTTAGCTAGAAAACGCAACTCTGATACCAAATGATAGACTCCACGACACGCTTACATGAGATGGTCGTCGCTCGGATCGTTTCTAGTAACCAACTTTGATGGACTCTCTCGATATCTTAACCCAACGTCTATTTTTGAGAAGAGAATCTTGACATTCGATCAAGCAATTGAATTCGCGTAATATGGAACACCAACAACACTTAGACCCTCGTTGAAGAACAAACGATAATCTTCGTACAATTGAATGATGCGGTAGAATAACGCCACACAACTATGGACTGTTGTATGATAAGTTAATTAGGAATCTCAAAAAAAACTAAGAAATTAGCTTAGAAAATTCTTCGAAGAACCAAAATTAGAGAATAGCTCTCAAGTATGAATAAACTCTAAATAATATTGAATTGTTTTTGAATTACAAGCATAAAACTTATTTATACTAGCTATGTAATCCTGGAATCTTAAAAAGGAAATAATAATCAATTTAGAATCAAACTCTAAACTAGAAGCAACCTAATTACAATAGGAATATAAAATATACTAAAAATAACTCATCAATTAAAGAAATTTGCGTCAGAATCTCAAAAAATGCATCAGGTCAAACTTTGACCAACCCGTCGGGGCGAGCTCGTTGAACTACAAAATCTGCGCCAGGGCGAGCTTATTAGCTTGTGGCAGCTCGCCTGGGCGAGCTCGATAGAGAAGACTGGGTCGGGGGGCTGCACTGGGACGAGCTTGGCAGAGTGGTCCGCGCCAGGGCGAGCTCAGTGAGCCTCTTGAACCCGCCGGGGCGAACTCATTAATTTTAAAATTCCGAATTTCATTTTCTTAGCTTCGAACTGGTACATTGCTATGAACAAGATCCTTGTTTCGTCCCATTACTCTTAGCATATTCACGAGCTTAGTTTCCAATTCCAAAGCTCCCGAACTCATTCCTTTCTCTTCCCAAATGGCTTGGATAAGAACAAGTAATCCTTCTTTAAAGCGCTTAGCTCTAGCCCTCGTCACTGGTCCTATCGGAACTTGCGCCGGATCCGCTCCATAGTTGGATTGCATTCCTGAGCTAATGATGTCCTCATCAAAAACGTTATTCAGGAATCTGAAATTTCAAAATTCGGAGAACAGTTCTCGAATAAATAGTGTTTTTTGACTTTTTCGTAGGAAAAATATTAGTGGTTCATTAGTCTCTAAACCACGTATAATTACTATATCGTGAAATATAAAAAGTCGAAACGATGAAAAGAACTGATCAAAAAGACGAAAAGCGCTCGCTCGAAAATCGTGTTTTTTCGTCCTTTTCTTGAAAACTTTTATTGGCTCCCTGGGTTCTGTGACTCATATAAACACTATTTCGTGTAATGTGAAAAGTCCGAAAAGGATGAAAGACAGATTTCACGACATATCTAATTTTTAGGTTTTAATCCTTAGGGTTTACGTTTTAACCTTTTTCCCAATTTAGGTTTTAGCCATAAATTAACTTCTTGATTTTAATAAGTGTTAAGGTTAACTATTTAAACCAAAACACAAAATCCTACACATAGCAAAAACATATAACACATTTGAAGCTTAATTTAAGCTTATTTATTCATATAACACATAACTTAGGTTATAGTTCTAACCTCTAATCGTATACAATCGTATCTACGAATCATATTTAGTCTTTCAGCTACCTCAACGTATACTTGAGCAATCGTTCTTATGTTTTAAATTAACAACCTTTATTAGATCTTGTCAGATCACATTTGAAATTTTTAGGATATTACATTCAACCCAACTTACAAGAATTTTTCCTCGAAATTATTTTACAACTAACTTTAGTCATTTAATATCATATTTATAAGTTTTATAAATATTCAGGATATTACATTCTCTCCTCCTTATAAGAATTTCGTCCTCGAAATTATCTCTAACTTAGTTTTCAATATGAATTTTTTGAATTCATCATTTCTCACATCAAATTCCTAATACTTAAATTAGGTCAACAATGTTCAGTTATCTATACATAATTCCTTTCATAACTCTAGGTTTTAAACCTTCAATCATATTCTATCTTTTTTTCTTTTAGAGGATCACTCTAATTAGTATTGAGGGTCCATAAGACCTTGAACCTTTTCTTATTCTATGGGTACTATGACTCACAAACGTTTGACAATCACAAATATTCTATGGGTACTATGACTCACAAACATTTGACAATCACAAGGACTGAAAAACTCTTAACTCTAGTCCATAATATTTATATCATAATAATAACTTAGTGGTTATTTAAACCAAAACTTTTCTTTCAATACCCGTCGAAATCATATTTTTCGATCTCATTGTTTGCCTAAATCTATACTAGCAAAAATACGCAAGTATACACAGTCCACAAGTAATAAAGTGAAAGTAGAGTATCGTCCCACCGAGAAAAAAATGAGTCTATAATGACAATTTTCAATCCTAAATCAAATCAATTTTATTAAACAAATAATCAATGATTTCTGAATTTCTGATTTTAACTAATTAATTCTAAATTAAATTACTACCATAAGTTGAAAACATATTTCTAAAGACTTAAGACTACAATTTCACTTATTGTTTCACTTTGCTCGACACACTTCCCTTTGGATTATGCTAATTATTTTGGATTGTTAATCAAGAACTCATCAGTATTTATGATCATCTCTTAATGTTTCATAAACAACTCAACTCAAATCCACAAATGATAGATTCAAGATAATCACCCTAATTAACTAACTCACTATATCTCTATGTGAATTACAATTAAAAAGGATTTAAAGTTCAGGTTCCCCATTAGATTACATGCGGTGAATAGGTATATCTCTATCCTAAATACAAATTATGAATTCCAACGACAAGTAGAATACACAATCACATGCTATTATGGTCAGATGTAAATCTATACTTCATCTCTCGAGTTCATGTAGATTATCCCAGTAATTATTGGCCAGATAATTAAACAATTAAGTATAAACCATAATAGACAATCCCATAATAACTAATCATAATTATCCCGGAAGCATGTCAAACAAAACTACACAATAAAATCCATTATAGCCTTAAAAAGAAATTTAGTTCATAAATAAACTAGAATCCATCATCCACAAATTTAATAGCATTCAAAAGTCAAAGTAAAAGATAAGAGAGAAGAACAAAAACTGTTGAGCAATCCTTAATCTCTCTCTAGCTCTTGCTTGCTTTCCTCCTGCTAGCAATTTGCTTCAAGTCTTCACAATTTGCTCCAAACTAGGGTTTTTTAATAATAACTTCAACAACCTTTAAAATTGACTTAAAATAACTACTTATAATATCTGATAAGAATCCTAACTAATTAAGAAGTCTGAAATCCAAGTACACATCAAATTTGCTTTAATTAATGAAAAGTAAACTTTTGGTCAACTCCCGAACAGGCGCGGCCGCGCTGGAAATAGGCTTGATTGGCGCGCGGCCGCGCTGAACGGCCGCGCTACTCCCTAGGTCATTTTGGGTGCGGCCGCGCTGCTCCATTTTCCTGCAACTCTGCATCTGCAACTGCTAAATCAACTCAACTCTCGCCAAATCAATCCCCAACATGTGCAACCTACAAAAACACATAAAATGCATGAAAAGTAACTACAACCCATGGAAATAAACAATAATCCGCATTCATTGGTAGCCGATTCATAGGTATAAAACCTACTTATCAAATACCCCCAAACTTAAACTATTGCTTGTCCCCAAGCAACACAATGCAATGAATGCAACTAATAACTATCGTGCCTAAGAATCCAATCAATAGCCAGTATGAAATTTAACCTTTAGCCTCAGAGATATCAATAACACACCTAGAACAGTAAATCCAGTCAATATGAACGAATAATCCCAATCAATCAAATAATATACACATGTCAAAACCCAAGTTGTGCGTGTGTGATCAATAACCAATCTAACTAACCAAAGTTCAAAATTTAGCCACATAACTAACTCTATGACAAGAATGATCCAATTTCAATTCAATACAAGCAAATATGACAAATCCAACCAAAATTAAGCAATTACTAAGCATAAGGGTTCTTACAATGCTATTTCTATCTTTATTCTTCTACGAGTGCGTTTTACGCTCCATCTCGTATGTATGCTTGACTGTGCAATGCCAAGTTCTCTTAGGCGTTTCAAAGTCACCCATGTAGCGAGCGTTCAATCAATGACTCCCAAACCAGTCGGCTTTAGGGCACTAGGTGTTAAGACACCCCTAAGGATCTAATTACCCGAGTAACCAAGGCCACAGAACCCAACTAGTCAATGCATTTATTGTATTTCTATATTTTTTGGTTTTTTTATATATATTATACCCTTTAGAAACCCTCAAACTCAATTTTTACCTCATCTCAACCTTCATTGTCAATTCACCTAATTTTTTTTTCAAAATTCTCATTTAAAAGTCAATTATGCAACACTTTGAACTCCAGTAGTCAAATTAATCAAATCTTTCGTGCTAACCGATAACTCAAGTTAAGACAGGCATAACTACTCTCCTGATCGAAATTATATCATCCCTAATGACCATCACACTGCCAGAGTGAACCAATAAAACCAATCTCATCATTGGCCGAGCCAAGATTCAAACTAGCACATCAATTGAATTCATGCAACAAAATATGAAAATGCATTAAATGCAACAACTACGAGAATGCACTAACGAATATATACCAATATGCCAAACATCTATAATGCACTAGACTAACTGCATGCTAAACAAAAACAGATAAAAATCTACAAAACCCCCAAACTTAAAACAAATAATGTCCTCATTGAATAATGATACGCAAATGTAATCCATACAAACTCTCCATCTGGTCACTGTCCTTGTCGGTATCAATTCATTATTTTCGTTCTCCACAACCGTCATACCACCCTTTTTAGGCACGCACTGTACTGGACTTACCCAACTGCTATCGGAGATGGGGTAGATGATACCTGCATCAACCCACTTCAAAATTTCCTTTTTCACCACGTCTTTCATGATTGGGTTCAGCCTCCTTTGTTACTCAATTATTGGTTTGGCATCGTCTTCCAAAAGGATATGCATACAAAATGATGGGCTAATTCCTTTAATGTCCGCGATGGTCCAACCAATTGCTGATTTGTACTCCCGAAGAACTCGTATCAACTTACTTTCCTGCAATTCGTTAAGTACAGATGCAATGATAACAAGCAAAGTAGATGATTCACCCAAAAATGCATACCTAAGATGATTAGGTAGTGGTTTAAGCTCAAGTGTTGGGGGTATTTCTAGAGATGGCTTCAAGCGCTCTAAGGATTTATCAGTAGGTTCCAAAGGTTCAAAAGGAATTTGAAATTTGCGTACTCTTGGCACTGTATCTAAAATCTGAAGAAACTCCATCATTTCTGGGTCATCCATGTCAGCATCTCCCAATAAAGTAGTTTCCAGCGGATCCTTAGTCAATGTCCTCAAAAACTCGTTATCCACCACTTTCTCTATCACATCCATCCGGAAACACTCCTCCTCATCCGTAGGAAACTTCATGGCTTTGAACACATTGAATGTCACTTCTTGGTCTTGAACCCGCATGGTCAATTCTCCTTTCTGCACATCTATAAGTGTTCTACCAGTTGCTAAGAATGGTCTCCCAAGTATGATAGGAATGTCTTTGTTGTAATATTCCGAACCCTAATAAGATTTGTATATGTAAATTATGTGTTTAATAAATGAAATTTCTTGTTCTGACTTGGTATTATGTGATTGCGTATTTTATTAAACAATTAAGTCAAATAAAAAAAAATTTCGCCAAGTAGCTGTGTCGTGCTTAATCGGACAAAATGATTTGTCGTGCTTCCGGCGAATTCACCGAGAAGCGTTTCGGTAAATTAGTTTTGTAAGCTGCTGTGTCGTACTTGGAATTGACGAAGTGCTTTGTCATGCTTCGACATTAATATAATATTATATTTAATCATAAAATTTTAAAATAAGTTAAATAGGGTTTAAAATGTTATGCGGAAATAGAAACCCTAATTTGAAAACCCTAATTGGTAATAATTGTCCGAATTGATCAATTCAAACCTTAATTATTGTACAATAATCTTAATTGATGTAATTAAGATTTAAATGATGAATCATAATATTAATTATGAATTATTAAGATTAATTTAAACCCTAAACGGAAGATTGAAAACCCTAATTGTGGAATTGAAAATCCTAAACCCTAATTCGGAACCCTAAGCCCTAATTTGGTTCAATAACCCTAATTTATGAAATATAAAACCTTAATTATGATATATTGACTTAATTAAGGTATTACTAACCATGATTAACATCCTAATCATGATTAACAAAAATCTAGAATTAATTAGTAAGTAAATAAATGAAAATTAAAATCCTAGCCAATGAAAATGAAGCTAGGAGTGTGCAAGCTTGTGCTTGGCACACTCCAGCACAAGTAGGTTAATTAGGCCAGATCATAAGCACCACAAGTTCCAAGCTTAGATATTTTTGGGAGCAAAGTTTGGAAATTAGTCTAGGAAACCCTAAATTCAAGTTGCTATAAGTAGAATAAGATGCTGAGCTTTAAACCTACGAAATTTCAAAGCTTATACACTCACATATCCAGCCTAAACAAACCCTAGCAATCACAAGCTCAAAATCAGAAGCCAGAAATCAAAATTTGAAGAAAAAGGTGCACAAAACCCTAATTTATGTTTGATCTTCAAGCCTGAAAAATTTTTGTGTTTTAGATGTTTAGGAATACTTGTTAATGTGTTAATAAGTGATCTGGTCGGTCAAAACATGTTTACATAACATCTAGATATAAAAATCAAGCCAAAAACTCAAACTGTTCTTGGCAGTCAAGAACAGTCTGACAGGCCTTTTTGTCAGGCCTTTAGATCGTCTTAGATTAGTTGTTTGATCTGTTTTTATGCATCTATGTGTAGCCTGCCATGTTATCTTTAAAGCCCGACGTGTATCATAGCAACCAAATAACTAGGATGAAAGATATAAGTGGTCAAAGTCCTTTGACCGCTCTGATTTTGCAAGTTTCTGGGTAACCCAGAAACCTTTGAAGAACTCTGACAAGGTTTGTCAGAAGTTCATGTATGCTATGTAAAATTTAATCTTGAACCATTAAAACACATAAACAAACAATAAGTCGAATGGAATTAATGGTCAAACGGCGTTAACCGTTATGACTGCATGAGTTTTCTTGGTAACCCAGAAAACTCAAGAACAGTTGAATGGCCTCGTTTGACCGGATCAAATCTCACACATGTGATGTTGTTTGATCTCAAACAAAACATGTCGTTACTCTATACCATGTTGGCTATAACAACAAACAAAAATGAAGCACAAACATCAAACGAGCTAAGAGTAATTTGAGGTCAAAAGTCACTGTTGGACATTGACCAAGTGTTCTTCATGAAGAACACCTTTAGCGACAGTCTTCAAACCCAAACCCAGAAAACTAAATTTCTATGTAGACCGTCGCTATTTAGCGACGGATTTTTAATAAAAATAAAATAAAAATTAATTAAATAAATTATAAAATATAAAATAAATATTAAATAATTATTAATAATTAATAAATAAATCCGAAAATTCATTTTTTAAATTATAAAAATTAATTTTTAATATTTTTCTATATTCTGAAATATTATTTAATTTAATTAAATAATAATTAATAATTATGATAAATCATTTAATAATTGTTTTAATTATTTAAAAATGGTATTAAATTATTAAATAATTATATTAATTATTTAAAAATGATATTAAGGTAAATAAAATTATTATATATAATAATTAAATAAAATATTAAATATTTAAATATTATTAATGATAAATAAATCATTTAAATAAATAAATTAAGTTTTGAAAATTATTATAAATAATAAATAAATTATTTTAATGATAAAATAAATCATTTAAATAATATTCTATCTTTCTAAAAATATTATAAATGATAAATAAATCATTTAAATAATATTTTAAATATCTAAAAATATTCTAAATGATAAATAAATCATTTAAATAACATATTAAATATTTTAAAATTATTCTAAATGATAATTAAATCATTTAAAAATATTCCTAATCTTGTAAAATTATTTAAAATTACTTCCAAACTTCTAAAAATTATTTAAAAATAATACCAAGCTTCTAAAAATGTTAGAAATAATAATTAAATTATTTAGACTAATAATTAGACTTCCACATGAAGTTTTATCAAACAATCTATGTGTTTAGCCATTAAGGATACGACTGAGATATCGAATCAACGTCAAACCTTAATGAAACTTGTTTAGATTAGCGTGATACATGTTTATATACGTGCTAACGCTTATTATTGGTATACGTAGAGTACGTGCGTTGACCGATTGTACTAAAATTATAGTGAGCTACGCTAAGGCAAGTGTCCTAACTTTTCTCAATTTATATTAAGCAAGTATTATACATCTTGCTCTCAATTATTGTGAAGTTATTGCTTCTTGTTCAACATAACTTAAGAAATGAATTATTATTCATATATTGCTTGTTCGAGCTTAAATTCTTGTGTCAAGCCAAATTGTTTGGTACGACATCTGATACTGAGAAATAGAACACCTTGATGTAAGGTGAACCCGAAATTTTCCCTTAAAATAAGGTGACGAAATTCCCTTAATATAAGGTGACGAACAGTTGATAATATATCAACATAAATTGGTAGGATGATATGCATACTCCTAGGATATTGGTGAGGCTGATCACCTACCAGATATCCAAAACTCAAATGGTTCTAAGTCATTAAAGACTGATAGAACTAAATGAAATATATGGTTCATGTACAGAACCCTCAGTATACATCATTGACATCTTTCAAATCAAACACATGGTGTTTACATATTTAAATGAACTTGCTGAGCATTTGTAGCTCATTCTTGCGCATATCTTCTTTTGCAGCTATAAATGATATCCCTGGCACGTCTGGGACTAACAAGGGGAAAAGCCATGCTTATTAGCTTTAATGTTTATTGTTGTATACTTTAAGTCTTTTTAAAGACTTGTTGTTGTAATAACTTAGTATAACGAATGATGTAACCGAACAAAACGTTATGTAATATATTATGATCCTTTATGTTATAGAATGCGTTATACTCTGATCTTTAAATTCTTTAGAATAGTTGTAATAAGTTAAATACAATGTCTGTATGAACTATACATCTGAATGAGGGTATCTAAATGATGTTGAGCGTCCTATATGGACAATCTTGTCATTTGTACTGTGAATGTCAGATAGATAGGGAATATTGATATGAAAGAGATATTCATAAGGTATGAATCTATATATCTAAGTGAGGGTATCCAAACACAGACAACGTTCTGGCCGGAACTAGTACCTGTTATGGGATACTGTGAACCTTGGATAACTAGAAGTCATATTTTATTGAATATTTATAGTTGTATAGTTCCACGTGAGCACCAGATCTGCTACAGGGGAGTGTAGAGATTTGGGGGCGTCACAGGTTGGTATCAGAGATGTAGATTATAGCTCTAAGGTAGTTAGGAAATACCTTAGAATATAGTCTTTGAGTCCGTAAAATACTTAATGATACATAAAATAATTTTAAAAGCTTTATCTTATGTGTAAATTTGTTTCTCCATAAATACTAAATAAATTAAAATTCTTTTGTAGGATGGCTGGAGTAAACCAACACATAGGATGGTTATCCGACAGTGAGCCCGATGAGGTGCCTGATTACGAGCCAGCTACCCCTAACTAGATTTAGAGGATGAAGACCCAGAGGAAGAGGAGCTTATTCATGATGAGGAGATCTTAGAGGCAGAGGAGGCAGAGAACCCGGTAGATGGGCAGTTAGTAGACCCTGATTCTGAGGAGGATATTGGAGCAGGCCAGATGATGAGTGTCGAAAGACACGAAGAGATAGTCATCGAGTTGGTACAGCAGTCAACAGTAGAGTTAGAAGCTGCTAACTCTCGTGCAAACATAGCGACAAGATTATTGGAGAGTGAGCGAGATACAACTCGGCGTTTGAGGATACTCCTTCAGGACACACAGGGAGAAACAAGAGGCACAGATGCAGGCATACAGAGCCGATAGGAAGAGTAAGGCGGCATTTGATGGCCTAGAGCGACGAGTGTTTAGGTATCCGGTGGAAGAGGAGAAGGAGGAATATATGATTGATAGAGCAGTAGTCGGTCACATGATACGAGATGCTGATAAGGGGATGCGTAATAGCGCAGTTTAGTAGTGTCTAAGTTTATGTGTTGTACTTAGTACGATATCAAAATTTTGAGTTGTAAAGTAGGAAATCCTTGTAATAACTAGTAGTAGTATAACTACTAGTCGGTTATGTAATCGTTGTTGCATGTTATATACAAGTTGTGTTTATATAATCAAATTGTTAGTTCTATGTAAGCATATCTTTGTATTTATACTTGCTTTTCTTTATTTTAGAACCATGGCATCAAGACGAAGAACCCAAGCCCGAACTGAGACCACCGAGCCAAATCCCACACAACAATTAGTTGATATCCTCTTAGAAACCTTACAAAATCGTCCACCACCTCAACCCACCCCAGTTAATCCACAGGGTACAATATTCAAGGACTTTAAACTTGTTGGACCACCGGAATTTAAGGGAACCGCGGAACCAATTGAGGCTCAAACATGGGTTACCGAGATAGAAAAGTTTTTCAGGGTAACTAATGTTGGCGAAGATCAAAAGACGATCTTTGCCACCTTTTTCCTCAAGGGTGAGGCAAACCATTGGTGGGAAAATACAAAAATTCGTGCAGGTGAGGATATAATTCCTTGGACCAGGTTTAAGGAATTATTCTTCGAAAATTATTTTCCCCAATCAATGAAGGATCGTATGGAGGTACGATTCTTAGAATTGAAACAAGGAGAACTTACCGTATCCCAGTATACGGCCAAGTTCAATGAATTAGCCAGGTTTGCCTCACATCAGGTTGATACAGAGGCAAGAAAGACTAGGAGATACGAAGAGGGATTAAAACCCCAAATTCGTAGCAAATTGTCAGTATTTCAAGTGAGAACTTTTCCAGAAATTCTCGAGAAAGCTATTATAGCTGAAAACGAGAATGAAGCTTTAATAAAATTTCATAAGGAAAAGAGAAGTTTGAGTGAGGGAGGAAAGTTGAAAGGAGAAGTTAGTACAGGGGGTACTAATAATAACAAAAGGAAGTGGGATGCCACTGTTTCTACAAATTTTGTGAGAAGGGGTAACAATTACAATAACAACAACAATAGAAACCAGAACAATAACAATAAGGTGGGTCGTTGTGCCATATGCGGAAAGAATCACCTAGGGTTATGTCGCCAGAAGGTGGTTACTTGTTACCATTGTGGGCAAGAGGGACATTATTCCTCTTATTGTCCTAAAAAGAGTAATGATAATACTCGTCAGAGTAATCCGAATGTTACTTGCTATCTTTGTGGTGCAACGGGGCATGTGTCTAGGAATTGCCCGAGGAACAGAAACCAATTTGGGGGAGGAAACCAAATCCCAAACAATAACCCCAAACCAACAGTAGCATGAGCTGGAGGTCCAGGTCGTCCAACCGCAAGAACGTTTAATATGGCGATAAGGGATGTTGTTGCTGCACCAGACGTGGTAACAGGTATTATCCCTATCGACACTTTAAATGCATATGTGTTGTTCGACTCTGGTGCTACTTGTTCATTTGTGTCTAATAGCTTTGCTAAGAAATTGTCAATACCATGCGAAGATTTAGACATACCTTTTAATGTGGAAATCGCAAACAATGAGATAATTCCCGTCAAAACCATCTATAAAAATTGTGCTATCGAGATTAAGGGACACAAGTTTCTTGTGAACCTCATTCCCATACAACTAGGGGAATTTGATATAATCTTAGGCATGGACTGGCTGGGCAATTATAATGCAATAATTGACTGCCAGCAGAAGCGGGTGAATTTAGTGACTTCTTCAGAGTCAAAAGTAGTGTTCAAAGGTGGTTGTTCACCTAAACGATCTCACTATCTGACAGTAATGCAGGCAGAGAGATTGCTTAGGAAGGGTTGCACAGGTTATTTGGCATATATAGTAGATACTTGAAAAGAAGGAGTAAAGCTAGAACAAATACCTGTAGTTAGAGAATTTCCGGATGTGTTTCCAGATGACTTACCCGGTTTACCTCCGGACAGGGAGATCGAATTTGTTATTGATCTTGCACCGGGTACGGCACCAGTTTCTAAGGCACCGTACAGAATGGCACCTGTAGAGTTGAAGGAGTTACTTGTGCAGCTACAAGAACTCTTAGACAAAAAGTACATACAACCAAGTGTTTCACCTTGGGGAGCACCGGTGTTGTTTGTAAAGAAGAAGGATGGAACATTAAGGTTGTGTATTGATTATAGAGAATTAAATAAGTTAACAATAAAGAACAAATATCCTTTACCACGAATTGATGATTTGTTTGACCAGTTGAAAGGGGCCGAATACTTTTCGAAGATCGACCTACGATCGGGTTATCATCAATTAAAGGTAAGAAAAGAAGATGTGCCGAAGACAGCGTTTAGGACACGCTACGGACATTATGAGTTTCTTGTGATGTCTTTTGGATTAACAAATGCGCTGGCAGCATTCATGGACTTGATGAACCGAGTGTTTAAACCATGCTTGGACAAATTTGTCGTAGTGTTCATCGATGATATTTTAGTATACTCGAGAACAAAAGAGGAGCATGCTGAACACTTGAGAAGTATATTGGAGATATTACGCAAGGAACAACTTTATGCAAAGTTTTCCAAGTGTGAATTCTGGTTGGAACGAGTCCAGTTCTTGGGTCATGTAATTGACAAGAATGGAATAGCGGTAGATCCAACCAAGATAGAAGCGATTGTGAATTGGGAACAACCAACAACTCCAACAGAAGTAAGAAGTTTTCTCGGTTTAGCAGGGTATTATCGGCGTTTTATACAAGATTTTTCAAAAATAGCAACCCCACTAACCAATTTGACTCGAAAGACGGTGAAGTACGTCTGGACAGACAAATGTGAAGAAAGCTTCCAAGAGTTGAAGAAGCGGTTAAGTATGGCACCAGTATTATCTTTACCAGATGATACAGGAGGCCTCGTTGTTTATAGTGATGCATCACACAAAGGGTTAGGGTGTGTGTTAATGCAACACGGAAAGGTGATTGCATATGCATCAAGACAACTCAAAGATTATGAGAAGAGGTATCCTACGCATGATCTTGAGTTAGCCGCCGTAGTATTCGCCTTGAAAATTTGGAGGCATTACTTGTACGGGGAGAAGTGTGAGATATACACAGATCACAAGAGTCTGAAATATATTTTCACACAGAATGAGTTAAATATGAGACAAAGGAGATGGCTAGAGTTGATAAAAGATTTTGATTGTGAGATCTTATATCATCCAGGGAAAGCCAACGTCGTAGCAGACGCATTAAGTAGGAAGAACCAGGAGAAATTGAATGTGATGACTGATAACGAGGTACTGATAAAAGAGTTTGACAAACTTGAGATTGAGGTGTGAGTTCCAGTTAACTCTACCCAGAAGTTATTTGTCATCGAGAGTAATTCGACTTTATTGGACAAAGTCAAAGAATTACAGGAGACTGATGCAGAATGTCAGAAGTATAAGGCAGAAATGACTCATAAAAAGAATGTTAAGTTTAGAGTGGATAAGGATGGAGTACTAAGATACGAAAATAGAATTTGGGTACCTTCAGTACAAGAGTTAAAAGACGAAATACTGAATGAAGCCCATAATTCTAAATTCGCTGTACATCCAGGGAGTACAAAAATGTATAAAGACCTGAGCCAACATTTTTGGTGGTCTAACATGAAGAGAGAAATAGCGGAGTGGGTAAGTAAATGTTTAACATGTCAAAGGGTTAAAGCTGAACATCAGAAACCAAGTGGATTATTACAACCCTTAGAAATTCCTGAGTGGAAATGGGAGCATATTACCATGGATTTCGTAGTTGGCCTTCCAACCACACAAAAGGGTCACAATGCCATTTGGGTAATTGTAGATCGTCTTACCAAATCAGCTCATTTTCTACCCATCAAAATCAACTTCAGTCTCGACCAATTAGCCAGACTTTACATCAATGAAATCATTTCTAGACATGGAGTCCCTGTTTCTATAGTATCAGATAGAGATCCACGATTTACTTCAAATTTTTGGATAAGTCTCCAGAAAAATTTAGGAACTCAATTGAGACTAAGTACAGCATACCATCCACAAACTGACGGTCAGAGTGAGAGAACCATCCAGACATTGGAAGACATGTTGCGCTCTTGCATCATGGATTTCAAGGGAAGTTGGGAAGATCAATTACCTTTGGTAGAATTTGCATACAACAATAGCTACCATGCCAGCATAGGGATGCCACCATTTGAAGCCCTATATGGAAGAAAATGTAGGACGCCTTTATGTTCGGACGAGGTTGGGGAACGGCAAATGCTAGGACCCGAAATAGTGCAAAAAACCACAGAGGTAGTTCGAATTATACGGGGAAGATTACAAGCGTCACAAGATCGACAGAAGAAATATGCTGATCAACACAGGAAATTACAAGATTTCGAAGTCGGTAGTCACGTATTCTTAAAAGTATCTCCGTGGAAGGAAAAAATACGTTTCGGCAAGAAAGGCAAATTGAGTCCGAGATTTATTGGGCCATTTCAAATATTGAGAAAGATAGGTGAGGAAGCCTATGAGGTAGCCCTACCTCCTGAACTAGAACATATTCATAACGTGTTTCATGTGTCCGTGTTACGACCATACAAACCTGATTATAAACACGTTATTGATTATGAGCCCATTCAAATCGAGAAGGATTTATCGTATGAAGAAATTCCTATTGAAATTGTGGATAGGAAAGAACAACAATTGCGAAATAAAAAGATACCTTCGGTTAAGGTTATCTGGAGAAATCAGAATATCGAGGAAGCTACGTGGGAGCTCGAAAGTAAAATGCGAGATAACTACCCACATTTATTTTCATAGACTGCACTGTAAATTTCGAGGACGAAATTCTTATTAGTGGGGGTGAATGTAATATTCCGAACCCTAATAAGATTTGTATATGTAAATTATGTGTTTAATAAATGAAATTTCTTGTTCTGACTTGGTATTATGTGATTGCATATTTTATTAAACAATTAGGTCAAATAAAAAAAAAATTCGCCAAGTAGCTGTGTCGTGCTTAATCGGACAAAATGATTTGTCGTGCTTCCGGCGAATTCACCGAGAAGCGTTTCGGTAAATTAGGTTTGTAAGCTGCCGTGTCGTACTTGGAATTGACGAAGTGCTTTGTCGTGCTTCGACATTAATATAATATTATATTAAATGATAAAATTTTAAAATAAGTTAAATAGGGTTTAAAATGTTATGCAGAAATAGAAACCCTAATTTGAAAACCCTAATTGGTAATAATTGTCCGAATTGATCAATTAAAACCTTAATTATTGTACAATAATCTTAATTGATGTAATTAAGATTTAAATGATGAATCATAATATTAATTATGAATTATTAAGATTAATTTAAACCCTAAACGGAAGATTGAAAACCCTAATTATGGAATTGAAAACCCTAAACCCTAATTCGGAACCCTAAAACCCTAATTTGGTTCAATAACCCTAATTTATGAAATGTAAAACCTTAATTATGATATATTGACTTAATTAAGGTATTACTAACCATGATTAACATCCTAATCATGATTAACAAAAATCTAGAATTAATTAGTAAGTAAATAAATGAAAATTAAAATCCTAGCCAATGAAAATGAAGCTAGGAGTGTGCAAGCTTGTGCTTGACACACTCCAGCACAAGTAGGTTAATTAGGCCAGATCATAAGCACCACAAGTTCCAAGCTTAGATATTTTTGGGAGCAAAGTTTAGAAATTAGTCTAGGAAACCCTAAATTCAAGTTGCTATAAGTAGAATGAGATGCTGAGCTTTAAACCTACGAAATTTCAAAGCTTATACACTCACATATCCAGCCTAAACAAACCCTAGCAATCACAAGCTCAAAATCAGAAGCCAGAAATCAAAATTTGAAGAAAAAGGTGCACAAAACCCTAATTTATGTTTGATCTTCAAGCCTGGAAATTTTTTGTGTTTTAGATGTTTAGGAATACTTGTTAATGTGTTAATAAGTGATCTGGGCGGTCAAAACATGTTTACATAACATCTAGATATAAAAATCAAGCCAAAAACTCAAACTGTTCTTGGCAGTCAAGAACAGTCTGACAGGCCTTTTTGGCAGGCCTTTTGATCGTCTTAGATTAGTTGTTTGATCTGTTTTGATGCATCTATGTGTAGCCTGCCATGTTATCTTTAAAGCCCGATGTGTATCATAGCAACCAAATAACTAGGATGAAAGATATAAGTGGTCAAAGTCCTTTGACCGCTCTGATTTTGCAAGTTTCTGGGTAACCCAAAAACCTTTGAAGAACTCTGACAAGGTTTGTCAGAAGTTCATGCTGCCCAGAAATGGCTTAGATGTAATATTTTGTGTAGTTTATTGGTTTATAGTTGTTGTATGCTATGTAAAATTTAATCTTGAACCATTAAAACATATAAACAAACAATAAGTCGAATGGAATTAATGGTCAAACGGTGTTGACCGTTATGACTGCATGAGTTTTCTGGGTAACCCAGAAAACTCAAGAACAGTTGAATGGCCTCGTTTGACCGGATCAAATCTCACACATGTGATGTTGTTTGATCTCAAACAAAACATGTCGTTACTCTATACCATGTTGGCTATAACAACAAACAAAAATCAAGCACAAACATCAAACGAGCTAAGAGTAATTTGAGGTCAAAAGTCACTGTTGGACATTGACCAAGTGTTCTTCATGAAGAACACCTTTAGCGACAGTCTTCAAACCCAAACCCAGAAAACTAAATTTCTATGCAGACCGTCGCTAAAGCCCTTTAGCGACGGATTTTTAATAAAAATAAAATAAAAATTAATTAAATAAATTATAAAATATAAAATAAATATTAAATAATTACTAATAATTAATAAATAAATCCGAAAATTCATTTTTAAATTATAAAAATTTATTTTTAATATTTTTCTATATTCTGAAATATTATTTAATTTAATTAAATAATAATTAATAATTATGATAAATCATTTAATAATTGTTTTAATTATTTAAAAATGGTATTAAATTATTAAATAATTATATTAATTATTTAAAAATGATATTAAGGTAAATAAAATTATTATATATAATAATTAAATAAAATATTAAATATTTAAATATTATTAATGATAAATAAATCATTTAAATAATATATTAAGTATTTAAAAATTATTTTAAATGATAATTAAATCATTTAAATATCAAATTAAGTTTTGAAAATTATTATAAATAATAAATAAATTATTTTAATGATAAAATAAATCATTTAAATAATATTCTATCTTTCTAAAAATATTATAAATGATAAATAAATCATTTAAATAATATTTTAAATATCTAAAAATATTCTAAATGATAAATAAATCATTTAAATAACATATTAAATGTTTTAAAATTATTGTAAATGATAATTAAATCATTTAAAAATATTCTTAAGCTTGTAAAATTATTTAAAATTACTTCCAAGCTTCTAAAAATTATTTAAAAATAATACCAAGCTTCTAAAAATGTTAGAAATAATAATTAAATTATTTAGACTAATAATTAGACTTCCACATGAAGTTTTATCAAACAATCTTGTGTTTAGCCATTAAGGATACGACCGAGATACCGAATCAACGTCAAACCTTAATGAAACTTGTTTAGATTAGCGTGATACATGTTTATATACGTGCTAACGCTTATTATTGGTATACGTAGACTACGTGCGTTGACCGGTTGTACTAAAATTATAGTGAGCTACGCTAAGGCAAGTGTCCTAACTTTTCTCAATTTATATTAAGCAAGTATTATACATCTTGCTATCAATTATTGTGAAGTTATTGCTTCTTGTTCAGCATAACTTAAAAAATGAATTATTATTCATATATTGCTTGTTCGAGCTTAAATTGTTGTGTCAAGCCAAATTGTTTGGTACGACATCTGATATTGAGAAATGGAACACCTTGATGTAAGGTGAACCCGAAATTTTCCCTTAAAATAAGGTGACGAAATTCCCTTAATATAAGGTGACGAACAGTTGATAATATATCAACATAAATTGGTAGGATGATATGCATACTCCTAGGATATTGGTGAGGCTGATCACCTACCAGATATCCAAAACTCAAATGGTTCTAAGTCATTAAAGACTGATAGAACTAAATGAAATATATGGTTCATGTACAGAACCCTCAGTATACATCATTGACATCTTTCAAATCAAACACATGGTGTTTACATATTTAAATGAACTTGCTGAGAATTTGTAGCTCATTCTTGCGCATATCTTCTTTTGCAGCTATAAATGATATCCCTGGCACGTCTGGGACTAACAAGGGGAAAAGCCATGCTTATTAGCTTTAATGTTTATTGTTGTATACTTTAAGTCTTTTTAAAGACTTGTTGTTGTAATAACTTAGTATAACGAATGATGTAACCGAACAAAACGTTATGTAATATATTATGATCCTTTATGTTATAGAATGCGTTATACTCTGATCTTTAAATTCTTTAGAATAGTTGTAATAAGTTAAATACAATGTCTATATGAACTATACATCTGAATGAGGGTATCTAAATGATGTTGAGCGTCCTATATGGACAATCTTGTCATTTGTACTGTGAATGTCAGATAGATAGGGAATATTGATATGAAAGAGATATTCATAAGGTATGAATCTATATATCTAAGTGAGGGTATCCAAACACAGACAACGTTCTGGCCGGAACTAGTACCTGTTATGGGATACTGTGAACCTTGGATAACTAGAAGTCATATTTTATTGAATATTTATAGTTGTATAGTTCCACGTGAGCACCAGATCTGCTACAGGGGAGTGTAGAGATTTGGGAGCGTCACATTTGTCCTCTTCATAATCTAAAATAATGAAATCAGCTGGGAATATGAATTTATCCACTTTTACCAGGATGTCTTCCATAATACCTCTAGGTTATGTAACCGACCTATCTGCAAGCTGAAGAGAGATGTTGGTTGGTTTCGGTGTAGGTAGACCCAACTGGACATATATCGATAGGGGCATAAGGTTAATCCCGGCACCCAAATCACACAAACATTTGTTGATTGATAAGCTGCCAATAGTGCAAGGGATAGTGAAACTCCCAGGATCCTTTAATTTCAGTGGCAACTTCTTTTGCAATATAGCACTACACTCTTCAGTTAACGCTATTGTTTCATAATCCTCTAGCTTTTTCTTCCTTGACAAGATTCCTTTCATGAACTTGGCATAGCTTGGCATCTGCTCTAAAGCTTCCGCAAACGGTATGTTGATTTTTAGCTTCTTGAAGACTTCAAGGAATTTGGCGAACTGTTTGTCTAATTTCTGCATTTGAAGTCTTTGTGGATATGGAACGGGAGGGTATACTACAGATTGATCTGCTTTCTCCTTTTCTTTCAACTCAGTTCCCGTGTTCTTATCTTTCTCTACCAAATCCTCTGCAGGAGCTTTGACTGGAGGTGGGCGCGGCCGCGCTGCCTCTCCTTATATTTCAGGCGCGGTCGCGCTGCTCGGCTGAAGTTATTTCCCGCTTCTCAAAGTGACAGCTTGGCATTGTTCCTTCCCATCTCTTTTCGGATTAACTTCAGTATCACTTGGGAATGCTCCTTGGGGTCGACTATTCAAAACATGAGCTAACTGTCCCAACTGATTCTCTAGATTTCTAATCAACGCTGTCTGACTTTTCACATTCATATCTATTTGGTTTAACAGCTTATCCTGATCATTCATTCTCCTCTCGAAAGCTGTAATGAATTTTGTCAAGCAGTCCTCCAAACTTGGTTTCCTCTCTGCCTGTGGTGGAACTTGATTTTGAAAACCTTGGGCATTCTGTGGTCTTGGAGTTTGATTTTGAGGCTATGTATTGTTACTCCAAGAGAAACCCGGATGATTTCTCCACCTCAGATTGTAAGTGTTTTGGTAAGGGTTTGGAGGTCGTTGGTAGACCCACGAATTGCACTACTTCAGGATTAATGGGACAATAATTTGTATGATGTGATCCCGCGCGTAGTTCATAAACATAAGCAACTTGTGGAGTTTTTGAATCTGCTATAGCATCAATTTTCTTAGACATAGCTGCCATCTGAGCTGCTAATGTTGTGACTACGTCAACTTTAAACACCCTAGCTACCTTTTGTTGATTCATTCTGGAAGTCGGCCATTGATAATTGTTGGCAGCCATTGTCTCCAACATGTCATAAGCCTCATCAAACTTTTTATCCATACGTGCTCCTCCCGCAGCTGCATCTATGCTGGATCGAGTGTTACCACTTAACCCATTGTAGAATGTCTGAACCTGTAGCCATTTGGGTAATCCATGGTGTGGGCATTTTCTCAATAAGTCCTTGAACCTCTCCCAAGTCTCATATAGTGACTCTCTATGTTGTTGCTCATAAGTGGAAATCTCATTCCTCAACTTGGCAGTTTTAGCTGGCGGAAAGAATTTCGCAAGAAATTTCTCAGCTAAGTCATCCTAGGTCGTGTTGGATCTCGGCGGAAGCGAGTGCAACCAACTCTTAGCTTTATCCCTCAAAGTGAATGGAAATAGACGTAGTTTGACCGCATCATCTGAAACATTATGATATTTGAATGTATCGCAAATCTCAAGAAAGCTCACCAAATGTTCATTTGGATCATCAGTGGCCAAACCCCCAAACTGCACCGAATTCTAGATCATCTGAATTATTCCCGGTTTGATCTCAAAAGTGTTCGTAGTGATTGCTGGCCTCGTGATGCTTGACTTGATCTTATCTATCTTAGGCATGGCATATACCCTCAATGATTTCTGCTCTTCTTCTGCCATTTTCTCTTTCTCGATTCTCTCTTTGCAAAATTTCCTCAACTGGCGTAACTTATTTTCAAGATCGTCCTCACACTGCACAAGTTCCGGTTGTTTTGATCTAGTTTGCATAAACGAACCAGAATCACCAGAAAAATGCCAACTTTGGCCAAAGTTTTCACAATTAACCGATTAAATTACTACCCATTCATCATATATGTTATGAAATCAAAACCCAATACATACACAGTGATTTAGACATCACAGACAATCTAAACAACCAATTAAAGGTTAAAAATTTAACTGTTCATACTTTATTATCAAGTTTTGACATAGTTAACAAAATCAATCACTGTAAATTCGTTTCTTGACCAATTCAATCCGTTTAACTCTTATTTTCTTCGTTTTGACATGCATAAACATAACTAGTCATCAATTTAACCGATTAATATGCAAAACAAATGTCAATTTCCTACATTCAA
Organism: Aralia elata; assembly: GCA_034770075.1. Lineage (NCBI taxonomy): Eukaryota > Viridiplantae > Streptophyta > Magnoliopsida > Apiales > Araliaceae > Aralia > Aralia elata. The sequence goes on from CM068381.1 coordinate 8,341,539, forward strand.
ACCATGTTCGTACACAACTACTTTGTAAATTCCAGAACATTAATATAAACATGATTTTATGTATTTAATTACTCTAAATCACATATAATTCATATAAAACACATTTATGCATGCTTACAATTTCTAACATTAATTTTATTAACAATTTAACCATACAATTTAATTCACAGAAACTCAAAACGTACATCCATGGGGAAATTAAAGAAGAACATAATCAAAGACTTTAGTTTAAGGGTTACCTTTGATAAGATACTAGATTATGCAATAAAGATGAATGGATTTCCTTCTTCAATTTTCTCAAACTCTCTCTTTTTCTCTCTGTATACTCAGACTTGCTTAAGACAACTGATGCGTATAATGATAATACGTGAAATAAACTAGCAGAACATGGTGTCAGTTAATAACTGGCACCAACTCCCCATAAGGCCTCGCTTGTTAGCACATTTATCCTCCTTTCTAGTTTATTTTAATAAATAGCTTATAATATAGTTCATGTCACACTTTTAATCAACTAAATAATCTTACTAAAATCAATTAAATAAAATAGAATAATTCTACATTAAATCACATAAATAAAATTCTCATTTATTAAATATGATAAATTATTAAATCTCTAATTAATATTAAATTAATTAGAAATAACATTATACTTATTTAAATAATGCATTTAATCAAATAAACTTAATTAAATGCATACTTTAAATATAAAAATTCTCCACATTAATTTAACTAATGTAGCACATATAATTAAATTAATCTACCACAAATTCATCAATTAATCAATTAATTCAACAATTAAATTATCGAAAAATATTTATTTAATCAATAAATATTTAAATTAAGTTACAAAATTCTCGTTTGTCACATCTTTCGCCCCTTAAAAGGATTCTGTCCCCAGAATCACGACTCAATTAATTCGTCCCGTTACATTCTCCCTCCATTACAAAGATTTTGTCCCCAGAATCGCTACACATAGATTAAGCAAATAGCTGTGGATAATTTCTCATCATCTGATCTTCGAGTTTCCACGTAGCTTCTTCAGCGTTGTGGTTTATCCAGATCACCTTAACAGAAGGTATAATTTTATTTCGTAGCACTTGCTCTTTCCTGTCAACTATTTGAACAGGCTCTTCTTCGTAAGACAAATCTTTCTCAACTTATAGGGGTTCATATTTTATAACATGCTTGTAGTCGGGTTTGTATGATCGTAACACCGAGACATGAAAGACATTGTGGATGTGTTCCAGTGCTGGAGGTAAAGCTACCTCATATGCGACCTCACCAACTCTTTTTAACACTTCAAAGGGTCCAATAGACCTTGGGCTCAGTTTTCCCTTCTTACCAAAACGAATCTTCCCTTCCCAAGGAGATACCTTCAAGAAAACGTAGCTACCAGACTCAAACTCTCGATTCTTACGATGTTGATCGACATATTTCTTCTGTCTATCCTGTGCTGCTATCAATCTTGCCCTGGTCACTTTGACGATTTCTGCGGTCTGTTGCACCAGTTCTGGTCCTAGCAATTGTCGTTCGCCAACTTCATCCCAACATAATGGAGTTCTACACTTTCTGCCGTACAACGCTTCGTAAGGCGGCATGCCAATACTTGCGTGGTAACTGTTATTGTAAGCAAATTCCACCAACGGTAGATGATCATCCCAATTTCCTTTGAAATCCATGATGCAAGCTCTTAACATATCCTCCAATGTTTGAATCGTTCTTTCACTCTGTCCGTCGGTCTGTGGATGATATGTCATACTCATACGTAATTGCGTTCCCATGCATTCCTGTAGTCGTTTCTAAAAGTTCGATGTGAAGCGCAGATCCCTATCTGAGACAATAGATATTGGAACACCGTGCCTCGAAATAATCTGTTTCACGTACAACTTTTCCAGCTGATCTAAGTTGAATCTGATCTTGATGGGTAAGAAGTGTGCTGATTTCGTCAGTCGGTCCACGATAACCCATACTGCGTCAAAACCTTTTTGAGTTATCGGAAGACCTACTACGAAATCCATAGTGATGTGCTCCCATTTCCATTCTGGGATTTCTAATGGTTGTAATAGCCCACTTGGCCTCTGATGTTCTACTTTAACTTTCTGACATGTCAAACACTTGGCCACACAATCGGCAACGTCTCTCTTCATATTCAGCCACCAGAAATGCTGTCGGAGATCCTAGTACATCTTCGTACTTCCCGGATGAATCGAATATCTTGAATTATGAGCCTCGCTCAATATTTCCTCTTTAACCTCTTGTACTGGCGGAACCCAAATTCTTCCCTCGAATCTCAATGCGCCTTCGTTATCTACCTTGAATTTCATTTCATCACCTCCAGATATTCTTTTCCTGATTCTCTCACATTCTTCGTCCTGAATTTGTGTTTCCTTAACCTTATCCACCAAAGTTGAACCGATTCTCAATTGAAATAATTTTTCGTCACACTCCTACAGAAATTTTACCTACAACTCTAGTTTCGCCATTGCTATAATTAGCTCCACTTGAGCAGTAATCATAGACAATTTCTCCCGACCCTTTATGCTTAAGGCGTCAGCCACAACGTTCGCTTTACCCAGATGGTATAAAATTTTGCAGTCGTAATCTTTTATCAATTCCAACCATCTTCTTTGTCGCATGTTCAGAACCTTCTGTGTAAAAATATATTTCAGACTCTTGTGGTCTGTATATATTTCACATTTCTCCCCGTAAAGATAGTGCCTCCATATCTTCAAAGCAAACACCATCGCGGCCAATTCCAAATCATGGGTAGGATACCCCTTCTCATAGTCCTTTAATTGTCGTGACGCATACGTAATGACCTTACCATTTTGCATAAGCACACATCCTAGTCCTTTATGCGACGCATCACTATACACCACAAAATTTCCTGTGCTATCCGGTAAAGACAACACAGGCACCGTACTCAACCTCTTCTTTAATTCTTGAAAACTTTCCTCACACTTCTCTGTCCAAACGAACTTCACCATCTTTCTAGTCAAATTCGTTAACGGAGTCGTGATTTTGGAAAAATCTTAAATAGATCTTCTGTAGTAACCTGCCAATCCGAGGAAACTCCTTACTTCTGATGGCGTTTTCGGCTGATCCCAATTAAGCACTACTTTAACTTTTGACGGATCCACCAAAATCCCATCCTTGTCAATCACATGTCCAAGAAATTGCACTCGCTCTATCCAGAATTCACACTTTGAAAATTTAGCGTACAACTTCTCTCTTCTTAACGCTTCCAATGTCAACTTCAAATGCTCTGCATGCTCTTCCTTGGTTTTGGAATAAATTAGAATATCGTCAATGAATACTACTACAAACTTGTCCAAAAACGGCTTAAACACCCTGTTCATTAAGTCCATGAATGCTGCAGGAGCATTCGTTAGACCAAATGACATCACCAGAAACTCATAATGACCATAACGAGTTCTGAACGCTGTCTTCGGTACATCTTTCTTCCTCCCCTTCAACTGATGATACCCACTCCTCAAATCTATCTTCGAGAAATATCTAGCTCCTTTCAACTGATCAAACAAGTTGTCGATTCTTGGCAACGCGTATTTATTCTTAATCGTGACCTTGTTCAACTCTCTGTAATCAATGCAAAGTCGCATCACTCCGTCCTTCTTTTTAACAAACAACATCGGCGCTCCTCATGGCGATACGCTCGGCTGGATATACTTCTTATCTAAAAGTTCTTGCAGTTGTACCATCAATTATTTCATCTCTACTGGGGCCATACGGTACGGAGCTTTCGATATTGGGGCAGTGCCTGGCGCCAAATCGATTACGAATTCAACTTCCCTATCTGGCGGAAGTCCTGGTAAATCGTCTGGAAAGATGTCTACAAAGTCCCTTACGACAGGTATCTCTTCTAATTTCGGACTCTCTTTTCGAGTATCAACTATGTAGGCTAAGTATCCCACACAGCCTTGTCTTAACAACTTCCTGGCTTGCATCATCGTCAGATAACTCGCTTATCTAGGAGATTTGCTGCCGTAAAATACTACCTTTGATGGAGTCATAAGGTTAATACGTTTCTTTTGGCAATCAATTATCGCTCCATAATTGAATAACCAATCCATACCCAAAATAACGTCAAATTTCCCAAGTTTGATTGAGGATCAGATCTACTGTCACCACGTTTCCCTTAATGTTCACTCTAAAGTTCTTGTGTACGTACCTAACAGGAATCACTTCCCTATTCGCAATTTCTATGTTCAAAAGGTAATCTAATTCCTCCTTAGGTAATTCTAAGTTCTTAGCAAAGTCATCGGATATAAATTAACAAGTAGCACCCGAATCAAATAATACATAAGCATCTATATTATTGATCGGAATGATACCTGACACCACATCGCGAGACTGCACGACGTCTTGCACGGTCATGTTGAAAGTTCTGGCGGTAGGTTGGTTTGTTGGTGTTGATCCGGTTATAGTCAACGTACTACCACCACTGTTTCCCTTATTTCCTCTTGATTCTGTTCCTGCTGCTGCTTTCTTGGGGCAATCCCTAGCCAGATGATCCTTTGATCCGCATGTGAAACAAGCTCCCTTCTTTGGATTCGGACAATTTGGTGCTATGTGGCCTTCCTGACTACAATTATAGCAAACCCTCTTCCCCTTCAGACATATCCCTATATGAGTCTTCCCGCAGGTAACACACATCTCCACCTTCTTCTTCTGACCTCCCTGTTGATTTACAGCAGATCCATTATCATTCCACTTCTTCTTCTAGTTGTGACCACCACTGCTACCACTAGGCTTATTATTCTCATTCTCATTCTTCTTCTTCTTCTGCTCCTGGTTATACTTAGTCAGAGCATCACTCCCACTTTCTGCGATGATCGCCTTTTCCAAAACTCTAGCAAAAGTGTTCAATTGGAACATTGACACCTTGTTGTACAACCACGGCTTCAATCCTTTTTCAAATCTTCTCGCCTTCCTCTCATCGGTATTCACTTGGTAAGTTGCGAACCTAGCTAACTCATTAAACTTCGCCGCGTACTCTGGTACAGTCATGGTAGCCTGTTTCAGCTCTAGAAATTGAATCTCCATCTAGTTACGCGAGCTCGTCGAAAAGTACATCTCAAAGAACATCTCCTTAAATCTATCCCATGCGATTACAGCCTGACCTCCTCGAACCTTATTCGTCTGCCACCAATAGCTGGCCTCCGAGTTAAGCATGAACGTTGCAAAGGCAGTCTTTTGGTCATCACTAACCCTAGCAACGTCAAATACTTTCTCCATTTCCATAACCCAAGTTTAGGCATCGATCGGGTTCAGGGAACCCCTAAACTCTGGCGGTCCTACTGCTTTGAAATCCTTAAATGATGTCACTGGTGGAGCTTACAACTGATTCGCAAGTGCTCCAGCCAAAAGGTTCACCAACTGCTGAACAAGATTAGCATTGGCGTCGTTGTTGTTATTGGTAGAGCTCTCCTGAGCTTGTTGACGTGGTTGGCGTCTCGGCGGCATTTTCTGTTCAAGAATATGCGCTTATTAGATCATCACTCAATTTCTTAAGTGTTCAATATTTAACTCAAATAATTCAGGTTAAACATTTAACACATAACATCTTCAAATAAAACTGATATTTCATTAATTCAAAAGTCTTAAACATAGAAAGATAGCATCACTGCTATTTACATCAACTATCCCAAGATCAAACAATCTTTAGGACTAAATAGTCATATTCCATTATGTATAATCACGCTGGATTTTACATCATTAACTACCATAAATATTTACATAAACTTTAATTCGTCTCCTATCACGGCCTACAAAGGCGTTGAACCGCCTTCCTACGTTCCTCCTCCATAATATGGAACATCGTCCTGCGATCCAACATGTATGATGGTAAGTCCGCGAACTGAACCGGATAGTGGAGAACTCGATCCTGGGCCCTATCAATCGCTGTCTGAAAGATGTTGTCTGTCTCCTCAATCTTAGCCTTCTTTGCCCGTTCGCCTTCCTCGGAAAGTTCTGCACGTCGAGCGGTATTCATCCAAGCATCCTCTGCTCTCGCACGTTCCGCTGACTCCTCACTCAGGTCATCCTTCAATTTCTGGATCTCAAGTTTCATCTTCTCATTCTCAGCTAAAAGGTCTTCCTTTTGGCTTTCTGCTTAAAACTAGCTTCCAGTCCATGTCTCCAAGACGTATATCAAGATCCTCAATTTTCTCGTTCTTCTGGTCTATAAAGGTCTGACGTCTATTTGCCAGTCCCTCCTCGGAATCCTCATCATCCTCCTCAGCCTCTACCTCCTCATGATCCTCCTCTGGATCAGACTCAGGCTCATACTCCTGACCCACAACCGTGAACAATGGAGATGGCTCTCTGTGTATCAACTGCTCCCGGATAACATGGATATCACGGGGCTCCTCCTCTCCAGCCACTCGGGGCTCAATCTCCCTAGCCTGACTGAATCCTCCAATATCCGACATCCTGACAAAAAAATTTAAGTTTTAATTAATACTCGATACTACGCGCGACATATAGGTTATAAACACATAAGCACATAGCACATAAAGTCTTTTATTATCTTTAATGAATTTCCTTAATTCATTCCTTAGAACTCGATGAGAGTTTATCACCACTATATTTTCTAACTCTTAAAAGGCTACTAGCCTAAGGTTTTCCCACCTAAGGTTCATCACCTACAGCTCTGATACCAACCTGTGACACCCCCAAATCTGGGAACTTCGTTTCCTCAGGATTTGGTGTTCACTATATAAGTAAATCACATCACATCTAACTACCCATTCAAATATAAATGAAAACTCTTAAATAAAATAGAAATCTCCCATTAAAGGATTACAACATCTTTAATAAATAAATCCCAGGTCATCTAACCTTAATAAAACATCAAATGCGGAAACATAACCAAGTCTAATACATAAACATCATTAAAGCAAATACAACAAGTTTTCATCACTTGTTTACTTTTCCTTTGCCCTTACTAGTGGACGGCTCGTCAACTCTTTCAACTTTAGCTGCAATGTTATTATGCAAGAGTGAGCAATGATTGCCCAGCAAGTACAACAACAACAATAATAATAACATGCGAAATAATCAACGAATATTGAATAATCGAAGATTCAGCTTTTGAGTCAAGAATATAAGACAAGATTCAAAAGAACATCTGAGGGTCTTAAGACCACGAACTATGTCCCAGGTTATCAAGTATTTTTACTTTAAACCTTTAACAGTCGTAAGATTATATGGACCTTACTTCTCGTACTTAGGGGGATCAGCTGTGACGCCCCCAAATCTCTACACTCCCCTGTAGCAGATCTGGTGCTCACGTGGAACTATACAACTATAAATATTCAATAAAATATGACTTCTCTCTATCCAAGGTTCACAGTATCCCATAACAGATAATAATTCTCGTCAGAACGTTATCCGTGTTTGGATACCCTCACTTGGATGTACAGATTCATATCTTGTGGATATCTCTTTCATATCAATATTCCCTATCTATCTGACATTCACAGTATTAATGATAAGATTATCCATAGAACTGAGGGGCGCATTCCGGTAAAGATGGCACCTTACCGGCGCTCATTAAGTGTAACCCCAGAGCTTATAGGACTCTCAACATCATTTAAATACCCTCATTCAGATGTATAGTTCATATAGACACTGTATTTAACTTAGTACAACTATTCTAAAGAATTTAAAGATCAGAGTATAACGCATTCTATAACATAAAGGATCATAATATATTACATAACATTTTGTTCGGTTACATCATTCGTTATACTAAGTTATTACAATAACAAGTCTTTAAAAAGACTTAAAGTATACAACAATAAACATTAAAGCTAATAAGCATGGCTTTTCCCCTTGTTAGTCCCAGACGTGCCAGGGATATCATTTATAGCTGCAAAAGAAGATATGCGCAAGAATGAGCTACAAATGCTCAACAAGTTCATTTAAATATGTAAACACCATGTGTTTGATTTGAAAGATGTCAATGATGTATACTGAGGGTTCTATACATGAACCATATATTTCATTTAGTTCTATCAGTCTTTAATGACTTAGAACCATTTGAGTTTTGGATATCTGGTAGGTGATCAGCCTCACCAATATCCTAGGAGTATGCATATCATCCTACCAATTTATGTTGATATATTATCAACTGTTCGTCACCTTATATTAAGGGAATTTCGTCACCTTATTTTAAGGGAAAATTTCGGGTTCACCTTACATCAAGGTGTTCCATTTCTCAGTATCAAATGTCGTACCAAACAATTTGGCTTAACACAACAATTTAAGCTCGAACAAGCAATATATGAATAATAATTCATTTCTTAAGTTATGCTGAACAAGAAGCAATAACTTCACAATAATTGATAGCAAGATGTATAATACTTGCTTAATATAAATTGAGAAAGGTTAGGACACTTGCCTTAGCGTAGCTCACTATAATTTTAGTACAATCGGTCAACGCACGTAGTCTACGTATACCAATAATAAGCGTTAGCACGTATATAAACATGTATCACGCTAATCTACACAAGTTTCATTAAGGTTCGACGTTGATTCGGTATCTCGGTCGCATCCTTAATGGCTAAACACATAGATTGTTCGATAAAACTTCATTTGGAAGTCGAATTATTAGTCTAAATAATTTAATTATTATTTCTAACATTTTTAGAAGCTTGGTATTATTTTTAAATAATTTTTACAAGCTTAGGAATATTTTTAAATGATTTAATTATCATTTAGAATAATTTTAAAACATTTAATATGTTATTTAAATGATTTATTTATCATTTAGAATATTTTTAGATATTTAAAATATTATTTAAATGATTTATTTATCATTTATAATATTTTTAGAAAGATAGAATATTATTTAAATGATTTATTTTATCATTAATAATATTCTTAGAATTTATTTTATCATTATAATAATTTAATTATTACTTATAATAATTTTCAAAACTTAATTTGATATTTAAATGATTTAATTATCATTTAAAATAATTTTTAAATACTTAATATATTATTTAAAATGATTTATTTATCATTAATAATATTTAAATATTTAATATTTTATTTAATTATTATATATAATAATTTTATTTACCTTAATATCATTTTAAATAATTAATATAATTATTTAATAATTTATACCATTTTTAAATAATTAAAACAATTATTAAATAATTTATCATAATTATTAATTATTATTTAATTAAATTAAATAATATTCCAGAATATAGAAAAATATTAAAAATAAATTTTTATAATTTAAAAATGAATTTTCGGATTTATTTATTAATTATTAATATTTATTTTATATTTATTTTATATTTTATAATTTATTTAATTAATTTTTATTTTATTTTTATTAAAAATCCGTCGCTAAAGGGCTTTAGCGACGGTCTGCTTATTTTTCTTAGTTTCTGGGTTTTCACATGCATTTCGTCGCTAAAGGTGTTCTTCATGAAGAACACCTGGTCAACGCTGGTCAGCCTACTTTGATCTCAAATTTCTCCTTGATGCTTAAAGGTTTGTGTTTGATTCTTGTTGCTAGTTACAGTTTATATGGTAGAGAGTAACGACATGTGTTGTTTGAGATCAAACAACATCATTTGATGCCATTTAAATTTGGTCAAACTAGTAGGGACCAACTGTTCTTGAGAATTTCTGGGTAACCCAGAAATTCATGAGTCAGGTTCGGTCAAGGCACTTTGACCACGATTTCTGGCTAGATTAATTATTGTTCATGTGTTTTAATGTTATGAGGTTGTTATCTATGTAGCATACAACAAGTCTAAGCAAATAAATTACCCAAAATATCTCGTTTAGGCCAAATCTGGGCAGCATGAACTTCTGACAAACCTTGTCAGAGTTCTTCAAAGATTTCTGGGTTGCCCAGAAATCTGTCAATCCGAACGGTCAAAGGACTTTTGACCGATCATAACTTCATTTCTAGACATTCTTTTAGTACAATTCAAGATGGATATTATAGACCTCATATCAGGCTACACATACAAACATTAAAACAGATCTAACACATAAATTAAGCCGATCAAACCGCCTGACAAAGTAGCTTGTCAGACTGTTCTTGACTGCCAAGAACAGTTTGAGTTTTTGGCTTGATTTTCATATCTAGATGTTATGTAAACATGTTTTGACCGCCCAGATCACTAAATAACATATTAACAAGTATTCTTAAACATCTAAAACACAAAAATTTTGCAGGTTTGAAGATCAAACATAAATTAGGGTTTTGTGCACCTTTTTCTTTAAAATTTGATTTCTGATCTTGGCTACTGATCTTGTGATTGCAGAGGCTTGTTATGGCTGGTACTATAGGTGTTTAGGGTTTGTAAATTCGTAGGTTAAATGACCAGCTTGATGTTCTATTTATAGCAACTTCCAATTTAGGGTTTTTAGGTCATTTCTCACATTCTTGCCTCCACAAATATCTAACTCCTTAACTTGTACTGCTCAAATCTGATCCTAGCTTATCATGCTTGTGCTGGAGTGTGTCAAGCACAAGCTTGCACACTCCTAGCTTAATTTTTATTGGCTAGGAATTTATTTTTACTTACTAATTAAATCTAGATTTTTGTTAATCATGATTAGGATGTTAATTTAAGTTTAGTAATACCTTAATTAATGTTATATATCATAATTAAGGTTTTACACTTCATAAATTAGGGTTATTGAACCAAATTAGGGTTTTAGGGTTCTGAATTAGGGTTTAGGGTTTTCAATCCTATAATTAGGGTTTTAATCTTTCGTTTAGGTTTTAATTTAACCTCAATAATTCATAATTAATATCATGTTTCATTATTTAGAATCTAAGTATATCAATTAAAATTCTTATACAATAATTAGGGTTTCGATTAAATAATTCGGATAATTTTATCAATTACGGTTTTGAAATTTAGGGTTTCTATTTCCGTTTAACATTTTAAACCCTATTTAACTTATTTTAAAATTTTATCATTTAATATAATATTATATTAATGTCGAAGCACGACAAAGCACTTCGTCAATTCCAAGTACGACACAGCAGCTTACAAAACTAATTTACCGTAACGCTTCTTGGTGAATTCGCCGGAAGCACGACAAATCATTTTGTCCGATTAAGCACGACACAGCTACTTGGCGAAAAATTTTTATTTGACCTAATTGTTTAATAAAATACGAAATCACATAATACCAAGTCAGAACAAGAAATTTCATTTATTAAACACATAGTTTATATTTATAAATCTTATTAGGGTTCGGAATATTACATTCACCCCCACTAATAAGAATTTCGTCCTCGAAATTTATAGTGCAGTCTATGAAAATAAATGTGGGTAGTTATCTCGCATTTTACTCTCGAGCTCCCACGTAGCTTCCTCGATATTCTGATTTCTCCAGATAACCTTAACCGAAGGTATCTTTTTATTTCGCAAATTTTGTTCTTTCCTATCCACAATTTTAATAGGAACTTCCTTATACGATAAATCTCTCTCGATTTGAATGGGCTCATAATCGATAACGTGTTTATAATCAGGTTTGTACGGTCGTAACACGGACACATGAAACACGTTATGAATATGTTCTAGTTCAGGAGGTAGGGCTACCTCATAGGCTACCTCACCTATTCTCCTCAATATTTGAAATGGCCCAATAAATCTCGGACTCAATTTGCCCTTCTTGCCGAAACGTATTTTTCCCTTCCACGGAGATACTTTTAAGAACACGTGACTACCGACTTCGAAATCTTGTAACTTCCTGTGTTGATCAGCATATTTCTTCTGTCGATCTTGTGACGCTTGTAATCTTCCCCGTATAATTTGAACTACCTCCGTGGTTTGTTGCACTATTTCGGTTCCCAGCATTTGTCGTTCCCCAACCTCGTCCCAACATAAAGGTGTCCTACATTTTCTTCCGTACAAGGCTTCAAAAGGTGGCATTCCTATACTGGCATGGTAACTATTATTATAGGCAAATACTACTAAAGGTAATTGATCTTGCCAACTTTCTTTGAAATCCATGTTGCGAGTTTGCAACATGTCCTCTAGTGTTTAAATCGTTCTCTCACTCTGACCGTTTGTTTGTGGTGACAAATTGTGCTTAATCTCAACTAGGTTCCTAAGTGTTTCGGGAAACTTGTCTAAAAGTTCGGAGTAAATTAGGGATTTTGGTCTGATACTATATAAACAGGGACTCCATGTCTAAAAATAATTTCATTGATGTACAGTTCGGCTAACTGGTGTAGACTGAAGTTGATTTTGATGATTAAGAAAATGAGCTAACTTGGTAAGACGATCTACAATTTCCCAAATGGCATTATGACCTTTCGGTGTATTTGGAAGACCTACTACGAAGTCCATGGTAATATGCTCCCATTTCCATTCAGGAATTTCTAAGGGTTGTAATAATCCACTCGGTTTCTGATGTTCAGCTTTAACCCTTTGACATGTTAAACATTTACTTACCCACTCCGCTATTTCTCTCTTCCTGTTAGACCACCAAAAATGTTGGCTCAGGTCTTTATACATTTTTGTACTCCCTGGATGTACAGCGAATTTAGAATTATGGGCTTCATTCAGTATTTCGTCTTTTAACTCTTGTACTGAAGGTACCCAAATTCTATTTTCGTATCTTAGTACTCCATCCTTATCCACTCTAAACTTAACATTCTTTTTATGAGTCATTTCTGCCTTATACTTCTGACATTCTGCTTCAGTCTCCTGTAATTCTTTGACTTTGTCCAATAAAGTCGAATTACTCTCGATGACAAATAACTTCTGGGTAGAGTTAACTGGAACTCGCACCTCAATCTCAAGTTTGTCAAACTCTTTTATCAGTACCTCGTTATCAGTCATCACATTCAATTTCTCCTGGTTCTTCCTACTTAATGCGTCTGCTACGACGTTGGCTTTCCCTGGATGATATAAGATCTCACAATCAAAATCTTTTATCAACTCTAGCCATCTCCTTTGTCTCATATTTAACTCCTTCTGTGTGAAAATATATTTCAGACTCTTGTGATCTGTGTATATCTCACACTTCTCCCCGTACAAGTAATGCCTCCAAATTTTCAAGGCGAATACTACGGCGGCTAACTCAAGATCATGCGTAGGATACCTCTTCTCATAATCTTTGAGTTTTCTTGATGCATATGCAATCACCTTTCCGTGTTGCATTAACACACACCCTAACCCTTTGTGTGATGCATCACTATAAACAACGAGGCCTCCTGTATCATCTGGTAAAGATAATACTGGTGCCATACTTAACCGCTTCTTCAACTCTTGGAAGCTTTCTTCACATTTGTCTGTCCAGACGTACTTCACCGTCTTTCGAGTCAAATTGGTTAGTGGGGTTGCTATTTTTGAAAAATCTTGTATAAAATGCCGATAGTACCCTGCTAAACCGAGAAAAACTTCTTACTTCTCTTGGAGTTGTTGGTTGTTCCCAATTCACAACCGCTTCTATCTTGGCTGGGTCTACCGCTATTCCATTCTTGTCAATTACATGACCCAAGAACTGGACTCGTTCCAGCCAGAATTCACACTTGGAAAACCTTGCATAAAGTTGTTCCTTGCGTAATATCTCCAATACGCTTCTTAAGTGTTCAGCATGCTCCTCTTTTGTTCTCGAGTATACTAAAATATCATCGATGAACACTACTACAAATTTGTCCAAGCATGGTTTAAACACTCTGTTCATTAAGTCCATAAATGCTGCCGGCGCATTTGTTAATCCAAAAGACATCACAAGAAACTCATAATGTCCGTAGCGTGTCCTAAACGCTGTCTTCGGCACATCTTCTTTTCTTACCTTTAATTGATGATAACCCGATCGTAGGTCGATCTTCGAAAAGTATTCGGCCCCTTTCAACTGGTCAAACAAATCATCAATTCGTGGTAAAGGATATTTGTTCTTTATTATTAACTTCTTTAATTCTCTATAATCAATACACAACCTTAATGTCCCATCCTTCTTCTTTATAAACAACACCGGTGCTCCCCAAGGTGAAACACTTGGTTGTATGTACTTTTTGTCTAAGAGTTCTTGTAGCTGCACAAGTAACTCCTTCAACTCTACAGGTGCCATTCTGTACTGTGCCTTGGAAACTGATGTCATACCCGGCGCTAGATCAATCACAAATTCGATCTCCCTGTCCCGGAGGTAAACCGGGTAAGTCATCTCGAAACACATCCGGAAATTCTCTAACTACAGGTATTTGTGCTAGCTTTACTCCTTCTTTTCGAGTATCTACTATATATGCCAAATAGCCTGTACAACCTTTCCTAAGCAATCTCTCTGCCTGCATTACTGTCAAACATCGAGATCGTTTAGGTGAACAACCACCGTTGAACACTACCTTTGACTTCGACACAGTCAATAGGTTTACACGCTTTCGATGGTAGTCAATCATTGTATTATGATTAACCAACCAATCCCTGCTTAAGATTATATCGAATTCCCCTAGCTGTATAGGAATGAGGTTCATAAGAAACTTATGTCTCTTAATTTCTATATTATAATTTCTATATGGTTTTACCGGGAATTATCTCTTTATTTGCAATTTTTACGTTTACAAGGCATATCTAAATTTATTAACTGTTGGGTTTACTTCTCTATTTTAAGCCTCTACTAATGTCTATGGTCTTCTTTCAAGCGGCGTTAAGTTATATAAGTAAGAAAACTAGTATAATTACAAGTATGGAATGCACATAATGTTCAAACATAATTTGTATATTCATACAGAAGGTTTACATATTCGGCTAGTAGTTTATATAAGTACTACTAGCATTCCCAAACCAGTTTCGCAAAACTTGGGTAAAGTAGTTTAGATACTACTATTTACATATACACTTTGGTGACCAGATTTATCTAAAGCTTAATCTTACGATATTCATCACACAACATATTGGATACCACCCACCTATTGATGTCGTATCCAGTCTTTCCATTCTCTACGGGATAATCCGCTACTCGCTTATCCAGATCCACAAGTGTTTCACGAAATTCTTTATTAGTCATATCAAGCCTTGCTTGGATTTGATATCTTTCTCTTTCCTTTCTTGACAACAGTGCCTGAAGTCGGATATTCAATTGTCCTTCATTCTCCAACCTTTCTTCCACATATGTTACCCTATTGTTCAAGGTATGTATTTCTATCTGGGCTTGTTCTAGTAGGTTTTCCTCCTCTGGGTTTCCTTCTTCTAATTCTTCTACAGATTGATTTTGAACTTCTGATATATCCCTCTATATTATTGGTTCTTCCTCATCTTCTCCTTCGTCTATAATCTGAACCTCTGTAGCTTCCTCATTAGGTTCTGTCGCTTCGGCGTCATGGAATTCCAAGTTATTTTGAACTTCTTGTCCTTCAGGATCACTG
Organism: Aralia elata; assembly: GCA_034770075.1. Classification (NCBI taxonomy): domain Eukaryota; kingdom Viridiplantae; phylum Streptophyta; class Magnoliopsida; order Apiales; family Araliaceae; genus Aralia; species Aralia elata. The sequence goes on from CM068381.1 coordinate 8,356,924, forward strand.
CCCTGCTCAAGCTCTATCACCTGTGAACCTATCTCCCTTGAACTATCTTCCCAATCTGGGTCTGCCATGCTACAAAAGAATTTTACTTATTTAGCATTATGATGAAGCAAGTTTACACAAAATATAAGGCTTTTAAGGTTATCTTATGTGTATTAAGTATTTTACGGACTCAAAGATTATATCCTAAGGTATTTCCCAACTACCTTAGCGCTATAATCTACAGCTCTGATACCATCTTGTGACGCCCCCAAATCTCTACACTCCCCTGTAGCAGATCTGGTGCTCACGTGGAACTATACAACTATAAATATTCAATAAAATATGACTTCTCTCTATCCAAGGTTCACAGTATCCCATAACAGATAATAATTCTCGTCAGAACGTTATCCGTGTTTGGATACCCTCACTTGGATGTACAGATTCATATCTTGTGGATATCTCTTTCATATCAATATTCCCTATCTATCTGACATTCACAGTATTAATGATAAGATTATCCATAGAACTGAGGGGCGCATTCCGGTAAAGATGGCACCTTACCGGCGCTCATTAAGTGTAACCCCAGAGCTTATAGGACTCTCAACATCATTTAAATACCCTCATTCAGATGTATAGTTCATATAGACACTGTATTTAACTTAGTACAACTATTCTAAAGAATTTAAAGATCAGAGTATAACGCATTCTATAACATAAAGGATCATAATATATTACATAACATTTTGTTCGGTTACATCATTCGTTATACTAAGTTATTACAATAACAAGTCTTTAAAAAGACTTAAAGTATACAACAATAAACATTAAAGCTAATAAGCATGGCTTTTCCCCTTTTTAGTCCCAGACATGCCAGGGATATCATTTATAGCTGCAAAAGAAGATATGCGCAAGAATGAGCTACAAATGCTCAGCAAGTTCATTTAAATATGTAAACACCATGTGTTTGATTTGAAAGATGTCAATGATGTATACTGAGGGTTCTGTACATGAACCATATATTTCATTTAGTTCTATCAGTCTTTAATGACTTAGAACCATTTGAGTTTTGGATATCTGGTAGGTGATCAGCCTCACCAATATCCTAGGAGTATGCATATCATCCTACCAATTTATGTTGATATATTATCAACTGTTCGTCACCTTATATTAAGGGAATTTCGTCACCTTATTTTAAGGGAAAATTTCGGGTTCACCTTACATCAAGGTGTTCCATTTCTCAGTATCAGATGTCGTACCAAACAATTTGGCTTGACACAACAATTTAAGCTCGAACAAGCAATATATGAATAATAATTCATTTCTTAAGTTATGCTGAACAAGAAACAATAACTTCACAATAATTGATAGCAAGATGTATAATACTTGCTTAATATAAATTGAGAAAGGTTAGGACACTTGCCTTAGCGTAGCTCACTATAATTTTAGTACAATCGGTCAACGCACGTAGTCTACGTATACCAATAATAAGCGTTAGCACGTATATAAACATGTATCACGCTAATCTACACAAGTTTCATTAAGGTTCGACGTTGATTCGGTATCTCGGTCGCATCCTTAATGGCTAAACACATAGATTGTTCGATAAAACTTCATTTGGAAGTCGAATTATTAGTCTAAATAATTTAATTATTATTTCTAACATTTTTAGAAGCTTGGAATTATTTTTAAATAATTTTTACAAGCTTAGGAATATTTTTAAATGATTTAATTATCATTTAGAATAATTTTAAAACATTTAATATGTTATTTAAATGATTTATTTATCATTTAGAATATTTTTAGATATTTAAAATATTATTTAAATGATTTATTTATCATTTATAATATTTTTAGAAAGATAGAATATTATTTAAATGATTTATTTTATCATTAATAATATTCTTAGAATTTATTTTATCAATATAATAATTTAATTATTACTTATAATAATTTTCAAAACTTAATTTGATATTTAAATGATTTAATTATCATTTAAAATAATTTTTAAATACTTAATATATTATTTAAATGATTTATTTATCATTAATAATATTTAAATATTTAATATTTTATTTAATTATTATATATAATAATTTTATTTACCTTAATATCATTTTAAATAATTAATATAATTATTTAATAATTTATACCATTTTTAAATAATTAAAACAATTATTAAATAATTTATCATAATTATTAATTATTATTTAATTAAATTAAATAATATTTCAGAATATAGAAAAATATTAAAAATAAATTTTTATAATTTAAAAATGAATTTTCGGATTTATTTATTAATTATTAATATTTATTTTATATTTATTTTATATTTTATAATTTATTTAATTAATATTTATTTTATTTTTATTAAAAATCCGTCGCTAAAGGGCTTTAGCGACGGTCTGCTTATTTTTCTTAGTTTCTGGGTTTTCACATGCATTTCGTCGCTAAAGGTGTTCTTCATGAAGAACACCTGGTCAACGCTGGTCAGCCTACTTTGATCTCAAATTTCTCCTTGATGCTTAAAGGTTTGTGTTTGATTCTTGTTGCTAGTTACAGTTTATATGGTAGAGAGTAACGACATGTGTTGTTTGAGATCAAACAACATCATTTGATGCCATTTAAATTTGGTCAAACTAGCAGGGACCAACTGTTCTTGAGAATTTCTGGGTAACCCAGAAATTCATGAGTCAGGTTCGGTCAAGGCACTTTGACCACGATTTCTGGCTAGATTAATTATTGTTCATGTGTTTTAATGTTATGAGGTTGTTATCTATGTAGCATACAACAAGTCTAAGCAAATAAATTACCCAAAATATCTCGTTTAGGCCAAATCTGGGCAGCATGAACTTCTGACAAACCTTGTCAGAGTTCTTCAAAGATTTCTGGGTTGCCCAGAAATCTGCCAATCCGAACGGTCAAAGGACTTTTGACCGATCATAACTTCATTTCTAGACATTCTTTTAGTACAATTCAAGTTGGATATTATAGACCTCATATCAGGCTACACATACAAACATTAAAACAGATCTAACACATAAATTAAGCCGATCAAACCGCCTGACAAAGTAGCTTGTCAGACTGTTCTTGACTGCCAAGAACAGTTTGAGTTTTTGGCTTGATTTTCATATCTAGATGTTATGTAAACATGTTTTGACCGCCCAGATCACTAAATAACATATTAACAAGTATTCTTAAACATCTAAAACACAAAAATTTTGCAGGTTTGAAGATCAAACATAAATTAGGGTTTTGTGCACCTTTTTCTTTAAAATTTGATTTCTGATCTTGGCTACTGATCTTGTGATTGCAGAGGCTTGTTATGGCTGGTACTATAGGTGTTTAGGGTTTGTAAATTCGTAGGTTAAATGACCAGCTTGATGTTCTATTTATAGCAACTTCCAATTTAGGGTTTTTAGGTCATTTCTCACATTCTTGTCTCCACAAATATCTAACTCCTTAACTTGTACTGCTCAAATCTGATCCTAGCTTATCATGCTTGTGCTGGAGTATGTCAAGCACAAGCTTGCAAACTCCTAGCTTAATTTTTATTGGCTAGGAATTTATTTTTCACTTATTTACTTACTAATTAAATCTAGATTTTTGTTAATCATGATTAGGATGTTAATTTAAGTTTAATAATACCTTAATTAATGTTATATATCATAATTAAGGTTTTACACTTCATAAATTAGGGTTATTGAACCAAATTAGGGTTTTAGGGTTCCGAATTAGGGTTTAGGTTTTCAATCCTATAATTAGGGTTTTAATCTTTCGTTTAGGTTTTAATTTAACCTCAATAATTCATAATTAATATCATGTTTCATTATTTAGAATCTAAGTATATCAATTAAAATTCTTATACAATAATTAGGGTTTCGATTAAATAATTCGGATAATTTTATCAATTAGGGTTTTGAAATTTAGGGTTTCTATTTCCGTTTAACATTTTAAACCCTATTTAACTTATTTTAAAATTTTATCATTTAATATAATATTATATTAATGTCGAAGCACGACAAAGCACTTCGTCAATTCCAAGTACGACACAGCAGCTTACAAAACTAATTTACCGTAACGCTTCTTGGTGAATTCGCCGGAAGCACGACAAATCATTTTGTCCGATTAAGCACGACACAGCTACTTGGCGAAAAATTTTTATTTGACCTAATTGTTTAATAAAATACGAAATCACATAATACCAAGTCAGAACAAGAAATTTCATTTATTAAACACATAGTTTATATTTATAAATCTTATTAGGGTTCGGAATATTACATTCACCCCCACTAATAAGAATTTCGTCCTCGAAATTTATAGTGCAGTCTATGAAAATAAATGTGGGTAGTTATCTCGCATTTTACTCTCGAGCTCCCACGTAGCTTCCTCGATATTCTGATTTCTCCAGATAACCTTAACCGAAGGTATCTTTTTATTTCGCAAATTTTGTTCTTTCCTATCCACAATTTTAATAGGAACTTCCTTATACGATAAATCTCTCTCGATTTGAATGGGCTCATAATCGATAACGTGTTTATAATCAGGTTTGTACGGTCGTAACACGGACACATGAAACACGTTATGAATATGTTTCTAGTTCAGGAGGTAGGGCTACCTCATAGGCTACCTCACCTATTCTCCTCAATATTTGAAATGGCCCAATAAATCTCGGACTCAATTTGCCCTTCTTGCCGAAACGTATTTTTCCCTTCCACGGAGATACTTTTAAGAACACGTGACTACCGACTTCGAAATCTTGTAACTTCCTGTGTTGATCAGCATATTTCTTCTGTCGATCTTGTGACGCTTGTAATCTTCCCCGTATAATTTGAACTACCTCCGTGGTTTGTTGCACTATTTCGGTTCCCAGCATTTGTCGTTCCCCAACCTCGTCCCAACATAAAGGTGTCCTACATTTTCTTCCGTACAAGGCTTCAAAAGGTGGCATTCCTATACTGGCATGGTAACTATTATTATAGGCAAATACTACTAAAGGTAATTGATCTTGCCAACTTTCTTTGAAATCCATGTTGCGAGTTTGCAACATGTCCTCTAGTGTTTAAATCGTTCTCTCACTCTGACCGTTTGTTTGTGGTGACAAATTGTGCTTAATCTCAACTAGGTTCCTAAGTGTTTCTGGAAACTTGTCTAAAAGTTCGGAGTAAATTAGGGATTTTGGTCTGATACTATATAAACAGGGACTCCATGTCTAAAAATAATTTCATTGATGTACAGTTCGGCTAACTGGTGTAGACTGAAGTTGATTTTGATGATTAAGAAAATGAGCTAACTTGGTAAGACGATCTACAATTTCCCAAATGGCATTATGACCTTTCGGTGTATTTGGAAGACCTACTACGAAGTCCATGGTAATATGCTCCCATTTCCATTCAGGAATTTCTAAGGGTTATAATAATCCACTCGGTTTCTGATGTTCAGCTTTAACCCTTTGACATGTTAAACATTTACTTACCCACTCCGCTATTTCTCTCTTCCTGTTAGACCACCAAAAATGTTGGCTCAAGTCTTTATACATTTTTGTACTCCCTGGATGTACAGCGAATTTAGAATTATGGGCTTCATTCAGTATTTCGTCTTTTAACTCTTGTACTGAAGGTACCCAAATTCTATTTTCGTATCTTAGTACTCCATCCTTATCCACTCTAAACTTAACATTCTTTTTATGAGTCATTTCTGCCTTATACTTCTGACATTCTGCATCAGTCTCCTGTAATTCTTTGACTTTGTCCAATAAAGTCGAATTACTCTCGATGATAAATAACTTCTGGGTAGAGTTAACTGGAACTCGCACCTCAATCTCAAGTTTGTCAAACTCTTTTATCAGTACCTCGTTATCAGTCATCACATTCAATTTCTCCTGGTTCTTCCTACTTAATGCGTCTGCTACGACGTTGGCTTTCCCTGGATGATATAAGATCTCACAATCAAAATCTTTTATCAACTCTAGCCATCTCCTTTGTCTCATATTTAACTCCTTCTGTGTGAAAATATATTTCAGACTCTTGTGATCTGTGTATATCTCACACTTCTCCCCGTACAAGTAATGCCTCCAAATTTTCAAGGCGAATACTACGGCGGCTAACTCAAGATCATGCGTAGGATACCTCTTCTCATAATCTTTGAGTTTTCTTGATGCATATGCAATCACCTTTCCGTGTTGCATTAACACACACCCTAACCCTTTGTGTGATGCATCACTATAAACAACGAGGCCTCCTGTATCATCTGGTAAAGATAATACTGGTGCCATACTTAACCGCTTCTTCAACTCTTGGAAGCTTTCTTCACATTTGTCTGTCCAGACGTACTTCACCGTCTTTCGAGTCAAATTGGTTAGTGGGGTTGCTATTTTTGAAAAATCTTGTATAAAATGCCGATAGTACCCTGCTAAACCGAGAAAACTTCTTACTTCTCTTGGAGTTGTTGGTTGTTCCCAATTCACAACCGCTTCTATCTTGGCTGGGTCTACCGCTATTCCATTCTTGTCAATTACATGACCCAAGAACTGGACTCGTTCCAGCCAGAATTCACACTTGGAAAACCTTGCATAAAGTTGTTCCTTGCGTAATATCTCCAATACGCTTCTTAAGTGTTCAGCATGCTCCTCTTTTGTTCTCGAGTATACTAAAATATCATCGATGAACACTACTACAAATTTGTCCAAGCATGGTTTAAACACTCTGTTCATTAAGTCCATAAATGTTGCCGGCGCATTTGTTAATCCAAAAGACATCACAAGAAACTCATAATGTCCCGTAGCAGCGTGTCCTAAACGCTGTCTTCGGCACATCTTCTTTTCTTACCTTTAATTGATGATAACCCGATCGTAGGTCGCTCTTCGAAAAGTATTCGGCCCCTTTCAACTGGTCAAACAAATCATCAATTCGTGGTAAAGGATATTTGTTCTTTATTATTAACTTCTTTAATTCTCTATAATCAATACACAACCTTAATGTCCCATCCTTCTTCTTTATAAACAACACCGGTGCTCCCCAAGGTGAAACACTTGGTTGTATGGACTTTTTGTCTAAGAGTTCTTGTAGCTGCACAAGTAACTCCTTCAACTCTACAGGTGCCATTCTGTACTGTGCCTTGGAAACTGATGTCATACCCGGCGCTAGATCAATCACAAATTCGATCTCCCTGTCCCGGAGGTAAACCGGGTAAGTCATCTCGAAACACATCCGGAAATTCTCTAACTACAGGTATTTGTGCTAGCTTTACTCCTTCTTTTCGAGTATCTACTATATATGCCAAATAGCCTGTACAACCCTTCCTAAGCAATCTCTCTGCCTGCATTACTGTCAAACATCGAGATCGTTTAGGTGAACAACCACCGTTGAACACTACCTTTGACTTCGACACAGTCAATAGGTTTACACGCTTTCGATGGTAGTCAATCATTGTATTATGATTAACCAACCAATCCCTGCTTAAGATTATATCGAATTCCCCTAGCTGTATAGGAATGAGGTTCATAAGAAACTTATGTCTCTTAATTTCTATATTATAATTTCTATATGGTTTTACCGGGAATTATCTCTTTATTTGCAATTTTTTACGTTTACAAGGCATATCTAAATTTATTAACTGTTGGGTTTACTTCTCTATTTTAAGCCTCTACTAATGTCTATGGTCTTCTTTCAAGCGGCGTTAAGTTATATAAGTAAGAAAACTAGTATAATTACAAGTATGGAATGCACATAATGTTCAAACATAATTTGTATATTCATACAGAAGGTTTCCATATTCGGCTAGTAGTTTATATAAGTACTACTAGCATTCCCAAACCAGTTTCGCAAAACTTGGGTAAAGTAGTTTAGATACTACTATTTACATATACACTTTGGTGACCAGATTTATCTAAAGCTTAATCTTACGATATTCATCACACAACATACTGGATACCACCCACCTATTGATGTCGTATCCAGTCTTTCCATTCTCTACGGGATAATCCGCTACTCGCTTATCCAGATCCACAAGTGTTTCACGAAATTCTTTATTAGTCATATCAAGCCTTGCTTGGATTTGATATCTTTCTCTTTCCTTTCTTGACAACAGTGCCTGAAGTCGGATATTCAATTGTCCTTCATTCTCCAACCTTTCTTCCACATATGTTACCTTATTGTTCAAGGTATGTATTTCTATCTGGGTTTGTTCTAGTAGGTTTTCCTCCTCTGGGTTTCCTTCTTCTAATTCTTCTACAGATTGATTTTGAACTTCTGATATATCCCTCCATATTATTGGTTCTTCCTCATCTTCTCCTTCGTCTATAATCTGAACCTCTGTAGCGTCCTCATTAGGTTCTGTCGCTTCGGCGTCACGGAATTCCAAGTTATTTTGAACTTCTTGTCCTTCAGGATCACTGCCCTGCTCAAGCTCTATCACCTGTGAACCTATCTCCCTTGAACTATCTTCCCAATCTGGGTCTGCCATCCTACAAAAGAATTTTACTTGTTTAGCATTATGATGAAGCAAGTTTACACAAAATATAAGGCTTTTAAGGTTATCTTATGTGTATTAAGTATTTTACGGACTCAAAGATTATATCCTAAGGTAGTTCCCAACTACCTTAGAGCTATAATCTACAGCTCTGATACCATCTTGTGACGCCCCCAAATCTCTACACTCCCCTGTAGCAGATCTGGTGCTCACGTGGAACTATACAACTATAAATATTCAATAAAATATGACTTCTATCTATCCAAGGTTCACAGTATCCCATAACAGATAATAATTCTCGTCAGAACGTTATCCGTGTTTGGATACCCTCACTTGGATGTATAGATTCATATCATGTGGATATCTCTTTCATATCAATATTCCCTATCTATCTGACATTCACAGTATTAATGATAAGATAATCCATAGAACTGAGGGGCGCATTCCGGTAAAGATGGCACATTACCGGCGCTCATTAAGTGTAACCCCAAAGCTTATAGGACTCTCAACATCATTTAAATACCCTCATTCAGATGTATAGTTCATATAGACACTGTATTTAACTTAGTACAACTATTCTAAAGAATTTAAAGATCAGAGTATAACGCATTTTATAACATAAAGAATCATAATATATTACATAACATTTTGTTCGGTTACATCATTCGTTATACTAAGTTATTACAATAACAAGTCTTTAAAAAGACTTAAAGTATACAACAATAAACATTAAAGCTAATAAGCATGGCTTTTCCCCTTGTTAGTCCCAGACATGCCAGGGATATCATTTATAGCTGCAAAAGAAGATATGCGTAAGAATGAGCTACAAATGCTCAGCAAGTTCATTTAAATATGTAAACACCATGTGTTTGATTTGAAAGATGTCAATGATGTATACTGAGGGTTCTGTACATGAACCATATATTTCATTTAGTTCTATCAGTCTTTAATGACTTAGAACCATTTGAGTTTTGGATATCTGGTAGGTGATCAGCCTCACCAATATCCTAGGAGTATGCATATCATCCTACCAATTTATGTTGATATATTATCAACTGTTCGTCACCTTATATTAAGGGAATTTCGTCACCTTATTTTAAGGGAAACTTTCGGGTTCACCTTACATCAAGGTGTTCCATTTCTCAGTATCAGATGTCGTACCAAACAATTTGGCTTGACACAACAATTTAAGCTCGAACAAGCAATATATGAATAATAATTCATTTCTTAAGTTATGCTGAACAAGAAACAATAACTTCACAATAATTGATAGCAAGATGTATAATACTTGCTTAATATAAATTGAGAAAGGTTAGGACACTTGCCTTAGCGTAGCTCACTATAATTTTAGTGCAATCGGTCAACGCACGTAGTCTACGTATACCAATAATAAGCGTTAGCACGTATATAAACATGTATCACGCTAATCTACACAAGTTTCATTAAGGTTCGACGTTGATTCGGTATCTCGGTCGCATCCTTAATGGCTAAACACATAGATTGTTCGATAAAACTTCATTTGGAAGTCGAATTATTAGTCTAAATAATTTAATTATTATTTCTAACATTTTTAGAAGCTTGGTATTATTTTTAAATAATTTTTACAAGCTTAGGAATATTTTTAAATGATTTAATTATCATTTAGAATAATTTTAAAACATTTAATATGTTATTTAAATGATTTATTTATCATTTAGAATATTTTTAGATATTTAAAATATTATTTAAATGATTTATTTATCATTTATAATATTTTTAGAAAGATAGAATATTATTTAAATGATTTATTTTATCATTAATAATATTCTTAGAATTTATTTTATCATTATAATAATTTAATTATTACTTATAATAATTTTCAAAACTTAATTTGATATTTAAATGATTTAATTATCATTTAAAATAATTTTTAAATACTTAATATATTATTTAAATGATTTATTTATCATTAATAATATTTAAATATTTAATATTTTATTTAATTATTATATATAATAATTTTATTTACCTTAATATCATTTTAAATAATTAATATAATTATTTAATAATTTAATACCATTTTTAAATAATTAAAACAATTATTAAATGATTTATCATAATTATTAATTATTATTTAATTAAATTAAATAATATTTCAGAATATAGAAAAATATTAAAAATAAATTTTTATAATTTAAAAATGAATTTTCGGATTTATTTATTAATTATTAATATTTATTTAATATTTATTTTATATTTTATAATTTATTTAATTAATTTTTATTTTATTTTTATTAAAAATCCGTCGCTTAAAGGGCTTTAGCGACGGTCTGCTTATTTTTCTTAGTTTCTGGGTTTTCACATGCATTTCGTCGCTAAAGGTGTTCTTCATGAAGAACACCTGGTCAACGCTGGTCAGCCTACTTTGATCTCAAATTTCTCCTTGATGCTTAAAGGTTTGTGTTTGATTCTTGTTGCTAGTTACAGTTTATATGGTAGAGAGTAACGACATGTGTTGTTTGAGATCAAACAACATCATTTGATGCCATTTAAATTTGGTCAAACTAGCAGGGACCAACTGTTCTTGAGAATTTCTGGGTAACCCAGAAATTCATGAGTCAGGTTCGGTCAAGGCACTTTGACCACGATTTCTGGCTAGATTAATTATTGTTCATGTGTTTTAATGTTATGAGGTTGTTATCTATGTAGCATACAACAAGTCTAAGCAAATAAATTACCCAAAATATCTCGTTTAGGCCAAATCTGGGCAGCATGAACTTCTGACAAACCTTGTCAGAGTTCTTCAAAGATTTCTGGGTTGCCCAGAAAGAAAGAAATCTGCCAATCCGAACGGTCAAAGGACTTTTGACCGAGCATAACTTCATTTCTAGACATTCTTTTAGTACAATTCAAGTTGGATATTATAGACCTCATATCAGGCTACACATACAAACATTAAAACAGATCTAACACATAAATTAAGCCGATCAAACCGCCTGACAAAGTAGCTTGTCAGACTGTTCTTGACTGCCAAGAACAGTTTGAGTTTTTGGCTTGATTTTCATATCTAGATGTTATGTAAACATGTTTTGACCGCCCAGATCACTAAATAACATATTAACAAGTATTCCTAAACATCTAAAACACAAAAATTTTGCAGGTTTGAAGATCAAACATAAATTAGGGTTTTGTGCACCTTTTTCTTTAAAATTTAATTTCTGATCTTGGCTACTGATCTTGTGATTGCAGAGGCTTGTTATGGCTGGTACTATAGGTGTTTAGGGTTTGTAAATTCATAGGTTAAATGACCAGCTTGATGTTCTATTTATAGCAACTTCCAATTTAGGGTTTTTAGGTCATTTCTCACATTCTTGCCTCCACAAATATCTAACTCCTTAACTTGTGCTGCTCAAATCTGATCCTAGCTTATCATGCTTGTGCTGGAGTCTGTCAAGCACAAGCTTGCACACTCCTAGCTTAATTTTTATTGGCTAGGAATTTATTTTTCACTTATTTACTTACTAATTAAATCTAGATTTTTGTTAATCATGATTAGGATGTTAATTTAAGTTTAGTAATACCTTAATTAATGTTATATATCATAATTAAGGTTTTACACTTCATAAGTTAGGGTTATTGAACCAAATTAGGGTTTTAGGGTTCCGAATTAGGATTTATGGTTTTGAATCCTATAATTAGGGTTTTAATCTTTCGTTTAGGTTTTAATTTAACCTCAATAATTCATAATTAATATCATGTTTCATTATTTAGAATCTAAGTATATCAATTAAAATTCTTATACAATAATTAGGGTTTCGATTAAATAATTCGGATAATTTTATCAATTAGGGTTTTGAAATTTAGGGTTTCTATTTCCGTTTAACATTTTAAACCCTATTTAACTTATTTTAAAATTTTATCATTTAATATAATATTATATTAATGTCGAAGCACGACAAAGCACTTCGTCAATTCCAAGTACGACACAGCAGCTTACAAAACTAATTTACCGTAACGCTTCTTGGTGAATTCGCCGGAAGCACGACAAATCATTTTGTCCGATTAAGCACGACACAGCTACTTGGCGAAAAATTTTATTTGACCTAATTGTTTAATAAAATACGAAATCACATAATACCAAGTCAGAACAAGAAATTTCATTTATTAAACACATAGTTTATATTTATAAATCTTATTAGGGTTCGGAATATTACATCAGCCCTTTGTACCATGTATGTGCACAACATCTTAACGCTAACGCGTAAATAAAATTCCCTGTATAAAGGTTGTTCATCTCAGTTTTACATCGGAGTCCGCACCAAAGGAAGTTTGGTTTGGATTTACTTCAATAACGTTTCTAGAATTTAGAGCGCTCATCAATTATGGATTAGTTGAATCAATAAGGGTTCGCTAGTCAATCAAGGTTCAATAAAAATGTAATTAATATTCAAGAATCAAGGACTAAATCTCGCAAAGGTACAATTGGGTAAATTCTGTATAACTGAAGTATTACAAAAAGGAATTTAGATCTTCTCATTGAATCCATGAAATTGAATGGAATAGGAATAATAACTTGCTCAAGTAAGTAATAGCATTATGAAGCTTGCATTCTAAGATAATGAAATTTAGGAACTTGCGTAATTGAAATCAAGGTAGTATTAGGTAGCTTGCTTTCAACGAAATAATAGATCAAGGTAGAAAACTTGCGTAAACGTAAAAGTAAGGATATGATACTTACCACGTGCGTAGACTATAAATTTAAGACTCACGTTCTTTAATCAACCTATACATTCGGTTTATAAAGCAGTAACAATAATTAGCTACAACATTATAAACACTTCAGGATTCATTTTCATTTGGTTTTATCTTAATAATATCTCAAATATCACCAGATAACCAATGGGACGCATCACAGTACCTTAATGCTCATTTAATACATTAGTCTAAGCTTTAAATATGTCTATGATATCATAACACGACCACAAAGAAAGAATAAAATTTTTACTCTCTTCTTTTTACTCTTTTTTTTGTTCCACCGCCGGGGCGGTGGGTTTCTTCATAAAATCCTCGCCGGGGCGAGCTTACCGCCGGGGCGGGAAATGTAACACATTTCTACCGCCGGGGCGAGCCTACCACCGGGGCGGGAAATGTAGTTCATTTCTACCGCGGGGGTGAGCCTGCCGCCGGGGCGAGAAATGTAGTTCATTTCTACCGCCGGGGCGGTGGACCTGAAACTCAATTCCTGCAGTTCGCGAAGAACACAGAAAAATGCCAAATTTGGCCAAAGTTTTCATAATTAACCGATTAAATTACTACCCATTCCTCATATATGTTATGAAATCAAAACCCAATACATACACAGTGATTTTGACATCACAGACAATCTAAACAACCAATTAAAGGTTAAAAATTTAACTGTTCATACTTTATTATCAAGTTTTGACACAGTTAACAAAATCAATCACTATAAATTCGTTTCTTGACCAATTCAATCCGTTTAACTCTTGTTTTCTTCGTTTTGACATGCATAAACATAATTAGTCATCAATTTAACCGATTAATATGCAAAACAAATGTCAATTTCCTACATTCAAACCATGTTCGTACACAACTACTCTGTAAATTCCAGAACATTAATATAAACATAATTTCATGGATTTAATTACTCTAAATCACATATAATTCATATAAAACACATTTATGCATGCTTACAATTTCTAACATTAATTTTATTAACAATTTAACCATACAATTTAATTCACATAAACTCAAAACGTACATCCATGGGGAAATTAAAGAAGAACATAATCAAAGACTTTAGTTTAAGGATTACCTTTGATAAGATACTAGATTATACAATAAAGATGAATGGATTTCCTTCTTCAATTTTCTCAAACTCTCTCTTTTTCTCTCTGTATACTCAAGCTTGCTTAAGACAACTGATGCGTATAATGATAATACGTGAAATAAACTGGCAGAACATGGTGTCAGTTAATAACTGGCACCAACTCCCCATAAGGCCTCGCTTGTTTAGCACATTTATCCTCCCTTCTAGTTTATTTTAATAAATAGCTTATAATATAGTTCATGTCACACTTTTAATCAACTAAATAATCTTACTAAAATCAATTCTCATTTATTAAATATGATAAATTATTAAATCTCTAATTAATATTAAATTAATTATAAATAACATTATACTTATTTAAATAATGCATTTAATCAAATAAACTTAATTAAATGCATACTTTAAATATAAAAATTCTCCACATTAATTTAACTAATGTAGCACATATAATTAAATTAATCTACCACAAATTCATATATTAATCAATTAATTCAACAATCAAATCATCGAAAAATATTTATTTAATCAATAAATATTTAAATTAAGTTACAAAATTCTCGTTTGTCAGAGGTCACATTCAATGTGTTTAAGGCCATGAAATTTCCTTCGGATGAGGAAGAATGCTTGTAGGTGGATGTGATTGAGCAAGTTGTAAATGATGAGCTTTTGAATGTGTTGAACAATGATCCATTGGAGACTACACTCTTGGGAGAGTTTGACATGGATGATCCAGATTTAGTTGAGTATTTACAGATTTTGGATACAGTGCCACGGGGAAGCAAGTTTCAAATCCCGTTTGAATCTCTGGAATATGCTGAGAATGCTACAGATCGGTTGAAACCATCTCTTGAGATACCTCCTTCACTCGAGCTCAAACCATTGCCTAATCATCTAAACCCATGTTATGTGTGTGTGTATATCAAACACTTTAATCAATCACAACTCAAATCAATCACATAATTAACTTCTTAGAGGAAAATTTTTAATTTTAACTCAATTCAACCTGTGAACACAACCAATTCAGCTGATTCAAGCAATCACCAAGCTAGGCCCCCCCTAAGCAATCACAAGGTTATTTAAAACATTTAAATCCTTTTTAAACCCTTCCCCAGGAATTCAAACAAATTTTTTCCTTTTTAGTGAGTGCATTTTATGCTCCATCTCACTTTCTTTTGAACGAGTGCGTTTTACGCTCCCTCTCGTTGCATGTGTTTATGAGTGAGTGTGTTTTACGCTCTATCTCAACCCACCACATGATCCAATCTTTAATTGGGAAAGGTTCAAAATTTTTAACCTTTTTTTTAAACATACTTACACCCCTAGATCCCCCAAACTTAGATCACTGCTTGCTTTTGCTTTAATGGGCGTTTCACCAATATTATCAAGTTTTAACCCAAATTTTTCCACCAGAAGAAAATTATGGAACAATTTGAATTAAATTGATCAAAACAATTCAACTTCACTTCATAGTCAAAGCCATCACTAAGCACTAGTTTTCAATTCCTTTTAAGCTCAACCATCAAACTAGTCTTATCATTGGCCACATTAGATACTATATCAATTTTTGCTTAATTCATGAAACTAGATGCATAACATAACCTAAACACTTAACATGCACCTACTAATGCAACTACAAGCAACATGCATAATTTAATGAAACAAAATCAAACATGATTTAAAATTATCTACACATGAACATGAGCCTAATCTATATGCACATAATCCACCCCCAAACTTAAATGACACAATGTCCTCATTGTGTAAATCAAAGAGAAATTAAGAACTGAGGACTTCCCTGATAAACGTCATACTCCACGTCGTCATCATCTGCATCAGCCTCCTCATCGTCATCAAGGTCCAAGACTGGTGGTGGTAGAAATTGGAAAGGATCCCAATTGGTGAAGAACCTCGTTGTAGCAATTTTTCAAACAGTTAGAATACGAAGTTAAAAACACCCTTTTGAAGCCCTTTTGAGAACCTCCCCCAAACTTGATTCAACCCCAATCTGATAGTTGAATTGATTCTTGTTGATTGTGGGTGGGATAATTTGTTTTAGTTTTGGATTGGGAGAGGACAATAAAAGATGTCGTGGGGTCGTGAAGGAATGGAAGAGAGGTTCGCTTGAAATAGGAGAGAAGAGTTGGGTTTATGTTGCAATTTTCTGAACTAAAGCTTTTTTTCTTCTAAGTTTTGGCTGGAGCGCCTAAACGCTTGGAATATGCCTGTGATGAGGGCCTAATACTTAGCCAAATTCTAGCTTCCTTCATGCTACCAACCTGCAACCCGAAAACCCAATGATTAATTTTAAAGCACAAGGAGATAATAACTTAATACAAAATCCTAAGCTAAAGAAAAATAAATATTTAATAACTAAATGAACTAAAAATAAAATGAATAAAAATAAATTCTGGGTTGCCTCCCAGTCAGCGCTTAGTTTAACGTCCTCAGCCCGACTACTTCCTTTTCTCTAAATCTGGTTCAATCGCAAAAATTGTCATTGCATGCCTCCTCTTAGTCTTTTCTTTGAATTCCTTGGCATCATTGTACGTTTGAAAACCCCCAAACTTATCTTCATCCATTGGCATAAAATAACTATCATCATTCGATTCAACTTTTCCTGCATCCTTAACCACATCAATCCAGAAGCACTTTTCACGATCATATGGAAGCTTGATTACCTTGAATGCAACCTCTTCTTCTTGTGGCCCATTCTTGAACCTTTTCTTTTCAGCTTCATTAACATCTTCCACATCATCTTGTAACCTTTTTAGTTTTCCTCCCCCAGCCTCATGTAGCTCTTCACCATTCCAACATGGAATTGCATTGTCATGCTCCACGCTTTCTCTTCTTTGATTTAACTTTGTATCGTTTGGCAAAGTATTGAGAGGACGATTTTTAAGTGCATTGGCAAGTTGTTCTACTTGATTCTTGAGATTTTGAAGCGCCACTTGTTGATTGTTCATTGTCATCTCACACTGCTCTATGAAATTGGTAAGGCCTTCCTCAAAATTCATCAGCTCTTGTTGTGGTGGAGGTGGATACAAGAATTCTGGTGGGTATGATGGACTTGGAGTATAGAATTGATCCTGATTATCATAGCTCCATGAAAAGTCTTGGTGATTCTGCCAACCTAGATGATAGAGATTTGGGTTGGTACTGGGCTGCTGTTGATAGTAGGCATTTTGATTGGACTGACTCCCAAGAGCATCAATTGTACTTGAAAGCGCTGTTATCTAGGCTGATAATGTTGTAAATGCATCATCGTCACTTATCATTGTTGCCCTTGGTTGTGTCATTCCCTCATACGACCATTAATAATTAAATGCAGTTTTAGTACCTGAAAAGGAAGTATAAGATAGAAAGAAAGAAAGGAAAAAAAACGTTTAAATTAAGATTAACTTTATCAAAATTAATAATGATAAAATATTAAAATAATTTCCCCGGCAACGGCGCCAAAAACTTGTTGTCCAAAATTGGTATTGACAATTTACACGCAAGTATACGTGGTCAACAAGTAATAAAGAGTAAGTAGAGTATCGTTCCCACGAGGAAATATGTTAATATTTATCAATTACTAATTCTAACTCAATTAATCCTATTTAAACTACGAATGATATTTGAGAATTAAAATTAAAATTAACTAAAATTAACTACTAAAATAATTAATCACAAGAAAAATGCAGATTTAAAAGCTTAAGATTACAACTTCCCTTAGTATTTCATTTAAACTAACACACTCCCTATTCAATTATTTAATTACAATGAACCGCTAACCAAGAATTCTTTATATTATTCATGCACTTCTTTTGATAGACACATGAACAATTCGTTGTACATCCAACAATTAAGCAACAAAATTACAAGGAACACCCTAATTAATTAATTCACTATATTCTTATGTGAATTATGTTAATTAGGATTTCAAACACAAATTCTTCAATGGCTGCAAAAGACATATAGGTATATTCCTATCCTATACACTAATCATATTAACCTTGTTCAGATTATATAAACTAATGCTATCATACCCAGATCTAAATCTATACTCCATCTTCCAATTTTGTATAAATTATCCCGATAATTGTTGATCAGACAATTAGTCAATAAACACAAGATATGATAAACAATTCAAGAGTAATCAATTTAAATTAAATAGAAAGCATCAATCTAAATTATATACTAAGTTCTGTTGCAATCTTAATTGAAAGTTTAGTTCATAATAAATAAAGAAAACATCATCCAGATAATAAATAAAAACATCCCAAAGATTACAAAATTAAAGATAAAAGAAAGGGATAGAAGAAACTATAAAGCCGCTCCTAATCTCTGTCTTGATCTTCACGTTTTGTAAATCTCCTTCGTATTCTCCTTGTTGTTTTCTCTGCAAAATCTCTTGTTACGCTATGTTCTGAAGTCTCCTCCTTTGTATATTAATAAAACCCTCATTTAGATTCCTAATTGGCTTCAATTTTCCTTACAGCCGCACAAAACCTTCACATTCTGCATTAGAGCGCCTAGAGCGCTCATCCTAGTTCAAATCCAAGCGCCTATAGCGCTTGGCCAGGACCAAGCGCCTATATTTCCTTTCACTAAGTCAGTGCTGGATGAGTAGACCATCACAGGTTGTGTCGTTACGGCGTTACCAAGCTTTGTAGTTACAGAGTAGTTGCTTTGTCTTGTATCATTGTAATACATAGTCGAAGCATGACTCGAACCCAAGTCACAGTATAGACCTTAGTTACCGTACCTAAACAAGATGATAAGAGTCGGATGGGGACACCGGAGTCGTCCGGTGAGGTCCGCCACCTCACCCCGAACTCATGGACCTAAGCAACGGGGTTAGGTAACGGTAGTTACCGGACCCCAGACTATGGAATGGTTTCCGAAGTGGAACCTGAAGTCAAACCTTTGTATGAGAACGGTCGTCAGACCCAAACCCCTAGTGTCAGTAATGTCTGAACTTGACCTTCGAAGTTGAAGCCTTAAAACATCACTGAGACCTAAACGTTTAGCTTCCCAAAGCCAAACCAAACTCACATCCGACCCCGAAGAGTGAACTCTACCAATCGTAGGGTTTCACTCGGCCATCGCAGAGTGAGAAAGCCGAACTCAAAGGCCGTAGCCTTTGCACTGGGTTTAGTTCAATACCAGACCCGAAGCCGAACCCTGATATCTGTAAGGCTCGGACCCGACTTCCATTGTCGTAACCCTGAAGTCGAAGTCTTAAAATAACCATGAGACCCAAACCTCTGGCTTCCCGA
Organism: Aralia elata; assembly: GCA_034770075.1. Classification (NCBI taxonomy): domain Eukaryota; kingdom Viridiplantae; phylum Streptophyta; class Magnoliopsida; order Apiales; family Araliaceae; genus Aralia; species Aralia elata. Next base: position 8,376,457 of record CM068381.1, read on the forward strand.
AGCCAAACTGAAGGCATCCGATCCCGAAGGGATCCCCGAACTACGAAAGGTTCCGACCTGGAGCCGAAGCCGAAGCCTTGTCGGTAGAGGTCGGTAAGACCCAATATTATCCCGAATCGACTAACAAGTGTACCTTGAACTGTTTCTGAATTTTGATGGGACCGTAGAGCCCATTCGGCATCCGTTAAGTAAGATGGCCGAACCCCACGACCTTTCTAAATGGTTTCTGTCGACGGTATTACATCCCTACCGATAGTAGAACTGTCTTAACGGGCAGGAAAGTGTGGGAGTGATCCGGAGGACAAACCGTGCGAGTCGCTCACGTCTAATTATTAAATATGTTATTTTTGCATAGCTATGTCTAATCAGATAAATGAATCATATACTGTAGGGTGCTTACCGAACGGAAACGTAGAGTAGATTGTTAAGCAGCGATTCAGGCAAGTTTCTGAACTTCACTCGTTAATTGAGCAAGTTCCCTTGACTTCTACCAACTTGTGCAAATATACTGTTGTTGTGCAAGTATTATTGAGTAATTTTCTGAACTTCGCTCTTTAAAATGAGCTAGTTTTTAATCTTGCGCTTCTTATTAAAATCCTGAACCCACATACCCCTTCGTATTGTATGACGGTTCTGATATTATGTTCCTAATAAATTGCAAGTTCTTCAAATTAAGTTTGAACTCTACTTCCCAGTATGTGCTAAGTGGTTTAATTGCTTTAAGAATTATCCCAACCTGATATCGTTGATATTCGCACACTGTACATTTGCTCTCGGTTCCATTGTTGAACTGTACTAATAAAAAGTTTCGACTATTCATATACTGTTCAAAGAAAAGTCTAAGCCACTTGTTCGGCTAGGCATATGCATGATAATTACTTTAAAAGCTATCCAAACCTATTGTTGGGATGGATTCTTAGACTGAGATGAACGGCCCCATGATGGGGAGTAACCTAAGTATCTGAAAGACGGTACATGACAAAGTTAAATGGTATGCATATTCATGGGTACAAGAGGCTGATCCCCTTGAGTACATAGTCTCTAGTTGGCAACCTAATAAGGGTCAAACAATGTGGCTGATGCCTTAGCGTGTGTTCATAGTCTATCTTGAACTGTTGGCAGTAAATAATCAATCTTCGTTCTTGTTTGAACTTTGATTATATTGTTCGCTTATTTCATCAGTTACTTGTTTAAATTGTTAACCTATGCTGATGTATTTCATATTCATTCATGATATATCTCTCTCATTCTTTTATAACTTGCTGAGCAAATTCGTTGCTCACCCTTGCTATATCATGAAACATTTCAGTTAAGCCCGAGTGCTCGAGCAGAGATAAGGGAAAGGAGAAGATGAAGTACTAGGCTTCGAATGGGCGCGCCGTCCATTATTATATTTTGTCTAGGCTTCGGCCCTTTTGTATTTCAAGCTACGTTAGTTGTCTTTTTGTACTTCGCGTTGTAGCTATTTAAGGTTGTAAACCTTGGGACCCATTTGTAAACCTTTCTTAATGATCAATATATGATTATTTATTCCGCATTTAGTTATCATATATTGCTTGAAGGTGTTTGGATGTTATGGATCGTGAGCACCAAGTTCGGGGTATTGGTACCTGAATTTGGGGGTGTCACACTCTTTATTCACGTTAAACCATAATAACTTATACTTTATTATCAACTAATAGTCTATTGAGTCACTAAAACACCTTGCTTTAATGACCAATCTAAAAACATCATTCCATAACTTTCTTAGAACCTCTTGCACCAAAGTCTCTCAACCACATCTGTTCCTCCTGACACATAGATTAGATTAAAATATTAAATCATTCCTCCACTCTCAATCTAGGTTTTAAAGTTTAACCTTTATTTAATCATTCAAGACCTTATTTAAAAGTCTTATAAATATCTGGGATATCACATTCACCCCTCCTTCTAAGAATTTCGTCCTCAAAATTACAACACACTAATCTTTACTCATTCTTATTCACCAAAATAGGTTTTCATTTTATCTTTTCTTTAATCACATTTGTTTACCTTCTCAATTAATGAGTACCCTACTCTTTCCTCTTATGAGGACCTCTTCTATCATCACATCCTCTAATGAATTATCTCTAAGAAATTCACACCTTCTAAACATTAAGGAGTATTTACAATTGTTCAATAATTGTGAAGCAGTATGAATAACTAGGAAATTAAATTTTCTTTAAAACTTTTCGTATCATGTTGAGGGGTCATAAAAGACCATGAACTTTTCTTTCTGACTGAAAATACTTTTTGCAGGTACTTGAGATGATCAGTCTATCGTACCACTACGTCGTGCACAATGTATTAACCTCCATAACGACTATATGCGTTAATAGGTTGAACCATGTTAACCAACCAATACATCCCTTTTGTTTACCTCAGATTTCGCACCAAAACAATTTGGCTTGGAAAATTTCAATTAACGTTCAAATTTCATCATTTCTTATAAAAAGGTGTTTAGCCAAAACAAATGACATCGACTCTTCTATAATCAGCTCAAAATACTAAAAATCATTTTATGATGTTATGATACCGCACTATCTCAACAATACGTTGAGGATTTCATCATTTTGTGACTTTGTCATACTACAACATACCATAATGGGTTTGACGATCCTATGATCACATCCAACACTAGGTTATACTACATTGATGACTCCATCGTTTATCATTTCTACACCATGTTCAATGGTGCATATGATTATATAAAATACATTTTGATACTTTTGAAATCATTTTTATCTAGCCGAACAATTAGCATAGACATGTGTAAATATATATATATATATATATATATATATATATATATATATATATATATATATATATATATATTAAACATTATTTTTAACAGTTCAATCATTGAACAAATATTTTGAAAGGCACATAAGTGCGAATACAAGCACGATTTGGAGATCTAGCATAGCTAGAAGATTTAAAATACCTACAGTCCTCAATCATCTTCAATTTCTTTCATTCCTTCTATATCTAATTATTCATTCTTCATTCTATTAATATTTGACAAACATAGAGAGTTCTTAAATCTCACTGTATGACCTTCCTTCTAATCTAGACCATAACACTGTTCATCAGACTTGCCATACATTATGAGTTCAGGAACTTACCACAATAATATGAGTTTAAGAACTAGTCCCAGTAATATATAGTTCAAGAACTAATCAGGAACTGTCCATACGCCTAAAGCTCAAAAACTTACCATATAATTATGAGTCATGAACTTACCATAAGTATGAGTTTTAGAATTTGCACCTATTCTTAACATTCTCTATTATCAGATATACATACGAGAAAAGAATCACCTTCTCGCCATACATATAACCAATAGCGCGGCAACAACATTTCAACGATTATCAATGTAGTAACTAAGTGGTCACAAATTACTTGCCCATACAAAGGTTTGTTTAACCCAGCTACCAACGATGAGTCATCGATTGAAATATAAAAATTCCTAATTTTCACTCTACTCAATACGAATTTTCTAAATCCGTATTTTATCATTTATAACTCTTCTTGAGTTTACCTTGTACTTTTTCATAGTACCATTTCTTTAGAGCATCGGGCTATAACTTTCCAATCGTTCAACAGATTATTTGTCATTCCATGATTTAATCCGATCACGTTGTGATCTTCTTTTAAAATCGTTTCACAATACGATTTTCCTTACCTTATGGTTGTTTGGTCTTACGATCTTCTTATTCTTCTTTAATCTTGTTATATTATGATTTTATTTACGCTTTTCATTGCATAGACGTTGTCTATTTATCATCACTTTTCATCTCTATTACTGGAGTCAGGTAACTCCTGATCCTCGTCTTTCTATAGCTCTTCGAGATTCTTCTTTGAATCTTCTTGTTTATATTTCAATTCTTCCTTTATGAATTTTCTAAATTCATTTCAACTTCTTTAGGGAAGTTTGAAAAAAATTCGTTTCATAATACTTAGACTTTTATTCAAGTTTATTTCTCGTCATTTTCATCTACATTCATTGAGTCAGATACTTCGTGACCCTCTTTCTCTTTATTATTCTCATATCTCTTCAACATCCTCTTTCAGATAATCCTCTATATTTTCTTTTAAATCTTACACATATCTTTATCTTTTCCTTTACTTAATTATGAATTTTCTAAATTCATATCTTATCACTTAAACTCTATCCGAGTTTATTTCTTACCATCTTCATCATCCTCTCTACAGTTATAGCCTAAGGTACTCTTACCTCAGTTTTATAACCTATCAGCTCTGATACTAACCTGTAACGCCCCCAAATTCGGGTCCCTTGAACCTTGAACCTGGTGCGTCACGGTACTGCACATTATCTCAATAATTACAACTTTGATTTATAAATAATGAACACAACCTCGCTTTGATACCAATTAATGCATCAATTCCTTCTATTCCCGAATCTGCAACCTTTACTATTTGTTATTACATTGTAGATTGTTTTGATCTAATTATACATCAAAAGTTATAAATAATATGCTTCACTTTAATACACTGATTGTAATTATTTATGATAACGGAACCAGATTTAAATATCGTTCTATACATAGTTCACTGACTACACACTTACATAATATCATATTATCGTTCATCTATTATAGCTACACTATGCAAACATCCTCAATCATTAGTTCTTCTTTTCCCTTTGTCTATCCCGAATCCTTCGGTCCGCACTGGTGTAGCTGAAAAGAATTATTTATAGCAAGGGTGAGTAACTACGTTGCCCAACAAGTTTAATAGTTATCACATAGCACATAATTCATATTTAAACATACTTTATTCCTTTCATACTTTGCACTTCTACATGATTCATGCTTCTCATGCTTGACATATATTCATGTCTTATACTTATCATGTTTTGCATTTAAATATGTTTCGTGCTTATCATGTATCTCAAATCATAAATATTGTGAGTTCCTATAACTCAAACAGTTCCAATCATCAAACTAATTCAATATAATTGCATCACCATATAACACATAGTGCACATCTCAATTCATTCGCAAGAAGTTCACATAGCGCATAAAATAAAACTGTCACATAACATATAACAAGTTCAAACATATACAACAAGTTCTGAAAAACTTACCTCAATCCGTAGTTCGTCATCTACATCGTTCACATATAAAATTGCTTCCTTCAATCAATAACCTACATCATCCATAAGGATTTATATAATTAACTTATTAGTTAATCATCACCTCGTAACTTAATCCGACAATTGTCCTTTCGACTTGTACCAACATAAACGTTCCTTCATATCATACTTATAATATTATCATAAAAATATACGATTAACCTTTATTTAGACTCATACGTCGCATATGAACATATTTCAGCTGGTAGAAATCATATCGGTAACTCCCGACTTTACGTTTTTCAATAGCAATTTTTGTCAGAAAAACTCAAGTTATAACATTTTTTGTCAGAAAAACTCAAATATTGAATTGGCCAAATCTCACTCGTCCGAAGTCGAAATACGTTCATCTTCAGGCCAGAGATTTTTTATACCATCTAGTTTCAGTCCCTAAAAGGGCTTAATTTATTTCGATGTTTAAGTAGCCCAAACAAGGCACGGAAAAATCCATACAACGGGTTTAGACAGTTTTTCAGCTTTGGATTGTTTTGGCAAAATCTGTCCCCACAAAAATCTACATCTTTTTTGGAAATTCTAGTTGGAGGTTTTAGGGGACTTCCATATCTAACTCCAGAACTTGGCCACACTCAAAAATTCAAAGTGAGCTACGAGTTATGCTTATTCAAATTTCAGGTTCCGTTTTCCCGAAAAACAATTGTTTTTCGTCGATTAGGATTTGTAGGAAAGCTTTCTTGTTTTCATGATTTTTCCGACATAAAAACATACCTAGCATATATGCTCCATCATAATCATCCTTATACCATAGGATCCCCCATGATTCTGTATATCAACAAGTCTCCCACAACAATCTTACTAAAACGTAATCTAAGCTTAGAAATTAAAGCTATGGTTTTTAAAGTTTTATACCTTGCTAGATTTTCTTTCTTCCTTGTTCTTGCTTAGCTTTGCCTCCTCTTTCATGCTTCCATGGTTACATACCATGTGAAGCATAAACAAAACACATAAGCATGGTAAGGATCTCAAATTTTAAAAACAAATTATCTAAGAAGATTTTTGGATTTAGTATAAGAATTACCTTAAACAAGTTTTTCTTCATTTCCTTTCTTCTTCTTCTTCCTCTTTCTTCTTTCTTCCATGGCAACCCTCCCCCTTTCTCTCTCTCTCTCTCTTCTCAACCGTGTATGGGAGATAGGAAAAGTGAGAAAAAAAGTTGATTTCTCTTCCTTTCCTTTAGTTTTTGTGAGGTTGAGTGGAGAAATAAACAAAAGAAAGAAAAAATAAAGAAAAGGTTGAAATTTTCTTCCATGTGGGACCCACTTGCCACAATTTTCTTTCGCTGTGGGACCCCCTCTCTTCATGTCCGGATCCTCCTCCCATATGTTGGAATCCAGCATATTTCAAACCATGTGGGTCCCGCATTATCACCTCATTTTGCGTACTTAATCCCGTCTTTGACTTTTTGACCCGAAAAATCAAATTTTCATGTTTATAGTCGTTTCCTACTAAAGTCGACGCTCCCAACGTCATGGAATTATCCATTTCTTCAACCGTTGACTTTGACCAAAAAGTCAACCCCGACACATTTTGTGTTTAAAGTCTATTCTTTCTAATATCGACGTTCCGTACCTAACGGAGCAGTCCGCGTTCCAAAAATTCATTCCGAACTCCAAATTTGACTTTTCTCCATAAAAGTCAACTGTTAACTTTGACCAAAAAGTCAACCTTGACATATTTTATTTTAAAGTCTATTCTGACTAATTTCGATGTTCCGCACTCAACCGAACAGTCTCCGTTTCCAAATTCTATTCTAAACTTCAAATCGTAAACTCGCACATATTCATCAACACACGTATATATATATATATATATATAAATATATATATAAATATATATATATATATATCTATATAAATATATATATATATATATATACAATATACACCACATCCTTTACACATGAAAATTTCCAAAGGGAATTCCTTTTATTAACACATCCTTACATGATCCTCTTAGTCATTACATTTTTCTTTCTTCTTGATAATTCCTTCCCTGGAATCACTATTTCCGTAACGTTCATATTCGATTTACTATTAATGTGACGAACGAGAATTTTATAATTTAATTTAAATATTTATTGAGTTGAATAAATATTTTTTGATGATTTCATTGTTGAATTAATTGATTAATTGATGAATTTGTGGTAGATTAATTTAATGTGTTACATTAGTAAAATTGATGTGGAGAATTTTTATATTTAAAGTATGTGTTTAATTGAGTTTATTTGATTAAATGCATTATTTAAATAAGTATAATGTTATTTCTAATTAATTTAATATTAATTAGAGAGTTAATAATTTGTCATTATTAGTAAAGGAGAATTTTAATCATGTGACTATGTGATTTAATGTGATATTATTTTGTTTTATTTAATTGATTTAAATGGGATTATTTGATTGATTAAATATGTGACATGAACTATATTATAAGCTATTTATTAAAATAAACTAGAAGGGAGGATAAATGTGGTTAGCCAAACGAGGCCTTAAGGGGAGTTGGAGTCAGTTAACCCATTATGGGATTAACTGACATCCATATTGCGTCAGTTCTCTAGTACGTGTTTTATTGCCTCAGTTCTAATAACTAAGCCAGAGAGAATACTTGAGAGAAAAAGAGAGAATTTTAAGAAATTGTAGAATTGAGAAGAAAGCTTGACATTATCTTGCATAGTTTAAGCATCTAATTGAAGGTAATTCTTATAATTTAAGTTTTTAATTTACATTCGTGAAGCTCATCCATGAACGTATGTTTTTGAGTTCTCTATATTTTCTGTAATTTGAATTCTATGGTTAAATCTTTAAATAACTTGATGTTAAATGTTAGTAAGCATGTATATATGTATTTTATATGATTTATATATGATTTAGAGTAATTAAATCCATGAAATCATATTTATGTTAGTGTTCTGGAAGTTACAAAGTAGTTACATATGAATATGAACTCTATATATGAAATTGATGTTTGTGTTGCTAGTTAATCGGTTAAATTGATAATTTATTATGTTTATGCATGTAAAAATGAAGAAAACAAGATTTAAACGGATTAATTTGGTGTCATAATGAACCTGTTATGTGTGATTTCATGGAATTTGAAGAAACTTTGTTAAAATGATAAAAACCTCAAATTTTGATTCTTAGATTCATGGTTTATGCGATTTAAGTTGTTAGAATCATGCTAGAAGGCTTGGATAATGATTATATATGAATTATAGTAATTGGGTATGTTTAATTTGACGTAAGAATAACAAGATTAGAAATTTTTGGCCTGTTTCTGTGTTCTTCGCGAACTGCAGAGTCAAAAATTCGAGTTTCTCACCCTGACGAGCTCAATGAGCTGAGTTTCTCGCCATAGCGGGAGCTCGCCCTGGCGAGCTCATTGAACTGAGTTTTCTCGCCCCGGCGAAAAAACTGTGAAGGAATTTCTCGCCCCGGCGAAGTCTCGCCCCAGCGAGAAATTTTGTGAAGGAATTCTCGCCCCGGCGAGCTCAGTGCAGGAAGTGTTAAAATTTTTCTTTCTTTGTAGTTATGTTATGTCACCTTATGCATGTTTAAAACTTAGATTAATATGTTGAACGAATACCAAGACGTTGAGTTTTAGGAATTCTTAAGTATGATATTGCTATGATTAAGTTTACAACTTCGGAAGTGAGATTGATAACCAGAAAACAGTTTAGGTATTAAAATGAAAGTTGGATGTGAATGAATCCTGAAGTGTTTATAAACTGTAAATAATCTTGTTACTGCTTTATAAACCGGATGTATAGGTTGATTAAAAGGACATGAATTTTAATTTGTAATCTACGCACAAGGCAAGTTTTCTACCCTTAATCTTTTATTTCATCGAAAGCAAGTTTACTACTCTAACCTTTTTATTTCGTTGAAAGCAAGTATCTTATCCTTAATTAATTATTTCTAAGCAAGTTCCTGAATTTCATTCTCGTATCATGCAAGCTTCATAATGCTATTACTTACTTGAGCAAGTTCTTAATTCTAGTTCATTCAATTGTATCTTTTGTGAGATTCAGTCTTTGATTCTCGAACATTTATTATATCTTATTGAACCTTGATTGACTAGCGAACCCTTATTGATTCGACTAGTCCATAGTTGATGAGCATTCTAAATTCTAGAAACGTTATTGAAGTAAATCCAAACCAAACTTCCTTTGGTGCGGACTCCGATGTCAAACTGAGATGAACAACCCTTATATAGGGGATTTTATTTACGCGTTAGCGTTAAGATGTTGTGCACATACATGGTACAAAGGGCTGATCCCCCTGAGTACGAGAAGTAAGGTCCATATAGTCTTACGACTGTTAAAGGTTTAAAGTAGAAATACTTGATAACCTGGGACATAGTTCGTGGTCTTAAGACCCTCAGACGTTATTTTGAATCTTGTCTTATATTCTTGACTCAGAAGCTGAATCTTCGTTATTCAATATCCGTTGATTATTTCGCATGTTATTATTATTGTTGTTGTTGTACTTGCTGGGCAATCGTTGCTCACTCTTGCATAATAACATTGCAGCTAAAGTTGAAAGAGTTGACGAGTCATCCACTAGTAAGGGCAAAGGAAAAGCAAACAAGTGATGAAGACTTATTGTATTTGCTTTTATGATGTTTATGTATTAGACTTGATTATGTTTCCGCATTTGATGTTTTATTAAGGTTAGATGACCTGAAATTTATTTACTAATGATGTTGTAACCCTTTAATGGGAGATTTCTATTTTATTTAAGAGTTTTCATTTATATTTGAATGGGTAGTTAGATGTGATGTGATGTATTTGGATAGTGAACACCAAATCCTGTGGAAACGAAGTACCTAGATTTGGGGGTGTCACAATTAACTCTTGCATAACATCTTTCATCTAATAACTTTATCAAATTACCTTAACATATGTGTTATCTTACTACCTCTTTCATTCATCTTCCTTTATTTAGTTCATGGACGAAAATCTATTCTTAACCTAAGTCTCATCTGACTTGTTTCGGCTCATGACTACCTGCTTATTCTCATGTATTAACATCTTCATCAACATATCTCATAAACTTGTACGTAAACTTTATCTTTTAATACTCTTTCATTTTCATCATAATACATTCTATCCTTATATAATCATAATCTTTTATACCTTCATCTCTTCAACTATTATTTCTTATAGTTATCTTTTACCTCCTTTGCCATTCATAATATGTCTATCCTTTGCGTTTAATTCTCTTTATTCACGTTCAACCATAATAACTTATACTTTATTATCAACTAATAGTCTATCGAGTCACTAAAACACCTTGCTTTAATGACCGATCCAACAACATCATTCCATAACTTTCTTAGAACCTCTTGCACCAAAGTCTCTCAACCACATCTGTTCCTCCTGACACATAGATTAGATTAAAATATTTAATCATTCCTCCACTCCCAATCTAGGTTTTAAACTTTAACCTTTCTTTAATCATTCAAGACCTTATTTAAAAGTCTTATAAATATCCGGGATATCATAATAACTGCTTGTAAAAGTATATTTTTACTAATACATACATAAAATAAAAATTATAACCACTAGATTATACCTCTTGTAGTTGCTAGCTTTACTTCCAATCACGTAGTGCTTCGAATGTAATTTTTATCTCACAATATCTCTTAGAATATAAATATAGAGTGTTTTTGCTCTTAAAAATGGTAAGGAATGAATGGACTTAGCTTACTATTTATAGAAAAACATAGTTTCGCTAATTGCACGTTAGGGGCTCGGCTTATTACACTTTAGTACTTGATTAATTGCACCTTAGTCCCTTAAAATATCTACAAATCATCATTACTATTTAAAATATCTTCCACCAGGTGACATCATCTCTGTGTTTCTTTGAGGATGATGTCATGCTTACATTATCTCTTCTCTGATTAGTCGATTCAAGTTCACATGGATTGAGTTACAATTTAGTTAGTCTAACTAGGTTTTCTTTCCCTAGTTTGGTTACACTAACTTGGTATTGTCTAGCTCAGCTCTGATTGGTCAAAACCATTTCACATGGATAGCCATACTTGATCGTGATTGGCCAAAAACTTTTCCCTTGGATTTCTAGTTAAAAACAAGTTTGATTTCAACTATTTAGTATAATACATAAGTTTTAATACGTACTCCTTTCGTATATACTTCGTATAATACTCGTATCTACTCGTATTATACCTCATATTAATCTTGTATCAATCTCATATAATCTTCAGTATAATTCTCATATTATACTATTCTTCGTATTCTTTCTGTATTCGATCCATATACGCCCCGTATTCGTCTCATATTTGCGAATATATAACCTCGGACCCTAAAACTAATAAAAATTTTATTGGCCGAAATACATCGACTGTCCTTAAAAACGTTATTCAGGAATATGAAATTTTAAAATTCGGAGAATATTTCTCGAATGAATAGTTCTCGAATATGCGGATGTTTGAGAATGCTGGTATTCTTCGCTATATTCAGCTGTGCCAGGACTTTCGCATTCAGCAGGACCATGATGTCCTTACTTTACTACTCTCTCGTTGGTGCTCTTCTACCTGCACATTTATTACTACTTAGGGGGAATTCACCCCTACTCTATAGGACGTTTATGCCATCTACCAGTAAATTTCTTTTTTCATTCTATCTTTTATGAATTTTACTTCTCTTTTAAGCTATGCACTTATTCTAATTTATATCTTGTAGCCTTCCTACTGTCGCCTCCATTTCATGCGGTCCGTCCAGTTTATCTTCTAGGGATACTGAGTGCATAATATATCTAACAGAAGATTTCAGGCAAGCCTCCAGCTATACCTCGCGATTTCAAGGTGAGAAGCTCCTTCTTGACTTCGAAACTCCCAATCGACAAAAAACTTTTGGCTTTCCTAGGTACGTTATTTCTTAGAGACTATAAGACGGGTCATTGGGATAGTTCAATTCACAGTGAGTCAATTCTTGCTCTTCGTGGAGAACAATGCCCTTTCCCACGAGCTGCCTACTTGATCATATAGCTATCTCACTTCATTTTCCCTAGCTCACCAGTAGATGGTTCTTCGGCTCGTATATTCAGTTTGGTTGCTCTATTAGCTCGTGATTTGTAGGTTCCCCTTGCTCCTCTCTTTTGGGGGACTTTGTATCACCATTTAGACGAAGTTGTCCTTGTTATGAAGGAATCTGTTGGAAGGTATCCATTTCTAACTTTATTCATTCCCGTAATAATAATCTTTTCATACTGCATTTCTCTTCCACTTATCAATATTTTCCCATTTGTTTAGGTACGACATGACTTGCTTTATTCCAGTCTCCTTTTTTCAAATCTTCCTTTTTGAATACTTTTAAGGCCATTCTACCTCCTTCCACTTCTCCAAGAAGAAGAAAAAACTTCCACCGCCTTTTATATCACCAATGTTGTTCCTCATACCTCCCGTTGGATTGATCATAGGGTTTTTTTCGAACTTACGACTCTACATTGACGATTTATCATCTTTCATTGCTCGTCCTTACACCAGAGTCCCAGAGGGTGGTCTTCTTCCTCACTTCTATAGGAAAAAATTCCACTCCTTCCCGAGCATCGACAGTTTATAGGGTCATCACTCTCTTGGTTCCTGTTTCTTTGAGCCGCTGAGTTTCCCTACTTTGTTGAGAACGATGAGCTCAGCGCCGTCCTTTATTCACCTTAGAGAGTCATGCGACAATTCGACTTTGATCAGCGCCGACCTTTCAGCTATTCTTGCCATGTGGATTATGAGAGGGCACTTGATAACTTTGTCCCAGTATCCAGCTCATTTGTATGAGAGCTTCTAAGACTACCTACTGCTCATGACCCTCTCCCCTTCGTCATTCCTAATGCTTCTCGAGAGGGACGTTATGCTGTTAGTGAGCGTAACTTCTAGCTTGTCAACCTCAAAATGTGGCAAGATGATATTATGATCTACTCATTGCCGATTTTTCCTCATAAACATCTCCGAACATCATTTAACATTGTCGGGAGCTTTATACATTGCACACGCGCATGACCGGCGCCTACCGTTTGCACCATAGACCTAAAAACGGTCAATTTCAAAATTTCTCCAAGTGGTAAATTTCAATTCTAATTAATGGAAGTTGTAGGTCTATCTCTAAGCTTTCCGGATCATCTTGAATCGCCCTAATCCGAGTCCGTATGAGAAAGTTATGGCCATTTCCCCAACGGACGTCGAAGCTGAGTCGGGCAGCGCACACGCGGGCGGACGGCACCAGGCGTGCGGCCAGCGGCAGCGCGCGCGCGCTGGCACGCGGGACCTTGGTGCGGGCGCGAGGGTGGCGTGCTGGCCCTTGCCAAACATCGCGATTTTGACCCTCCTTCACTCCAATCCTCATAACTTCTTCTCTAGACGTTCAAATTGGTCCGTTCTGGACTCTATGGACTCCTAAGATATAGAGCTATAACATATCAAAAATTCAGAGCTACCCACTAATATTAACATGGTCAAATCTTAGGCCAAAGTATCAACTCATGCTCTATTTTTGGTGTTCTTGGTGTTCTTCACTAAAATCATCACCAAATCTTCATTTTTACACCTTTTTTCTCGATTCGAGTTGGGTTAACTTTGTAACCCATGGAACTACAATACCATAACAGCAAATAAATGAAATACACACGAAATCATAGTTACATAGTCCTCTAAAATTCGTCTGAATGTTCATATTGTCCAAAAATGTCCAAAATGTTCATGTTCTTCATGTTCTTCATCCTCCTTAAGTATAGGTACGGATTTTCTTCATTTTTTGTTCCAATTTAATGTTATTAATGGCTTATAAAGTCTCTTGGCAACATTATTAAGCAACCCCAACCAACAACAATAACAAAAATCGCAAGAAAACTCAAAACCCATCACAAAAGCTTGAAAAGCTTAAAAACTTAACAATGGAGGAAATGGAAGAGAGATGGTTTGAGGGTTGTGATTTACCTTTGTAAATCATTTGTGGATGTTAAGAAGCTTGCTTGGAGCTTGGTTGGCTTGAGTCTTCTTGGCTTTGGCTCCTCTTCTCTTCTTCCTTCTTCCTCCCTAACCCCTCTCTTCTTCTCTTCTTCTTCCGATGGTTCTTCTTCTTCTTCTTCTTCTTCTTCCTTCTATGCAGTTTTCTTTCTTCACTCTCTCTTCTCTATTTGCAATAATCTAAAGTTTGAGATGAGGAAGAGAGGAGATGAAGTCGGATAGATAGCATAGGAGGGTGAAATGGTTTTACAAAACCAAGCTCCTTGAAAATGATTTTGATGAGCATGTCTTCTAACTTGGCTTCTCTATGCACATAGTGTTTAGCATAAGGCCACTCTTGGCCGACACTCCCTCCTTGGCTAAATTCCTATTGGTTAGCATGTCTCCTACTTAATTCCTATTGGTTCATGGAGTTTGGTTGCTTCCCAATTATGCAACACACAAAAATTAATACACCCAATTAGTCTCTTCCATACCCGAATACTCCCACTTTTCTACCAAATTTGCTCAATAACTCTACCCAAAATTAAAATGGGTACTTCCATAAATTATTGGGATACGTAAAAATAATAAACCCGGGGTTTGCTCATTTATTCGGATAACCCACGTTAAATATTTTGGATACGGATAAAATCATGTATCAGCTCAAATAAAATTTCGGACGCTCGGAAAAATTATTCCTTCGCATACATGTCTTAACGAAATTAATAGTAATCGAAAAAGACTTAAAAATATTTTGGGCGTGAATAGTGCCTCGGTAAACGTGCCCCGTGAATAGTGTGATAGGTCTCCAAATCATTTTAGTTTATTTTGATGATAACAAAGTAAGGATTAAAAGGTTAGAATCCTCTCTATAGGATTTTTTTATGTATTATTTATTTTGACCAAAAATATTTTTCATCCTAAAAATTGAATTCATTGTTCTTGACCTTGATAATTTAAATATCAAGTGTTAATGAAATTAATTCATATATTAACATTTCCTAAGGCAAGGAGATTCCTATTAATTTTTTAAATAATTTCGTAAATTCTTTTCGGGCAAAAAGAAAAATTACTAATATATATATATATATATATATATATATATATATACCATATATGTATATATGCATGTGTGTGTGTGCACAAGTGGGCTAAACATTTAAATATATGTACTGTGTGTGCATGACCGTGTGTATGTGTGTGTGGCATGCCCATGAGAAAGAAATTAATACCAAGGCTCAAAAGCCTTGGTGACTTAATTCATGCCTTGACCGAATGAGCTGGATTTGCATATATGCCCAAGTAAAACGAAAATGGCTTAGCCTTAATGTCTTGACCGAATATACTGCCTTTGTTATATTTAATAGTTTGCATAGGCTTGTCAGTTTACAAAATCTCTTGGCAAATCCGTGTGATTCAAAATGATCCAAGCCCTTCAATTTTTATCATGCAAATCTGGATCATTAATTTCAAAATTACCTTTTTGCCCTAACCTCCAAAATCCTATAAATAGGAAAACTTTTCTTCACTTCTAATTTACCAATTTCAAAAGAATAGAAAAGCTTATATTCTCCTTGCCTACATTGTCTCTACAACAAAAATCTTTCAGTCTCTCTTCTATCAAAAATATTATTTTCTAAAGAAGAGAAAATTGGTCACAAGTATTGTTGATATAAGTTATCAAATTGTTGTATTTACATTATTTCATACTTGTTAGAAATTATAGATATATCAAATATAAAATTGTTATACACATTTATATTTATATATATATATATATATATATATATTTCATCTATTCTTATCAGTTTAAGGACCAACTGTAGATACCAATATTTAGAAATATTCCTTAAACAAGAATATTATCTAAACGGTGTTTGAAGTTCTAAGTGATCCTTATTGATATAAGTTATTTATATAAATATCGTAAAATAGATCATCTGTAGATACCGATATTTGGAAGTATTCTTTAAATAAGAATATTATCTGAACGGTGTTTGAAGTTCTAAGTGATCTATCGAAAATATTTATATAAATATAAGGTGTGGACCTTTAAATTTGGTCAGTTATAGATACCGATATTTGGAAATATTCCTTAAACAAGAATATTATCTGAATGGTGTTTGAAGTTCTAAGCGACCCTATTTAATATTCACACAATAGATAAAATATCAAGTATTGCTTAACTAATTTATTTATTATACTTGATATCTGTCATTACAAGTATTTGATCTTATATTCATATTTATATAATACTTGTTGCATTGATTAAATTGTTATATCTGTCTATATCCATAGAAACACATTCTTTATTATAAAGAATATATATTTCTTTATAAACGAGCATTAACATTATATATCTGCTTACACAGAAGTACATTCCACAAATATATAAAAGTCATTGGACTCTTATATAAATTACTTGATCTTTAATTGTATCTGCTTATTCAAGAAGCATATTACTCAAACTCATTTGTAAAAAGAAAAAGGGTAGAGTTAGTTTATTTTATGTACCTGTGAGAAAGACTTGTAATTCTTTGTCCAAGACCAGAGTCTTAGAGAGGTCAGCTGGGAGTTGGGTCTCTAGTGAAATTGTGAGGAAAGAAGAGACTGTTATTTCAAGACTAGATCATAGAATAGAACTAAACTCAAAAGAAAAGGCGCAACTAAGCTTGAGGAGGGAGCTGAGAGCTTGCTGTCCAAGATAAGTTAGTTGTGGATAGTTGTTAGTTTATCTTTAAAACTTTGTAAAGGCTTCTCCGCCTGTTGAAGGAGTATTTATTACTGGGAGTAATAGGATCTCAAGTCCTGAAGAGGAGCTTGAGACTGGACGTAGCAACATACCCGTGATGTATGTTGTGAACCAGATAAATCTCTGTGCATTGTGTGATTGAATTTTTACTGTCTTTTATATTATATTTTTAACACTGCAACTTAATCTACTAAAAATTCTAAAAGGCTTAAGATAATTTTTTAACCGGTGATAATCTATTCAACCCCCCTTCTAGATTATTATTGGACTATCAATTGGTATCAGAGCGGTGCTTTTTAACTTGTTTGTTAAGTGATTACAGACATATCTAAAAGTAGATCCATCTATGGCCTACAATGCTACTGGTTGCGGAGAAGGACTATCAATGTCCAGACCTCCACTATTTGATGGCACTAACTTTGCAACCTGGAAAAACAGATTCAAAATCTATGCCAAATCACAAAGAATCAAAGTATGGATGGCAATAGAGCGAGGTGTCAAAATTCCCACAAAAATTGAAGGTGAAAAGATTGTTGAGAAAGATATTTAGGAATTCACCACTGAAGATGAAGAGGCTATGAATATAGCTTCCAGAGCCGAACAAGTGCTAACTAGTGCTCTCATTGAAAAAGAGTACAAAAGAGTTAGCAATTACAAGAATGCAAAAGAAATCTGGGAAAAACTGATTGTTACTTATGAAGGAACCAATCATATCAAAGAAACCAAAAAAGATGCTCTAATCCAAGAGTATGAGAGTTTCAAACTGGAAGAAGGTGAAAAAATCATTGATATGGAAACACGTTTTTCCAGAATCATTGATGAGCTGGAACAACTCGGAAAAGCATACACAACAAATGAGAAAACACAGAAGAATTCTCAAAGCCCTTCCATCTATATGGAAAATGAAGGTTATAGCCATCAAAGAAATGCAAGATCTAACTGTTTATCCCCTTGACAGCCTCATTGGCAATCTTCGTGCCCACGAAGTCGACATGATCGTCAAAAAGGCAGGATCAGATACAGATCTCAAGAAGAAAGGAATCGCCTTCAAAGCTCTTTTTGTAGATCAAGAAAGCGATGATGAAGAGATAGATGAAGAACTCTTGAGTTTAGATAATAATGAAGTTGCTTTATTATCAAGACAACTCAGGAGAGTGATCCAGAGTAAAGCCATAAAATATGGCAAAGGCTTTATGAAAACAAACAACAACTTCAACAACTTCAAAGGGAAACAAGCCTTTAAGCCAAGATCGCAAGGAGGAAACTTCAAGTCAAACAACAACAACTTCAAAGGTGTCAGTTATAATGAAAATTCAAACACATGCTTTGAATGTAACCAGTCTGGACACTTCAAAAAGGACTGTCCAAAACTAACAAACAACAAAGTGCTAGTAGCTGAGGAAGGCTGAGATCTAAGCGACGAAGAAGCAACTGCCGAACAAACCGAAGAAATTGCAAACCTTTGTTTAATGGCAGATAATGACTCATCACCAAGGTCCGAGGTAAATTCTGAACATCAATTACCTAGTACTTCATTTGTCACCCATTCATTAGATAATATAAATGAAGAACATCATGAACTACAAGAAGCATATAATTATTTATGTTAAGATAATGAAATAATTAAGGAAGATTTTATTAAACTTAAAATTTCATTTGAAAAATTAATTAAGACCAATAGAAATCTTGAAATAGAAAACTCAAGTTTGATTATTGTTAATGAAAGTTTAAAAGAAGAAAAAGAGAAACTAGAAAATGATTCTTCAAAAAATCTATCTCTAAAAGAAGAATTAGAAAAATTAAGAAAAATAAACAGAGATCTTGAGATAGAAAATTCAACACTTATTATTTCTATTGAAAATCTTGAAATTGAGAATTCAACACTTGTTGTAGTCAATGAAGATACTCAAATTCAAAATCAAATGTTAAATGAGGATATTAAAAATCTCATGCTTGAAAACTCATCTCTAAAAATAAAATTAAAAACCCAAAATGAAGATTCTTCTTTATTAGATCAAATCAAAATACTAACCGAAGAACGTGACGATTTAAATACTACAATTCTTAAATTCACAAAAGGAAAGGAAAATCTTGATGTCATGCTTAATCAACAAAGATGTGGATTTAACAAAGAAGGACTGGGATATATTGGAGAATCAAGTAAAACAAAAGGTAAAGGGCTCTATCATGTTAAAAGTACAGAAAAAGATCATATATCTCCCTTCACTAAATGTTCTTACTGTAATAGAAATGGTCATTCTATTTATACATGCAATGCTAAAAATGGAAGCTATAAAGGAAAAATGATTTGGGTACCAAAAAGAACTTACACTGCACCTATTGTTGTAAAGAATACAAGAAAAGAGCTTTATAATGAAAGATCCTACAAAAACTATCATCAAAGTTTTTCAGGTAAAGTAAATTATACATCCTATAGATCTGGCATTCATAGAATGCATGTATCTAATAAAAATGATTATCCTGTACCCAGTTTTGTAAGGGAAAACTCAAATGTTCCTCATACAAAATGGAAAACTCACCCGAAGGACCCTTCTTATTAAAGGGTACCAAGTCGTGAAAATAATGTATGTTGCAGGTATGTCTAGCAGCTGATTCTAGTAAAAGTAAGTGGTACCTTGATAGTGGTTGTTCAAGACACATGACAGGAGACAAATCAAAATTGATCAACATACAAGCTACAAACTATGGTGAGGTAACCTTTGGAGATAATAACAAAGGTAAAGTAATTGGAATTGGAAGCGTTGGTAATAAACACATAATAATTTCCAACGTACAATTAGTCACAGGACTCAGGTACAATCTTCTATCCATTAGTCAACTATGTGATAGTGGTTTTAGAATATCTTTTAGTCCTCATAACTGTTCAATATTTGATCAATCTAGTAAACTGATTTTATCATGTCCTAGAAGTCAAAATGTGTACACGTGTGACCTAGATGCATATTCTCACCTAGACAATGTGTGTCTTGTATCTGCAAATGATGATCCATGGCTTTGGCATCGCAGGTTAGGACACATTAACATGAAGCTAATAAATAACATCTCGTCTAAAGAACATGTCCGTGGTCTTCCAAAACTCAAGTTTCTAAAAGATCATATCTATGAAGCTTATTAATTAGGAAAACAAATACATGCATCTCATAAACCAAAATTCATTGTGTCAACTTCTAGACCCTTAGAACTCTTGCATATGGACCTAGTAGGACCTATTCCTAAACATAGCATGGGTGGTGCTGTCTATATTCTAGTTTTGGTTGATGATTATTCTCGATTCACATGGGTAGATTTTCTGAAATTTAAAAATGAAGCTATAAGCTCTTTCACTACTTTATGTAAGAAAATTCAAAATCAACAGGGAAGCTCTATTGTTTATATTCGATCTGATCACGGAAGAGAATTTGATAATTCTGATTTTATTATGTTCTGTGATGAGCACGGTATAAGCCATAATTTTTCTACTCCTTACACACCACAGTCAAATGGTGTAGTTGAAAGGAAAAATCGTACTTTACAAGAAATGGCTAATACCATGTTAAATGAATATCGTCTTCCTAAATATTTTTGGGCTGAAGCAGTGGCAACATCCTGTTACATTAGACAGAGTTTTATTAAGACCTATTTTGCTCAAAACTCCTTATGAGTTGTATGACAAAAGAACTCCAAAAATAAACTATTTGCGTGTCTTTGGGAGTAAATGTTTTATTCTAAATACTAAAGGACATCACGTAAAATTTGATCCAAAATCTGATGAAGGAATATTTTTGGGATACTCTCTTAACAGTAAAGCTTACAGGGTTTTCAACAAGAAGAGTCTAGTTGTTGAAGAATCAATGAATGTAACTTTTGATGAATCTAAACCTCCTCCCAAATATAAAGAGTTAGTTGACAGTGATGTTGTCATTGAAGATATTCTCAGAAATATGGAGAAACTAAAAATAGATAATGAGTCTCCACCTGTCAATGTTAATCCTCTTGAAAATCCCAATCCTCAGTTAAAAGACTTACCTAAAGACTCACTTGTCATTAAAAACCATCCTTTAGATAATGTAATTGGTGATCTCAATAAAGGAATTCTTACTAGATCACAAGCACACAACATGGTTAGTCACTCATCTTTCTTATCTCAAATAGAACCTAAGAATATAAAAGATGCTTTGGTAGATGAAGATTGGATAATTTCCATGCAAGAAGAACTTGAACAATTCACCAGAAACAAAGTCTGGGAATTAATACCAAAACCCAAAGATACTTCCATTATTGGGACTCGATGGGTTTTTCGTAACAAGTTAGATGAAAGTGGAACTGTCATACGTAACAAGGCAAGACTAGTTGCACAAGGGTATAACCAACTTGAAGGAATTGATTATGATGAAACCTATGCTCCTGTTGCTAGAATTGAGTCTATACGTATGTTATTAGGCTTTGCATGCCATAAAGATTTTAAACTGTTTCAAATGGATGTCAAATCTGCCTTTTTAAATGGTGTTATTGAAGAAGAAGTTTATGTTAAACAACCTCCTGGTTTTGAAGATTTTGATCATCCTGAATATATTTTTAAATTGCATAAAGCTTTATATGGTTTAAAACAAGCCCCAGGGCTTGGTATGAACGGTTAAGTAAATTTCTACTTGAAAAGGATTTTAAAAGAGGTACCGTTGATACTAAATTATTTACTAAATATAAAAATGATAATATTCTTATTATTCAAATCTATGTTGATGACATCATTTTTGGTTCTACTGATATTACTATGTGCAATGATTTTTCTGAAAATATGAGTAAGGAATTTGAAATGAGCATGATGGGAGAATTAAGTTTCTTCCTAGGATTGCAAATCTAGCAAAGTGAAAAAGGTATTCATATTTCTCAATCCAAATACTGCAAAGAAATGATTAAGAAATTTGGTCTAGAATCTGCAAAACCTCTTAATACTCCTATGTCAACCACTGATAAATTAACTGCTGATGAAAATGGTAAAAATGTTGACACAAAGAAGTATAGAGGAATGATTGGAAGTCTATTGTATATCACTGCTAGTAGACCTGATATTATGTTCAGTGTCTGTAAATGTGCCAGATTTCAAGCAGATCCTAAAGAATTACACTTGATAGTAGTAAAACGAATATTTCGATATCTTAAGGGGACTACCGACTTAGGTCTATGGTACCCAAAAGGTCAACCATTTGATCTTGTGTGTTTTTCAGATTTTGACTATGCCGGTCATTATGTTGATCGAAAAAGCACTAGTGGCACGTGTCAGTTTCTCGGTGGATGTCTAGTTTCTTGGTTTTCTAAGAAACAAAACTCAGTATCTATTTCTACCACCGAAGCCAAATATATCGCTGCTGCACGTTGTTGTGCACAGATATTGTGGATGAAACAGACTCTCGCTCACTATAATATAAAATTTAATTGTGTCTCTATCTTATGTGATAATACAAGCACTATAAATTTAAGTAAAAATACTGTATTACATGCTAGATCAAAACACATAGATATCAGACATCATTTCTTACGTGATCATGTAAACAGTGGCAATATTAAATTAGAACACATTGATACAGAATTAAATATTGCTGATATTTTTACTAAGCCTTTGAGTAGTGATAGATTCTGTAAATTGCGTATAAATTTAGGAATGCTAGATCTCTCTTCATAAACAATTGCTTGTTTAATATCTACTTGGTAATATGTAATTATGTAATTTTTTTTATATACTATTTCTGACTTCAATTTCAATATTTAATCATTTTTTTTGTTTCTGTAAAATGTTATTATTCTTTTAAATATAATAATATAATATTTTTTTTATATTCTTGTGTTTATTAATATACTTAAAAATTTATAATATATAATATATAGTATTCTTAATTTTCTTATATATATATATATATATATATATATATATATATATATATATATATATATATATATATATATATATATATATATCTGAATTAATCTAAGCTGTTGATCTAAAGGAACCATCTAACGGACGATTTCAGATCCATCCATGTGCCTAAGCTTCAACCAATCAGCAGCCACCTAAGCAAATCACAGGGATTAAGCATGGAGAACGTCCGATCATAATAAAGAAGCACAAATTCATCCCAGTCGTCGGATTAAGGTCAACCGGTCAGCCCAATTTTTTTTAAACTCAGATTTGATCGCAACCATTGATCAATTTTAAGATCAATTCGCAGCCATTGGATCATTTGCTTAACCCTAAATATAAATATCTAAAATTCTTTTTTAATCTCATTTTCATTTCTCCCTTTCTCTCTCTTCCGCCGCGTCTGTTCTCTCTCACCCTAAACTCTCTCAAACCCTAAGCTTCTTTTTCAATCAAATCTATGTTCTACACTCTGTTCTTGCGAAATCTATACCGATCAATCGAATCTATATCATCGATTTCATACTTCCACCAATTAATTTTTCCCAAAATATGATTTTTTTTAAAAAAACTAAAAACCCTAGAAATTTCTCAACTAAAATAAGTCGTTCTAATTTGATTTTCAAAAATCTACATTAATTAATCGATTCTACATCTCTGAATCTCCACCTCATTTTGTTTAAATGTTTTCATGTTACAGATCTGAGATTTTTCTTCATCTATATATTTTTTTCAAAAAAAAATATGAATGTTTTCACAGATTATTCAAATGTTCTTCAAAGATGTTTTGGGTGTGTTAAATCACAAATCTTTTACCCTAAAAAAAATATTTCTTCATATGATTTATTATATATATATATATATCCCCACTATTTCATCAGACTTTGGTATTGCATGTGTTAGTAAAGAATATATTATGGAGTGTCTGAGAAGCTCCTTGACGAACGACCAGTGAAGAATGAAATTGAAAAGCTACACACACAATCTAAATATGAAAATAAGGCTATGCTAAGGTACACTCTGAAATATTAACTCTAATCTCCTCTTATGCATATTGGTATAATGTGATGGGACTGAATAAAATTTACTTCCCATCCTTTCTATACATATTTGATTGTTGGGTTTGACTACTGATGGTCAAGAAATATACGTGTTGATTCTCCTTCTATGTGCTAGAACTATTTTTTTTACTTTGCATGCATCAAGACTGAATATTTTTTTGCTGAGTATTTCTTAAAAAAAAAGAAAGGTGTATATTTTTCTCTTATACTACTATGATACTCCTTTTTCAAATCTCTAGCCGTCTGTATTTAGATATTGTCATGAGTATCTGCTACTCCTTTTTCGCCCATATCAGAAATCACTGCAGCATTCATAGGCTATTAAATTTCTTTTGATTAGACATTTATCCATTTTTCTGTCTCTCTAAATGGTTGTGTTGTAATAAATGTTTGTTGGTCGTGGTTATGACCAATTTTCTGCTTATTTGCTTCATATGATAAGACTTGTATCGCTGAAACTCTGTGTTTGCCAAACTGATATTTTTTCTTTCTCTCTCCGTTGACTTTGACTTTACCATAAAATTACATCTTGTCTTTGGTTTATCTACCTGGGAGATTTTTTTTTCAAGAGTATTTAATAGAAGTGATAGTATTTCGGCTACAAATCTTTTCTCCTCTAAGGCTATACTACAATCTCAATGATGACTTGTTTGCTCTATATTCATTTAGTTTGTATGCTCAATGAGTGCCTACACTACTCATTTACTGAACTCATATTTATGTACCACTATAAATTAATGGTTTCTTTACTAAGTTGTATACTAAACCTACCTCTAAAAACTGCACAATTCACAGTTTCATTGGTCTATTTCCTTGTTTGCATTATATTCTTCTATCATGGACCTAGTTTTCTCATCTAAAAGAAAGAAAACATCACTAAGCTCTGAGATACATCCTGATACTTATAAACCCATATTAGTTACTCAATCTGCTCAAGTTAAGTATAAGCATATGAGACATAATTTCATCCCAGGTATAGGAACCTCTTTCCATAGCTTTCCTGAGGTACCTGAATTTTTTAAACATATAGGATGGGAGTGTCTTGTCATTTTTCTTGAGAAACATATATTTCCTACACTTGTCGCAGAATTTTACTCTCACATGACTTTCCTAAAAGACTCAAACAATCTTTTAACTGGTATCTGCACTAGTATACAAGGTCAAGAGTATATCATTGATGAATTACTCATTTTACATGCATTAAACCTGCCAACATGCATGTTAGATTTGCCAAGAATCAATGAGTATACTCACCCCATAAGCATGACTACAAGTAATTGCATCACTTTCAAGCATAACTTGTCCACTGTCACTGATCAACTTGTACCTGCACAAGTATTTGATTTTCCTTCTAAGATTGGTCTGGAATTTCTGACACCACTTTGTCAATTCATGGGAAAACTTTTT
Organism: Aralia elata; assembly: GCA_034770075.1. Taxonomy (NCBI): domain Eukaryota; kingdom Viridiplantae; phylum Streptophyta; class Magnoliopsida; order Apiales; family Araliaceae; genus Aralia; species Aralia elata. The sequence continues at coordinate 8,401,746 of CM068381.1, forward strand.
CGTCAAAATGTTATGCCTGTTCGAGAAGATAAACTTCTACATCCTTTTGATCTCGAACTCATGAAATGTCTTTTGAATAAATGCATGCCTTATAATCTTCCGTACTTATTATTGACATCCTTTGAGTTTTGTTTTCATAACAACTATTTGGGCTATGGTCTTCTTCTGACTTCTGTGTTTAAACACCTTGGGATCAACCTTCTCGATCAAAAAGGCCAAATTGTGCAAAATAGTAATATAGTCTCTCATCTAACTCTCCTACCCAAAACTTTATTTGAAGCCAATCCAAACCAAACCTCTTTTAGTGCGGACCCTTATAGCAAAGCTGAGATGAACAACCCTTATATAGGGGATTATATTATGCAATAGCGTTAAAATGTTTGTGCGCAATACATTGTACAAAGGGCTGATCCCCTAGAGTACGAGACGGAAAGTCCATAGTTTATAAGACTGTTAAAGGTTACGGTAGAAATACTTGTTAACCTAGGACATAGTTCGAGGTCTTATGACCCTCAGTTACACTTTTAATCTTGAAATCTATATTCAGTTCTTGAGCCAAGTTTTTCACTAAGCTTTCAGACCTTGATTTGATTTTGATTGATTTCAGAAAAACTATTACTCCTCAGTTAATCTATTCCATTGATCGTTTAATTGTTATTGTTATCATACTTGTGGGCAATTGTTTGCTCACCCTTGCATAAAACATTGCAGCTAAGATTGAGAAGCTGGATGAGCCATCCACTAGTAAAGGCAAAGGCAAGATGCAAAAGTAGCTGGCGAACTGTTATTTATTTAACGTTTTATTGTAATAAGACTTATTTGGTATCTGCTTTTAGTTCCACATTGATGTAATAAAGGTTAGATGACCTGAGATTTATTTGTTTAAGAGATTTAAGTTGTAATCCTCTGTGGGAAGATGTTTTTATTCAGTTAATGGTAATGTCCTTTAATATGGATAGTTAGTCATGAATGAATGGAATAGTGAACACCAAATCCGAGGGTTTGAAGTATCCGGATTTGGGGGTGTCACAGATTAAGGTTACACACTCTTGCATAAGAATTGTGAAGAGTACTTACAATTTTTATAGAGATAGAAACTAGGGTTTTGCCAACACCCATCTTATTGAACAAGTATTATTCCTTGGTGGATCACCTCTAGAGGCCAAACACTTGGGTGGCTAACGTTGATCAAAGGAAGGAATTTAAACGGTGAAATTCAAGGAGAACCCGAATGAATTGGAGGTGAACTTGTACATGAGAAAGCTAGAATTCTACAAGGGTATAATTCTTATTCTCCATTTCTTTCGTTTAATTAATAATTGTGCATAAAGAAAGATTATGGTGATGGTTTGTATAAAATTTTAAAATCTGATTTTATTGCTCTTCCGCTTTATTTATGTAATTTGATTGCATGTTCGCGTTATACAAACCTAACAGTCGTATCAAGAACCAAACTTTATGCGAATTATTAATTGTTTTGATTTTGTGTATACATTGATATATGTTTAGAACAATTTAATTGGGCATAACTGTTTGTGTAAAATTATTTTATTTTTTATTAAAAAAAAAGAAAATAAAAAAGAACGTTGGTCAAAATCAACGGTTAAACGTTGACCGTTGACTGGTCAACTGTTGATTGGTCAACTGATAACGTGGCACTGATTGCTGATGTGGCACATGCTACTGATGTGGCGCTGACTGGTCAACTGTTGACTGCTGACGTGTCGCTGACTGGTCAACCTTTAAAAATGATATAATTAATTTGGGGCTAGAGGGTTTTGAACCCTTGGCCTATTAAACATATGTTGGAAGCCTTACCACTAAACCAGAGTCACTTTGGATTATGAATCAAATTGTTTAATATTTAAACTATATAATTTTGGGTTTGAAGTTTGACTTAAATGTATGTTTGATTATTTCTTTTAAAGGTTTATGATCAAGGGTTGACCTCAATTTTTTTTATTTTTTTATTTTTTTATTTTTGTAAATTAAAATAAAGAAAGTTATTTTGATTTAAAATTTGATTAAAAAATAAAGGAGTTTATTTTTATTCAAAATTGGATAAATTAAAATAAAAGAGTTTATTTTGATTTGGAATAGGATTAAAATAAAGAAGTTTATTTTAATTGGAATTGGATTTTATGATAACTAATTAGAGTTAGAATTTGATTCCATGATAACTAATTGCAGTTGAAATTGGATTTTATACTAACTAATATTGCCCATTAAATGATATCAATGTATATATGGAATGGTTTTATTATTCATGAGATGAATGTTATTTATTGATGCATATGGAGATATGTATTGAAAGTACTATGCACACAAGCCAATCATATTTGATATGATATAGCATATACTTTGTAATCTTATTCGTTTGTTAAAGACATTTTATTTTATCTACATGGTGCTGTTATATTAAATGTGATAAACCCATAGTTTTGAGCAATACTTTTAGAATCATGATGGTGATCATGCTAATGAGATCAAAATTCTAGATAGCTCACAAACTAAAAGCGTTCCTAATCGATGGATTACTAAAAAGGGGATTAGTGAATCCGGATAGATTAGTACATACGTTGATTGCTCTTATGAAGAGGATGATTGATCTCATAATCATTTGTGTGGAGACACTAAAACAAGTATGTAGGTACTTATTAGAGAATAAGTTCACTAAACGTGGCTCGCTAAGGAATACCTAATGGAGTTTTACTCGCTTGTCAATAGAAATTCCTCTAGTGATAGTAGTACAAGTGATCCTTGGACTTGAGATCGTCATAGTATCTTGTGTGTGATGAGTTATACTTTAACATGTCCCTTAAGACTCTTAGGGTATATCAAAGGGTAAGATTAGATATAATAAGTTGTACATGGAGATAGGTGAATGGTCAACAAAGAATCTACCACTTCTAGTAAAAGGAGTGAATGTCCTATGTGATTTGATAAATGACAACTCAAAAGTCTTTGGCCAAAGTAGAATGAAATTAGAAAGGAGTTTCTAATTTGCATTAATCAGAGTTGTGCATTTGAGAATCGAAATACATATAATTAAATAAAATAAGACTTGACAGTAATTTCATGTCTTATATTTAATTGGGACATTGTATAGTAGAAGGATTGAATTGTACGGTAACTATGCACTGAAAGGTTCTTTTGTGATTAATATTGAAATCTATATTATTTGAAAAGTCGTTGATCGCTAAGGGGGCTTACCCTTATTGTAGAATAAATATTATTTATTTAAATAAATTAAATAGTTTAATTTATTTATTTAAATAAGATTAGAATTGTTCTATTTTGATTTATGCACAACCGGTTTAATATGGAGAACCTAAAGGGTCACACCGCAAAAGAAAAATATTTGTTTAAAAAGTAAATGGCATAATTGTAATAATAAGTTAAGTGTATTTAATTTAATCTATGGAGATAGAATAAATTAAATAGCTTAATATTAATTATTTAATATTTTAGAAATATTAAATATAAATTAATAAGAGGAGTCTTATTATTATTATTACTATTATTATTATTTAGTTCCTAAAAGGGTTTGGGAATTAATTAATAAAAGTACTCTCATAAATTCCTAATTGGATTAGGAGTTTAATTAATTAAAGGAGTTTAATTAAAATAAAAACCCTAATCCTAAATAGTTTAGGAGGGTTCCCTATATCTATAAATAAGAGGAGTCTTATCATGATTTATGGTTAGACAGTTACACACTCTTCCATAAGAATTGGAGAGAGAGAGAGAGAGTACTTGCAATTTCTATAGAGATAGAAACTAGGGTTTTGCCAACACCCAACTTCTTGAATACTTATTCTTCCTTGGTGGATCACCTCTAGAGGCCAAACACTTGGGTGGCTAACGTTGATCAAAGGAAGGAATCTCATCGGTGGAATTCAAGGAGAACGCGAAGGAATTGGAGGTGAACTTGTACTTGAGGAAGCTTTGATTCACGAGGGTATAATTCTATATCTCTATCTCTTTCGTTTATTTGATAATTGATCACAAGGATGATCATGGTGATGGTTTGTATGAAAAAGTTTAAAATCCGTTTTATTGCTCTTCTGCACTATTTATGTAATTTGATTGCATGTTCGCACTATATACAAACCTAACAGTGGTATCAGAGCCTAACCTTGTGCTAATTATCGATTTATTATGATTGGATCAATTTTCTGGGCAAAGAAAAAAAATTTCGAACTCTGCTACGCAGCGCGGCTGCGCCGCTTCCAGTTCATTCTGGAGCGCGGCCGCGCCCGAACCCAGAAACTGTTTCTGGGGTGCAGCGCGGCAGCGCCGCTCCTAGTTCATTTTGGAGCGCGGTCGCGCCGGTCTGCAGATTTTGAAAATTTTTTATTTTGATTTTATTTATTTTTAATTAAGATAAAAGGTTTATTTTTAATTGGAATATAATTAAAATTAAAAGTTTTATTTGAACTTGGAATTGGATTCTACGTTACCTAGAATAAAGGAGTTTATTCACATATGGAATAGGATTCCATGTTTCCTTAAAAATAAAGATGTTTATTTTGATAAGGAATATGATTTAACATATTTTATTTTTCCAAGCAATTTTAAGTTAAAATAAAGGATTTAATTTTGAACTTGAAATTGGTTTCCATGTTAATTAAAATAAAGGAGTTTGTTTTGATTTGAAATTTGATTAAAAATAAAGGAATTTATTTTTATTCAAAATTGGATAAAATAAAATAAATAAGTTTATTATGATTTAAATTTTGATTAAAATAAAAGAGTTTATTTTTGTTTCAAAATTAGATTTCTAGTAAACTTTTAATTGCCCATTAAATGATATCAATGCATATATGGAATGGTTTTAATTATTAATGAGATGAATGTTATTTATTGATACATATGGAGATATGTATGATAATAAATAGGGATTGATTATAGACTACTAACCAATGTGTGATTGGATTTATTTTAGTGGATGCTTGAATGAATGGATTTTTATAAATGGGGTCTGCGTACCTCGTCTTCTCTAGTTTTTCTTGATGTAAATTCTATCTTCCTCTTATGTACCTCCCCTTGACTACTGATCAAGGTTTCTATTTATTGTACATAGTTTATGTAATAGGTTTAGTTAGAATTACTTGAAGAATTGGAGACAAAGGAGCAAGGAGCGCTTGAAGACCCATTTGTAATGGAGCCCGAGTATAAATGTAATAGTTATATTTAAATTTAATTCTTGCACCCTAGGTTTGACCTTTTGGTTCACTTGGTGGCTCTAGTGAACCAAACTAGAATAAAAGTCCATAATCAATCCGGGGAGAATATAGTATTCTATATGTGCATGTTTACTATGTATATATTATATATTATACAGCATGCTTCACATGTTAAATAATATGACGCGTATTTTATATATATATGTGCATGCGCGCTAAACAAGATGAGACTAATAAATACAAACCCCTCAAAGAAATTATATTAAGTCCTAAGCGTTCAAAGATATTAGGAATATCGAACGTCGCCTTCTTGCATGGTAAAGCAATAGAGTATTAAATATTTAATATGAGTTTGTTATGCACACACAAGGCAAGTATTAAATATTTAAGATGTTGCATTATCACATTTGATGTTTATTAAGGAATTGAATATTACTGTTTTGTTGTGTCACCACAAGGACGGTATTTTTCTCTTAACATATATGGAAGTGCTAGGTTGGACTTAACTTGGATAATTTTAATTCGGATGTGTCACCACTTGATCAAAATAATCTAAGAGGCAAAATACAAGGAGTTACATAGTGATGTAATTGACAATAGTTGTCTACCTATTTATTTATATATCGTTTGTTGTGTCACCACAAGGCTATATACATTTGAAATGGGATCCTTATTCTCACTAGAAAATCTTTAATTAGAATTGTCGAACCATATATATTGAGGGTAATATAGTTTGATGAAAATAGTGAGAACCAATTTAAAATAAAGACCTAATTTATTTTGGTAATTAATTAAGAAAATGAATGTATGCTAAAATGTTGTTAAATTACAAATTCATTTACAGAATTTTACAATGTCTAATTTACTATAACTGCGGAGCATATTAGATGCTAATTAACCGGACCAAATTAAAAGGACTGGTTAAAGAATTTGAGAATAGTTCTCAAGGTTGAAAGCTATCTTATGTCCTTAATACGCCTATCCTTGCAATGGTTGCAGACAATGCCTCAGAGGAAGAGATTGTTACTTTTAGAAAGTGGCAAGATGATGCACAGTTGGCTCAATGCATCATGCTCGCATCCATAAGTAACGAGCTTCAGCGTCAGCATGAAACTATGGATGCTCCTACTGTACTCCTGCACCTTCAAGGAGTTGAATGGTGAGGAAAGTAGGACTGCTAGATATTAGATATCTAAGGAGCTCTTCTAATCTAGAATAACCGATGGCACTACAGTATAGACAAATGTCCTAAAATGATCAATCTGATTGAACAATTAGGACAACAAGGTTTTGTCATGGATGGAGAGTTGATCCAAGATTTGATCTTGCAATCACTTTCGGAATCTTTCTCAAAATTTGTTGTGAATTTTCACGTGAACAAGCTATATATATCAGCCTGCCTGAGTTGCTTAAACACGTTAAAAATTGTAAAGAGTCACTTTCTAACCAAGAAAGACCAAGTCTTACAGGTAGATGATTCTTCCATGAAGTAGAAGAGGGCCAAAGGATCTTCTTAAAAGAAGAACAATTCGAAGAAGGTACAAGGAAAGGCAAAAACAAAGGACAATAAGAACAATACTGATGCAGATAGCAAAGGAGTTTGCTTCAACTACAATAAGCCTGGATACTGGAAAGGAAACTATAAGGAGAATCTTACAGAGGCTAACTAAAAGAAGCTTAGTGAAGCTTCGGTTACAGATATAGGTTTGTTCATGATTAAAATAAATCTTTTTGTAAGTCAGGGTTCTACTTGGGTATTGGATACCGGCTGTAGTTCTCACGTATGCAGTCCAATGCAGAGACTAAGCAGAAGTAGAAAGCTAAACAAAGAGTAAGTAATCTTATGTGTGGGAATGGAGCAAAGGTTGCTGCATTAACCATAGGAACTTATAGTTTAGCATTGCCTATGGGCAAGTCTATTAAGTTAATAAGTTGTTATTATATTCCAGTTCTCATTAGAAACATTAGAACTTTCGTTGTTGGACAAGGAAGGTTCTGGTATTATATTTAAGAACAATTGTTGTTCTATTTATAATGATAATGTTTTGTTTGAAACTGGAAGAATACTTGATAGACTTTGTATACTTGACTTACATGAGAAATATTTTGCAAATTGAATAAACTAATAAAAGAAAAGGAGATGGTCATTCAAAGAGTTGAATGTGTGTATTTGATAAAATACAAGTCTGAATCATTTGAAATGTTCAAAGAATTAAGAAGTGAAACATATGGACAAAGTATTAAGATTCTTTGATCAGATCGAGGAAAGAATACTTATGCAATGAGTTTCTAGATCATCTCAAAATGGTATTTTCTCATAATAGACAGCTCCTGATACGCAATAATTGATTGGTGTATCTAAAAGGATAAATTGTACCTTGTTGGACATGGTGCGGTCCATAATGATTTTTACCGACATTCTAGTATCCATCTGGGGTTATGCCCTAGAAACGGCTCCATATCTACAAAAATAAGGTAACCTCAAAAAAATCTGAGCCCAAGACTCCATAAAAGTTATGGATAGGAAGGATTCCTACTCTTAAGTATGTTAAGATAAGGGGTTATCCAGCTTATGTGAAAAGGTTTCAAAGATAAGTTTGGGACAAAATCTGACAAGTGCAGACTTGTGCGATATCCTACAGAAAGTTTAGGGTATTATTACTATAATCCTACACGCTGCCTTCTTAGATAAAGGTGTTTATCATTGAAGGAGCTAGTGGGAGGGTAATAGATCTTAAAGGAGTTCAAGAACCACAAAGCACTTTAAGTCGAACCGAGGAACCTGTAGATAGACCTATTATACCACAATCGAATCGTAAATCTGGAAGAGTACCGAAGATACCTGGGAGGTATGGATTCATCATAGAGGATGATGATGAGGTACGCATTATAGAGGATGATGATCCAGTTATATACGATGAGGCTATGAGTACAAGACACTTAAAGAAATGGCAGATGACCATGAAATCCAAAATGGACTCCATATAAGAGAACCAAGTATAGACTCTGGTTACTCCACCAAAAGGCATAGTGCCTAAAGGGTGTATATGGATCTTTAAGAGAAAGACTAGGGCAAATGGCAAGGTAGAGACCTATAAGACCATACTTGTTTAAAAGGTTTCAAATAAAGTCAAGGAGTTGACTGTGATAAAACCTTATTACAGGGTAATGCTCAAGTCCATTTGGATTTTTCTTGTGATTGCAGCTTATTACGAAATCTGGCAAAATGGATGTGGAGACGTCCTTCTTCCATGAAGACTTGAGGAGCATGTATGCATGATACAACCAGAGGAATTTGTTTCAAAGGTTGAAGAAAATCATGTATATAAGCTGCAACGATCCATTTATGGATTGAAGCAAGCTTCTCAAAGATGGAACATTCATTTTGATGAGACAATCAAAAGAGTTTGATTTTATCAAAAATGAGAATGAACCTTGCGTGTACAAAAAGGTCAGTGGGAGCACTGTGACATTCTTGGTATTATATATTGATATACTACTGATAAGGAATAACACACCAATGCTACAATCAGTAAAGATAAAATTATCCAAACATTCCTCCATGAATGACTTGGGAGGAGCATCCTATAAATTGGGGATATAAATCTATATAGATAGATTTAAAAGGATGTTCGGCTTGACCCAAGGAATGTATATTCATTTGATGCTAAAGGCATTTAACATGGCAAACTCCAAGAGAAGTCTCATGATGATGAGCCATGGAGTGTATCTCTCTAAAATTATCCCCAATTGAAAGAGAGATCACATGAGTTACTATCATGTATGCAATGAATATACAAGGCTTGATGTTGATCAGTCATATTTTGGAGATGATCACTGTAAGAAAGTGATAAACATCTTTAGGTACTTAACCGGTACTGAAGATGTGATCATGATTCACGGTAGGTCTGAATTAAAACTAGAGGGCTAAATAGACTCAAGTTTTTCAGACTGACCAAGACGATAACAAATCCACTTTTAGGTAAATAGTTACCGTGAAAGGTGGTGCAGTGAATTGGAAAAGTTCCAAACAACAAAGAGTTGCTAGTTTAGTGACAAAGACAAAGTATATAACTGTAAATGAAGCTGCAAGTTTGATTGTTTGGATGAAAAGTTCATTACAGAACTAGGAATAGTTCCTAAGTCTCATCTTGGATTCAAACAAGTGTTGCGACACTTTCATTTGATTAGTGGAATCATTGAAAGAGGAAAAGTCACTATAGAGATAGTGGACTCTCGAGAACAACATTGCATATCCATCTACTGAAGCTTTATCCAACAGCAGGATGATCGTCACTTAGAGAAGAAGGGAATTAGATACCATGGCGATTGGCTTTAGTGCAAGTGGGAGATGGAAAGTACTATGCACACAAGCCAATTATATTTGATATAATATAGCATATACTTTGTAATCTTATTCGTTTGTTAAAGGAATTTTATTTTATCTACATGGTGTTGTTATATTAAATGTGATAAACCCATAGTTTTGAGCAATACTTTTAGAATCATGATGGTGATCATGCTAATGAGATCTAAATTCTAGATAGCTCACAAACTAAAAGCGTTCCTAATCGATGGATTACTAAAAAGGGGATTAGTGAATCTGGATAGATTAGTACATATGTTGCTTGCTCTTATGAAGAGGATGATTGATCTCATAATTATTTGTGTGGAGACACTAAAGAAAGTATGTAGGTGCTTATTAGAGAATAAGTTCACTGAACGTGGCTCGCTAAGGAATACCTAATGGAGTTTTACTCGCCTGTCAATAGAAATTCCTCTAGTGATAGTAGTACAAGTGATCCTTGGACTTGAGATCATTATAGTATCTTGTGTGTGATGAGTTATACTTTGACATGTCCCTTAAGACTCTTAGGGTATATCAAAGGGTATGATTGGGTATAATAAGTTGTACATGAAGATAGGTGAATGGTCAACAAATAATCTACCACTTCTAGTAAAAGGAGTGAATGTCCTATGTGATTTGATAAATGACAACTCAGAAGTTTTGGCCAAAGCAGAATGAAATTAGAAAGGAGTTTCTAATTTGCATTAATCAGAGTTGTGCATTTGAGAATCGAAATACATATAATTAAATAAAATAAGACTTGACAGTAATTCCATGTCTTATATTTAATTGGGACATTGTATGGTAGAAGGATTGAATTGTACGGTAACTATGCACTGAAAGGTTCTTTTGTGATTAATGTTGAAGTCTATATTATCTAGAAAGTCGTTGATCGCTAAGGGGGCTTACCCTTAAATAAGATTAGAATTGTTCCAATTGATTTATTCACAACCGGTTTAATATGGAGAACCTAAAGGGTCACACCGCAAAAGGAAAATATTTGTTTAAGAAGTAAATGGCATAATTGTAATAATAAGTTAAGTGTATTTAATTTAATCTATGGAGATAGAATAAATTAAATAGCTTAATATTTATTAGTTAATATTTTGGAAATATTAAATATAAATTAATAAGAGGAGTCTTATTATTATTATTATTATTACTATTATTATTATTTAGTTCCTAAAAGGGTTTGGGAATTAATTAATAAAAGTACTCTCATAAATTCCTAATTGGATTAGGAGTTTAATTAATTAAAGGAGTTTAATTAAAATAAAAACCCTAATCCTAAATAGTTTAGGAGGGTTCCCTATATCTATAAATAAGAGGAGTCTTATCATGATTTAGGGTTAGACAGTTACACACTCTTCCATAAGAATTGGAGAGAGAGAGAGTACTTGCAATTTCTATAGAGATAGAAACTAGGGTTTTGCCAACACCCAACTTCTTGAATACCTATTCTTCCTTGGTGGATCACCTCTAGAGGCCAAACACTTGGGTGGCTAACGTTGATCAAAGGAAGGAATCTCATCGGTGGAATTGAAGGAGAACGCGAAGGAATTGGAGGTAAACTTGTACCTGAGGAAGCTTTGATTCACGAGGGTATAATTCTATATCTCTATCTCTTTCGTTTAATTGATAATTGATCACAAGGATGATCATGGTGATGGTTTGTATGAAAAAGTTTAAAATCCATTTTATTGCGCTTCCGCACTATTTATGTAATTTGATTGCATGTTCGCGCTATATACAAACCTAACAGTGGTATCAGAGCCTAACCTTGTGCTAATTATCGATTATTATGATTCCATGTATGTATGGGTATGCGATTGGATCGATTTTATGGGCAAAGAAAAAAATTTCAAACTCTGCTACGCAGCGCGGCCGCGCCGCTTCCGGTTCATATTGGAGCGCGGCTGTAACGACCGGGAATTCTAGAATTTGCCTAGTAATTCAAATTTTTGAATATTAATGAATATATTATATTTTATTAATATTATTTTTGTGTTGCATATTTAAGGGTTGTGTGACAACCTGTATTATGTAAATGCATGAAATTTTACATGTTATAGTTTTGTTTAAGTGGATAATAGATTTCGCGTAGTGTCGCTAAATTACAGTTCACGAGGCACGTTTCCCGAGGTACTATTCACGCGATAATACTTTTGTGTTTTTTTTACTTTAATAAATTTCATAAATACGTGTATGCGTACGAATAATTTTTCCAAGTGTCGGGAATTTTATTTGAGCTGATACATGATTTTATCCGTATCCGAAATGTATTAAATGGGTGTTCTGAATATTTAGACAAATCCCATAATAATTATTTTTACCCATCCCAATATTTATGGTAATACCCATTTTAATTTTGGGTAGAGTTATTTACCAGTTTTGGTACAAAAGTGGGAATTTTCGGATATAGGAAGGGACTATTCGGGTATTATTTATTTATGTGTCACCCAAATAGTGTTTATTAATTTGAAATTAACCAATCAAAGAGGGAGAGAGAGGGAGTTGTCGATAAGCTAGCCCATTTACTAGACACCATGTTCAGTGAGAAGCCAAAAATTTCCCTACATGCTCCTCAAAATCCTTTCCAAGGTGCATGGTTATACTAACTCATCCCTCCCAAAACATTCCACTCGTGTCTTACCCTTCTCAATCCCAAAAATCATCAGCCATTTCTCTTCTCCCACTCCTTGTTGCTGCAAATAGAGTTCTAGAGAAAGGGAGAGAACAATATTGAGGGATAGAGTGCTGCAAAAAATTTGAAGGAAGAAGAAGAAGAAGAGAGGAAGAGAATAATAGGTTCAGGTTTTGAGCAAGGAGGAAGAAGGAATAGCAAGCTAAGCATCTACACCATCACCACCATCTTCATCTTCAAACTTCAAAACTTCTCGAGAGAGAAAGAAGTGGGCGTGAACTAACTTGAAGTAAAGGCTTCGGGAGAACTCAAGGAGGTTGAGGAGAGTTTCTAACCAAGCTCTAAAGGAGTTCTAACATCTAAGAAGTAGCTACAAAAGGTAAAACTTTAACTCAATCCACTCCATTTGATTTGGTTGAGGTTTTTCAAAGTTTTCTTGGTTTGTAAGCTTTTGTGCTTGTGGGTTGGGTTTTGTTGCGATTCTTGTTGTTTTTGTTTGTGTTGGATGTTTGTAAATGTTTTTAAGAGGTTATATAAGCCATTAATAACATCAAACTGGAACAAAAACGCAATAAATCCGTTCCTATGCTTAAGGAGGATGAAGAACATGAAGAACAATGGACATTTTTGACAAATCTTGGACCTATGGACTGTTTTGGACAATTTGTAGCTAATTTTTCGTGTTGGTTTAATTTGTTTGTTGCTATGGTTTTGTAGTTCCATGGGTTACCAAGTTAACCCAACTGGAATCGAGTAAAAAGGGATTAAAACAAAGATTTGTTGATGATTTTTGTGAAGAACGCCAAGAACACCAAGAACACGAAAATATAACATGAATTGATACTTTGGCCTAAGATTTGGCCATGTTAATGGTAATAGATAACTCTGAATTTTTGATATATTGTAGCCCTATGTCTTAGGAGTCCATAGAGTCCGGAACGGACCAATTTGAACGTGTATTGATGGAGTTATGGTGGTTGGAAGCAAGATAGGCCTAGAACACCAAAACAGAGCATTCCGGGAAGCAAAATGGGTTGGGGACTCAGGCCGAGCGCCTAAAGCGCTGGCTAGGCACTGGCCACGAGTCCAGCTACTATGAGAGAGCACTTTAGGCGCTGGTCATAGGCCATTTTGAGCGCCTAAGGCGCTGGACAAGAGACTGTGCAAACAGCTTCAACGTCCTTTAGTAAAATGGACATAACTTTCTCATATGAACTCCGATTGAGGTGATTCAGGATGATTCAGAAAGAGAACGAGTAGACCGACAACTTTCGTTCTTTAAGTTTTTGAATTTGAGGTGTGTAGCATGGTCTAAATTGGCCATTTGGAGGACTGATGTGTAATTGTGGGCAATCAGAGGGTGTCGGGCATGCGCGTAAGCACATGTAATGCTCCCGGCATTGTAAAATATTGTTCTAAGTTCTAAAACATGAATGTTACGATTATAATGATACTCATTATTAACCAATGAGTATTAGATAAATCGAATGGGTGGGCTAGGCGTACGCAATTGCGTGTCGCTTGGGCGTTCGAATAGTCAAGTTTGGCGTATAGACGTGCAAGCGTCGTAACGCCGTAACTAGTGTATATAATATTGTTTAATATTATGTTGTAATAAGAATGAAACATCATAGAGTAGTATAAACTATTATTTGATATCCGGTATGTGACTAATTATTTTGTGGATATGTACTTAATTGTGTAGGATATTAAGGAGCGTGTGTTGTAATATTGTAGCAGACGCACCAGGCAAGTTTCCTAATGCTTGTCTAACCCTTGCGTTGGGCAAGTTTCCCTAACTTTACTAGAATTATATTTTGAGCAGGTTTCATATTTTATACCGGTGTTGTATATTGTTGCAAGTTTCATGACTCAAATGGAGTTATTACTTTTGAATCATATTAGTGGATTAATTATTGTCAATTACTCCACCTCCAAGATAATTATTGATATTCGCAGCTTATGCATTTGAAGTCATTATTTGTTGTTGGATTGTGAAAACGTTTAAGTTCTTCATTCATGAATTGTTTAAGGAAATAGTCTACGCCATTTGTTTCGGCTAGACATGTACAGGTTATTATTTTAAAAGCTATCCAAACCAGTAGTTGGTACGGATTCTTGGACCGAGAGAGCAACCCTTATTAGGGGATTATAATGTGTCTGTTATTCGATGCAATCAGAGTTAAATGTTATGCATATACATGGTGTACGAGAGGCTGATCCCCTCGAGTACAACTGACGGGGCCAGGTTTTAAAGGAGTTAGTTGAATGATTGACTCTTTGGCCAAAAGTTCATGGTCGGTTGGACCACTCAGTAGTAAATAATCATTATTCATTAATTCATTTGGACTTTGATTATGTCATTTCAGCTATTTCATCAATGTTCATAAATTGTTGATCTATGCAGCTATTATTCTTATTCATTCATGATATATCTTCTTCTTGCTTTTAAACTTGCTGAGCAAAGTAATTGCTCACCCTTGCTATATCATGAACCTATTGCAGTTAAGCCGGAGAGTTCCAAAGCGGGCAAAGGCAAAGGAAAGCTTAAGGAATAGTTATATGTATTATCCCGTTATGTAATCGTGGAATAGTTTTGTATTATTAATGTATTCTGCGATGTATTTATTTAAGGTTATAGACCTTGGGACCGTAGTAAACCTTTTGTAATTAACAACATATGTTCATTTTATTCCGCATTAGTTGATTTATGTTGTTTAGAGGTGTATGGATGTATTTTATCGTGAGCACCAAATTCGAGGTATTGGTACCCGAATTTGGGGGTGTCACAGGTTGGTATCAAAGCTTTAGGTTATAAACTTTAGGAATGCGAAAACCTAGGTTATAACCTTAGTATCAAACTCGTATTGAGTACGTTAGGTGATGGATCGAGGAGATTCATCTGATGGTCATGTCTGGAGGTGGATTGTGGAAATCCATCGAGCCGAGTTGTGCATGATAAAATATCATTTCATTTTATCAATAAATATATTTTATTGTGGCACTGACATCTTGTTGTCTATTTATTTTTGTCAGTGGTTGTAGGATGTCTGAGATGGGAGAGTCCAGTCCTGCTAGAGAGGTGGAGTTCACAGACATTCATGTGGACGCAGGGGATTTAGTGGCAGTGCAGCCGAGTGAGCCAGAGATGATGGACACTAGGGATGAGTCTGAGGCCGAGTATGGTTCTGAGGAGGAGCCAGTTACCGGAAGAGTGCTGAGGCTGTTAAGCGATGAGGGGGAGGATGAGGACCCCGAGGAGGATCTAGTGACTGAGGATGATGAGCCACCTGAGTATGCAGATGGCATGGGCATTGCTGCTAGTGACATCATCGAAGAGCTGACAAATAGAAATGAGGAGCTCGAGAATCGAGTAGCCCACTTAGAGGACCAGAACCAGGATCACCAGGACCGAGAGGAGCAGTACAGGTCATTAGCTTATCAGACGTTAGGGGAAAAGGCTGAATTAAACCAGAAGCTGTAGGAAAAGGACCAGAGGATTGCCGAGCTAGAGGCAGAGGTTCACGGTCGGCGTGGGGCTTCTGTTCAGCTTGGTGGGATGGTTTATCACCTCTTAGAGAGGAATGTGGTATTGGTAGGACAGATAGAGCGGGTAGAGGATCAGTTGGAGACTACTCGTTTGGAGCGAGATGAGGCTATGGAGCAGTTGGCAGCCCTGACTGCAGAGATTGATTCCCTCCGTTTGGGCTTGATCACTTCTATTAGCAGGCTGAGGGACAGGGTGAGGAGGTACCCCAGGGATGAGGGGAGCAGCAGGCGTGTGATTAGGCGCCGAGTGGTCGACAGGCTGGCTCGACGGGAGCTCAGGGTTGCAATTCGCCACAGCAGGCGGTGATGTGTTATTTTTGACAGCATGTTTGCAGTAGGTCCCACTTTTGTTATAATAGGGGCATACTTATATTGTAAATCCCTATGCTTGCAGCATGTATGGGATAGTAGTTGAACCCCCAATTTTGTTTCTATTATATGGAATCTTGGGTTGTGAAAAAAAGAAGAAGAGAAATTTGATAAATTTTGAACCTTTCCCAATTGAAGAATGGATCTTGTGGTTGGTTGAGATGGAGCGTAAAACGCACTCACTCATAAATACATGGAACGAGATGGAGCGTAAAACGCACTCGTTCAACAGAAAGTGAGATGGAGCATAAAATGCACTCACTAAAAAGAAAAAAATTGTTTTAAATTCCTGGGGAAGGGTTTAAAAAGGGTCTAAATGTGTTAAATAACCTTAGTGATACCCTTATGCTTAGTGATTGCTTGAATCAGTTGAATTGGTTGTATTCATGGGTTGAATTGAGTTGCAATTGAAAGTCTTCTTCTAAGAAGTCAATTATGTGATTGATTTGAGTTGTGATTGATTAAAATGGTTGATATACACACACGCACAACATGGGTGATGACAGGTGTAACTTAACTAATTGATTAAAGTTAGAAACTTTGCATTGGTTAGATGTTCTGCTTAAGTACTGTATGATATCTTTGAGGCCTGGTGTTGGATACTATGTTGGTTGATTGATTAATTCGTAGGCATGATAGTTAGTTTGCATTTGCATCATTGCATTGCTTGAGGACTAGCAATTGGTTAAGTTTGGGCGTATTTGATGAGTGGGTTTCATACCTACGAATTATGTATTGTTGAACTTAATTATTGTTATCTTTAAGTGTTTTTAGTATTATTTTATTTGTTTTTGTGTTTATTTATTATAGGATGGAGTTGGAGGGGCATATGAGTCATTTGGTGAAGAAAAGAATTAAAAAGGATTAAAATTTGAGCTTAATGGCATTTCTGTAATTACGTGGGCATGACCTAGCGCCAGAGGTGCTAGGATTTGTACTGAGGTAGCGCTAGGGCCATGCCAAGACACTGTAACTCAGCGCCATTGGCGCCTCAATCAGTCACAATTCAGCGCCAGCGGCGCTACACCAAGCCACGGCATACTGCAAGCCAGCGCTATTAGCGCCCAACCTAGCATACACATAGCGCCAGAGGCACTAGGGCACGGAATTTGTTGCTAAAGTTCAGCTGAAGGAGGAAAAGGAAGCCAATTCGGAAGAGGATTCTAGGAAATATTGATCAGATAGTGAGAAGGAAACCTTAAGAAGAAACTTGGAGACTATTATTATAATGAATCTATTTTTATTTTAGAGAGAGGGAGATATTCTGTGGATTACTTTTGTTTGGGAATTAGATTTTTGATGTGGGTTTAAGCTTGTCTTGGATTTTATTCACAATTGGGTTTGATCAATCTACTTTTTGTTTCTTCAGTTGATTGTTTATTTTTCATATGTAGTTTTGATCCCATAATGGCTTTTGGTTCAGACATGAACTAATCTCCATTATGGGATTCTAACGGATTTTAATATGTAGTCTAATCATAAGCTTTATTGTTAGATTGTTTCGCATGTCATAAGAAATTTCTATCATGATTGTTTTGAATGTATGAATGCTTGATCACCATTCGATTTCAGTACTGATATGTAATTGAAAAATAACATATAAGTATGGATTGTAATCATGATAGCTTGCGAATATGAGGCTTAATTGGATAGCTTAATATTTTGTGAATCAGATAGAAATATACTGTTTCACCGTAAAAGTCAAAATAGGGACTTGTGCTTAAAATCAATTTAATTGCAATTTCACATAGAAATATAGTGATTTTGGTTATAGTGGTGATTACATGGTGTCTATCAAGTATGGATATTATGTAAGTAGGTCATAATGCATTGACAAATGGTTATGTCTATTTCAGTGTCCTTGGCTACTTTTCTGTGATATATGAACTTACTAGCATGATAGTGGTAATTAGATGAACTACTAAATGAAGTTAGGATCCCATTAATTCCAAGCTTGATATATTTCGTTAGTCTTTGTATATTTAGTTATTAATTAATATAGAAATAATTTTGTCACCAAAAATAAGACAATAGTTTAGGCAAATAAGTATAGTGATAGAACTGATGCATAGTGAATTAATTTAATCCTGTCTCTGTGGGACGATACTTTACTTTCTCTGTATTACTTGTTGACCACGTATACTTGCGTGAGTTAGAGCTCTTTTATTTAAGACTTAAAAAGAGGCAACAAGTTTTTGGCGCCGTTGCCGGGGACATGCGTTAGATTTTTATTATTATCATCAGTTTTAAGCTATATTGTTTGACTTAGACAAATCTAATCTTTTCTCATTTCTATTTTTATTTTTGTTTTGATTTCAGGTACTTGTAGAAGTTTTATGCACACACGATCATCCAACTCAGAATTGACACCAGCTCAGGATAATATTGACGGAAGAGGTTGGAAAGCAAGAGTGCGTAGGAATTTGCAAGCACAGTTAGAAAGAACTATTCTGAAGATGGCGGAGGAACAGAGAATCGAGCAAAGAGAGGAGCATAAAGCTTTGAGGGACTATTCCATGCCAAACATCATTGGATTGCAGTCTAGCATAGTCAGACCGGCAATAGCAGCAAATACCTTTGAGATTAAACCAGGAACCATTCAAATGGTGCAGAATTCGGTCCAGTTTGGGGGTGCTGCTACAGACGATCCTAATGAGCATCTTTTGAGTTTCATTGAAATTTGTGATACATTCAGATACAACGGGGTGACGGAGGATGCCATCCGACTAAGACTGTTTCCATTTTCATTAAGGGATAGAGCAAGAAGTTGGCTTCATTCTTTGCCTGCAGGATCAATCACTACATAGGAGGACCTAGCACAAAAATTTCTAGCCAAGTTTTTCCCAATGGCTAAAACTGCAAAACTAAGGACAGCAATTTCTCAATTTGAGCAACAACAGGGTGAGTCCTTATACGAGGCTTGGGATAGATACAAGGAGATGCTAAGGAAGTGTCCACACCATGGGATGCTAGATTGGATGGTGATCAACACATTTTATAATGGATTGGGATGGCAGTCTAGGCAGATGGTAGATGCAGCTGCAGGTGGAGCTTTAGGGGCAAAGAGCTATGACGAGGCTTATAACCTTATTGAGACTATGACAACAAATGATTTCCAGAATCCTACAGCCAGAACGTCACAGCCCAGAGTTGCAGGTTTGTTGGAAGTGGATGCTATTACCAGTTGTCAGCACAGATGGCGGCTATGGCAAAGAAAATAGATTCGTTGTCGGAAAGCAAAGCCAAGTCAGTTGCCTTCGTATATGAGATTTGTGCGGGGTCCCACTCAACAGATCAATGTGCTATCAACTCGGAGTCGGTGCAGTATGTGAACACTTATAGGAAAGACCAAGGTCAGTTTCAGAACACATACCACCCCAACAACCGCAATCATCCATACTTTAGTTGGTCAAATAATCAAGGAAATCAGCCGCAACAGTTTCAGCAGAATCAATAGTTTCCATCTCAGTCAGCGCAACAACAGTTCACTCCACGACCACCTTTTCCACCGGGATATTCTCAACAACAACATCCTACTCCATATGCACCTCAGCAAGAAAAGAAATCAGAAATGAAGGAGATGATGTTAAAGTACATGGCAAATACATAGGTGATGATCAAAAGCCAGGCAGTGGCTATTAAAAATCTGGAAGCTCAGATGGGGAAAATGGCGACTATGCTTAACAGCAGGCCCTAGGGTTCATTGCCAAGTAACACAGAGGCAAATCCACGGAGAGAAGGTAAGGAACGGTGTCAGGCCATTACACTCAGATCGGGAAAGCAATATTCAGGAAATGCACCAAAAACAGCAGCACCGAGTTTACAAGGGGATGACACTGGGGTAGAAACTAAGACAGAAATTGAAGCTGAACAGAAAGAGAAGAAGGATGAGTTCGAGTCGCAACAAGTAGAGAAGGAGAAAGCGAGTTCAGATAAGAAGCCCGTGAATACAGTACCACAAGTTCACCCTCAGGTACCGTATCCGCAGAGATTGAACAAGCAGAGGGACGATAAACAGTTCAGAATATTTTTGGAAGTTTTCAAGAAACTCCAGATCAACATACCCTTCGCGTAGGCATTGGAACAAATGCCAAGTTATGCAAAGTTCATGAAGGGTATACTGTCAAGAAAGAGAAGGTTAGACGAATTTGAGACAGTGGCCTTGACGGAAGAATGCAGTGCAGTGCTTCAGCGTAAATTACCTCCAAAGCTGAAAGATCCGGGCAGTTTCATAATCCCATGCACGATCGGAAAGATGAGCTTCGATAAATGTTTGTGTGATCTTGGGGCAACTATCAACCTGATGCCGTTGTCAGTATTCAGTCAGTTAGGATTGCCGGAACCAAGGCCAACGAATATTTCCTTACAGCTAGCTGATAGATCTATCACATATCCACGGGGGATAGTGGAGGACGTACTGGTGAAAGTGGACAAATTTATCTTTCCGGCGGACTTCATCATTCTGGATTATGAGGAAGACAAAAATATACTAATCATACTAGGGAGACCATTCCTGGCCACGGGGAGGACTTTGATAGATGTGCAGAAAGGGGAGCTCACAATGCGTGTACATGATCAGGAGGTGACGTTTAACGTTTTCAAGGCAATGAAGCTCCCAACTGATGAAGAAGAATGCTTTAGAGTTGACTTAGTGGATAGTATAGTGAATGATGACGTGGAGAGTTTCTTGAACTATGAACCACTACAGAGAGCAATTATTGATGATTCAGAAATGGAGGATGAAGAATGTGCCGAACTTGTGCAATATCTAGATACCACTCCCAAATTCGGAAAATTCAGAACACCTATTGAGCCACTTACGAAAGCTGAAGAGACGTCGGTAAAGTTGAAACCATCTCTTGAGACACCTCCCGAACTTGAACTAAAACCACTTCCAGATCATCTCAGGTACGCATTTTTAAATAAAGATTCAAAGCTACCTGTGGTTATTTCTTCTGCACTAACATCTTTTCAGGAGGAAAAACTGCTACGAGTGCTTAGAGAGTTTAAATCAGTTATTGGACGGACCATAGCAGATATCAAGGGGATAAGCTCTTCTTTTTACATGCATAAGATCCTAGTGGAAGATGGTAGCAAGCCGTCGGTTGAGCAGCAAAGAAGGCTTAATCTGATAATGAAAGAAGTGGTCGAGGATACAGGAAAAGTTAAGTCGAATGATGATAGTTATTTTCTGCTACTGGATGAAGATAAGTTTGGGGGTTTTCAAACGTACAATGATGCCAAGGAATTCAAAGAAAAGACTAAGAGGAGGCATGCAATGATATTTTTTGCGATTGAACCAGAATGAGATTCAGAGACAATCAAGCTAATTGACTATAACTTAGCGCTATCTGGGAGGCAACCCAGCGTTTTAATTTTCTGTTTTGTTTTTGTTTATTCAATTAATTTTGTTTTAAAAAAAAATTTGCAAAAACACTAGATCGGGCTTAATGGGGGCACAACGCACAAAAGCAAGAACATAATACCAAGATGTGCTTTCTCCTTCACCAAGCCAAATTGCAATCCTTTAGCAGGACCATTCCAATTTCCACCAGCTCCTCCTCTATCTATTTACCCACCACCTGACTCGCCTCTTGATGCGGATGATGATGATGACGTTGCCGCTGGCAGTGATGCTGAGTAGTGTTTCATCAGGGGAGTCCTCTGTTCTTAATCTATTATTATTTTTCAATGAGGACATTGTCTTGTTCAGTTTGGGGGGTAGTTTTTTTGTTTGCATATAGATTGTTATGTTTCATTGTGTTTATACTTTTTGCATGGTAGTTACATTGCATTTTAGGTTGTGTTATGCATCTAGTTTCATGAATTAAGCATAAATTGATATAGTATCTAATGTGGCCAATGATAAGACACGTTTCATGGTTTTAACTTAAGAAGGATTGAAAACTAGTGCTTAGTGATGACTCTGATTATGAAGTGAAGTGTAACTTGTCTGAAACTCTTGTTAGCAAGGAAAGCACATAATCAATTGTTTTGATCAATTTAATTCAAATTGTTGCATAATTTTCTTCTGGTGGAAGGTTTGGGTTAAAACTTGATAATATCGGTGAAACGTCCATTAAATAAAAAACAGGCAAGAATCTAAGTTTGGGGGAATCTTGGGTTATGAAAAAAAGAAGAAGAGAAATTTGATAAATTTTGAACCTTTCCCAATTGAAGAATGGATCTTGTGGTTGGTTGAGATGGAGCGTAAAACGCACTCACTCATAAACACATGGAACGAGATGGAGCGTAAAACGCACTCGTTCAACAGAAAGT
Organism: Aralia elata; assembly: GCA_034770075.1. Taxonomy (NCBI): domain Eukaryota; kingdom Viridiplantae; phylum Streptophyta; class Magnoliopsida; order Apiales; family Araliaceae; genus Aralia; species Aralia elata. The sequence continues at coordinate 8,424,124 of CM068381.1, forward strand.
GAGATGGAGCATAAAATGCACTCACTAAAAAGAAAAAAATTGTTTTAAATTCCTGGGGAAGGGTTTAAAAAGGGTCTAAATGTGTTAAATAACCTTAGTGATACCCTTATGCTTAGTGATTGCTTGAATCAGTTGAATTGGTTGTATTCATGGGTTGAATTGAGTTGCAATTGAAAGTTTTCTTCTAAGAAGTCAATTATGTGATTGATTTGAGTTGTGATTGATTAAAATGGTTGATATACACACACACGCACAACATGGGTGATGACAGGTGTAACTTAACTAATTGATTAAAGTTAGAAACTTTGCATTGGTTAGATGTTCTGCTTAAGTACTGTATGATATCTTTGAGGCCTGGTGTTGGATACTATGTTGGTTGATTGATTAATTCGTAGGCATGATAGTTAGTTTGCATTTGCATCATTGCATTGCTTGAGGACTAGCAATTGGTTAAGTTTGGGTGTATTTGATGAGTGGGTTTCATACCTACGAATTAGGTATTGTTGAACTTAATTATTGTTATCTTTAAGTGTTTTTAGTATTATTTTATTTGTTTTTGTGTTTATTTATTATAGGATGGAGTTGGAGGGGCATATGAGTCATTTGGTGAAGAAAAGAATTAAAAAGGATTAAAATTTGAGCTTAATGGAATTTCTGTAATTACGTGGGCATGACCTAGCGCCAGAGGCGCTAGGATTTGTACTGAGGTAGCGCCAGAAGCGCTAGGGCCATGCCAAGACACTGTAACTCAGCGCCATTGGCGCCTCAATCAGTCACAATTCAGCGCCAGCGGCGCTACACCAAGCCACGACATACTGCAAGCCAGCGCTATTAGCGCCCAACCTAGCATACACATAGCGCCAGAGGCGCTAGGGCACGGAATTTGTTGCTAAAGTTCAGCTGAAGGAGGAAAAGGAAGCCAATTCGGAAGAGGATTGTAGGGAATATTGATCAGATAGTGAGAAGGAAACCTTAAGAAGAAACTTGGAGACTTTTATTATAATGAATCTATTTTTATTTTAGAGAGAGGGAGATATTCTGTGGATTACTTTTGTTCGGGCATTAGATTTTTGATGTGGGTTTAAGCTTGTCTTGGATTTTATTCACAATTGAGTTTGATCAATCTACTTTTTCTTTCTTCAGTTGATTGTTTATTTTTCATGTGTAGTTTTGATCCCATAATGGCTTTTGGTTCAGACATGAACTAATCTCCATTATGGGATTCTAACGGATTTTAATATGTAGTCTAATCATAAGCTTTATTGTTAGATTGTTTCGCATGTCATAAGAAATTTCTATCATGATTGTTTTGCATGTATGAATGCTTGATCACCATTCGATTTCAGTACTGATATGTAATTGAAAAATAACATATAAGTATGGATTGTAATCATGATAGCTTGCGAATATGAGGCTTATTTGGATAGCTTAATATTTTGTGAATCAGATAGAAATATACTGTTTCATCGTAAGAGTCAAAATAGGGATTTGTGCTTAAAATCAATATAATTGCAATTTCACATAGAAATATAGTGATTTTGGTTATAGTGGTGATTACATGGTGTCTATCAAGTATGAATATTATGTAAGTAGGTCATAATGCATTGACAAATGGTTATGTCTATTTCAGTGTCCTTGGCTACTTTTCTGTGATATATGAACTTACTACCATGATAGTGGTAATTAGATGAACTATTAAATGAAGTTAGGATCCCATTAATTCCAAGCTTGATATATTTCGTTAGTCTTTGTATATTTTGTTATTAATTAATATAGAAATAATTTTGTCACCAAAAATAAGACAATAGTTTAGGCAAATAAGTATAGTGATAGAACTGATGCATAGTGAATTAATTTAATCCTGTCTCTGTGGGACGATACTTTACTTTCTCTGTATTACTTGTTGACCACGTATACTTGCGTGAGTTAGAGCTCTTTTATTTAAGACTTAAAAAGAGGCAACAGGGCCAGGCAGACCCTATGAGGACTTTTGTGAACTTATTAGCCGAAGTAATGCAGGGCAGACCAGCCGATGTGGTTGATCAGCCAGGAAGTCACATGGCAAACTTTAAGGGCTTCAAATTAGTAGGGCCGCTGGAGTTTCGTGGGACTACGAATCCGATTGAAGCCCAGACATGGGTAGAAGAAATGGAGAAAGTTTTTGAGGTCGCACGAGTGGCCGAGGAACAGAAGACGTCATTTTCCACTTTCATGATGAAAGGTGAGGCAAATTACTGGTGGAAGGCAAACAAAGGTCGAGCTAGGGAAGGCACGATTGCATGGGCTCGTTTCAAGGAGCTGTTTTTTGAAAATTACTTTCCAGCAAGCACGCAGGCAAGTGTGGAGATAAAGTTCTTGGAACTAAAGCAAGGAGGCATGTCAGTTGCGGAGTATGCCGCAAAATTTAACGAGTTAGCTAGGTTTGCTCCACATCAGGTGGACACCGAAGCTAGGCGAGCGAATAGATTTGAATAAGGGTTGAAGCCCTGGGTGTATAATAAGGTTGCGGTTTTGCAGATCAACACATTTTCTACGTTACTTGAGAAAGCAATCATTACTAAGGGAGGAAATGAAGCTTTGACAAAGCACAACCAAGATCAAAAAAAGAAGAAGAGCCATGATGGTCATAAGGAAGGTAGCAGTGGGGGAAGTAACCCAAATAAGAGAAAATGGAACGACAGTCAGATGTCAGGAAGCAAGTCCGGAGGGGATGCAAAGAAGGGCAATAAATACGAGAAATGTGGAAGGAATCACTTTGGAGAATGCATGAAAGGAAAAGGAGTTTGTTTCAACTGTGGTCAACCGGGGCATATTGCCCCACAATACCCAAAGGCGAAGGCAGGAAGTTATTTTTCTTGTGGCGCTTCAGATCATTAGAAGAAGGATTGCCCAAAGAGGAAGAGCGATGCAAGCAGTGCTAACCAAGGGAACAACAGTAAGCTGACTATCGGAGGACCAGCACAGCACAACAGACCAGTAGCACGCACCTTCAACATGATAGTGCAGGATGCGATGGAATCGAAGGACGTGGTGTCAGGTATTATTTCAATCAATAATATCAGTGCATATGTATTATTTGATTCGGGTGCTACCTGTTCCTTTGTTTCCAAAGATTTTGCTAAACGGTTAAATTTATCTCGTGAGAAATTATAGAGTCCTATGAATGTGGAAGTAGCTAATAAAGAAGTTATTCCTGTGGAATTAATTCATAGAAATTGTTGTGCTGAGATAAACGGGTATAAATTGAGCGTAGATTTAATTCCGATACTACTGGGAGAATTTGATGTAATTCTTGAAATGGATTGGTTGTCTAGTCATGGGGCTGTGATTGACTGTCAGAAGATATACACCTGAAGACCCCGAATAAGTCGAAGGTCGTATTTTATGGTAGTAAATCGCCGAGACAATCTTATTGTCTGACGATGATGCAAGCGAAGAAATTGCTAAGGAAAGGTTGCATAGGTTATCTGGCTCATATGGTTGATACTCAAAGAGTATGGAGTGAAATTGGTCAGATACCTGTAGTAAGGGAATTCCCAGATGTTTTCCCAGATGAGTTATCAGGTTTGCTGCCAGATAGAGAAGTGGAATTTGTTATCGACTTGGTACCAGGAACCGCAGTGATCTCAAAGGCACCGTACAGGATGGCACCGGTGGAGATGAAGGAACTGATGGTTCAACTACAAGAACTTCTAGATAAGGGGTATATTCGTCCAAGTGTATCTCCATGGGGAGCGCCAGTGCTGTTCGTAAAGAAGAAAGACGGATCGCTTAGGCTTTGCATTGACTATCGGGATCTGAACAAAGTCACGATTAAGAACAAGTACCCGCTACCCAGAATTAATGATTTGTTTGACCAATTGAAGGGAGAAAAATACTTTTTGAAGATTGACTTGAGAACGGGATATCACCAACTGAAGGTGAGGCAGGGAGATATTCCAAAGACAGCATTCAGAACTCGATATGGACACTTTGAGTTTCTGGTGCTGTCGTTTGGGCTGACGAACGCGCCAGCAACATTTATGGACATGATGAACAGAGTGTTCAAGCAATACCTAGATAAATTTGTTGCCGTTTTCATAGATGACATCCTAGTCTACTCAAAGACGGAGGAGGAATATGTCGAGTATTTGAGGATAGCCCTGGAAACGTTGAGAAGGGAGAAGCTATATGCAAAGTTTTCCAAGTGTGAATTTTGGCTACAAAGGGTGCAGTTTTTGGGGCACGTAATTGACAAGGATGGTGTAACAGTGGATCCTGCCAAGGTAGAATCAGTAATAAACTGGGAACAACCGAAGACGCCAACAGAAGTCCGAAGTTTCTTGGGATTAGCAGGTTACTATCGGAGATTTATTCAGAATTTTTCGAAGATAGCGATGCCTTTGACAAATTTGACAAGGAAGACTGTGAAGTTTGTATGGACGGATAAGTGTGAAGAGAGTTTCTTAGAGTTGAAGAAGAGACTTAGTGAAGCACATGTGTTATCACTACTGGATAATACAAGTGGATTTGTGGTGTATAGTGATGCGTCACACAAAGGCCTTGGGTGTGTATTGATGCAGCATGGGAATGTCATTGCGTACGCTCACGGCAGCTGAAAGACTATGAGAAGGGATATCCGACTCATGCCCTGGAACTAGCGGCAGTGGTGTTTGCTCTAAAGATTTGGAGGCACTATCTATATGAGGAGAAGTGTGAGATATACACAGACCACAAAAGTCTGAAGTATATCTTCACTCAGAAGGAGCTAAATATGAGGCAGCAATGATGGTTGGAGTTCATCAAGGATTATGATTGTGAAATTCTGTACCATCCCAGTAAGGCCAATGTAGTAGCCGATGCTCTAAGTAGGAAGGGCAGAGATAAGTTGATGACGCTGACAGCTCAAGAGGAATTGATAAAAGAAATGGAAAGACTAGAGTTAGAAGTCAAGTATCCGACAGATGCAGACGAGAAACTGTTCGCAGTGGAGGCGAGACCGACTTTATTAGACAAGATAAAAGAGGCTCAAGGAAAGGATGACGAATGTGTTGCCATAAGGGAGCGAATCTCAGAGGGAGAGGAATTGAAGTACAAGTTGATAGCACGGGATTGCTAAGGTTTGAAGGGAGGATCTGGATACCGATGGTTCCGGAGTTGAGAGAAGAGATTCTGCAGGAAGCTCATTCTACAAAGTATTCGATACATCCTGGTAGTACCAAGATGTATCAGGATTTGCGCCAACATTTCTGGTGGTCGAACATGAAGAGGGAGGTCGCGGAATGTGTTGGGCGATGTTTGACATGTCAAAGGGTAAAAGCAAAACATCAGAAACCGGGCGGACTACTACAACCGCTGGAGATTCTGGAGTGGAAGTGGGAGCATATCACTATGGATTTTATAACGGGGCTTCCACCAACTCAGAAGGGCTACGACGCGATCTGGGTGATCGTGGATCGTTTAACTAAATCTGTACAGTTCCTACCGATCAAGATAAGGTACAATCTGGAGCAGTTAGCAAAGTTATATGTGAAAAAAATTATCTCGCGATATGGGGTGCCGGTATCTATTGTGTCTGACAGAGATCCGCGCTTCACGTCAAATTTTTGGAAGAGCTTGCAAGAAAGATTAGGAACTCAGTTGAGGTTGAGTACGGCGTATCATCCTCAATCGGATGGGCAAAGTGAACGAACGATACAGACGCTTGAAGACATGCTTAGAGCATGTGTAATAGATTTTAAAGGTAGCTGGGATGATCACCTACCATTGGTGGAGTTTGCCTATAATAACAGTTATCATGCAAGTATTGGCATGTCGCCATATGAAGCATTATACGGAAGGAAGTGTCGAACAACTCTGTGTTGGGACGAAGTCGGTGAACGGAGACTGTTGGGACCTGAATTGGTACAGCAGACTGTGGATGTCGTCAAGGTGATAAGAGCTCGATTGGTAGCGGCTCAAGACCGACAGAAAAAATACGCCGATTTGTATCGTCAGAAGCGAGACTTTGAAGTCGGCAGTTTTGTGTTTTTGAAAGTATCTCCTTGGAAAGGAAAGATCAGATTTGGGAAGAAGGGAAAATTGAGTCCCAGGTTCGTAGGACCATTTGAAGTTTTGAAGAGGGTAGGTGAAGTGGCGTACGAGGTACCTTTACCTCCTGAACTTGAGCACATTCACAATGTGTTTCACGTTTCTGTGTTATGACCCTATAAACCCGACTACAAGCATGTGATATCCTATGAACCGATTCAAGTTGAGCGAGATTTGTCATATGAAGAGATTCCTGTCCAGATATTAGATGGGAAAGAGCAAACGTTAAGAAATAAGGTCATCCATTCGGTCAAAGTACTTTGGAGGAATCACGCAGCTGAAGAAGCTACGTGGGAGTTAGAAGAGAATATGGGGAGGAATTATCCGCATCTTTTTGAGTGAACCTCTGTTAAGATTTTTTTTTCCGCCCTAGGTTAAAATTCTGGGGACAGAATTCTTATAAGGGGGGGAGGATGTAACGACCGGGAATTTTGGAATTTTCCTAGTAATTCGAATTTTTGAATATTAATGAATATATTATGTTTTATTAATATTATTTTTGTGTTGCATGTTTAAGGGTTGTGTGACAACCTGGATTATATAAATGCATGAAATTTTACGCGTTATAGTTTTGTTTAAGTGAATAATGGATTTCGCATAGTGTCGCTAAATTACTGTTCACGGGGCACGTTTCCCGAGGTACTATTCACGCGATAATACTTTTGTGTTTTTTTCGGCTTTAATAAATTTCATAAATACGTGTATGCGTACGAATAATTTTTCCAAGTGTCGAAAATTTTATTTGAGCTGATACATGATTTTATCCGTATCCAAAATGTATTAAATGGGTGTTCCGAATATTTGGACAAATCCCATAATAATTATTTTTACCCATCCCAATATTTATGGTAATACCCATTTTAATTTTGGGTAGAGTTATTTACCAGTTTTGGTACAAAAGTGGGAATTTTCGGATATAGGAAGGGACTATTCGGGTATTATTTATTTGTGTGTCACCCAAATAGTGTTCATTAATTTGAAATTAACCAATCAAAGAGGGAGAGAAAGGGAGTTGTCGGCAAGCTAGCCCATTTACTAGACACCATAATAATTGAGAAGCCAAAAATTTCCCTACATGCTCATCAAAATCCTTTCCAAGGTGCATGGTTATACTAACTCATCCCTCCCAAAACATTCCACCCGTGTCTTACCCTTCTCCATCCCAAAAATCATCAGCCATTTCTCTTCTCCCACTCCTTGTTGCTGCAAATAGAGGTTCTAGAGAAAGGGAGAGAATAATATTAAGGGAGAGAGTGCTGCAGAAAATTTGAAGGAAGAAGAAGAAGAAGAGAGGAAGAGAATAATAGGTTCAGGTTTTGAGCAAGGAGGAAGAAGGAATAGCAAGCTAAGCATCTACACCATCACCACCATCTTCATCTTCAAACTTCAAAACTTCTAGCGAGAGAAAGAAGTGGGTGTGAACTAACTTGAAGTAAAGGCTTCGGGAGAACTCAAGGAGGTTGAGGAGAGTTTCTAACCAAGCTCTAAAGGAGTTCTAACATCTAAGAAGTAGCTACAAAAGGTAAAACTTTAACTCAATCCACTCCATTTGATTTGGTTGAGGTTTTTCAAAGTTTTCTTGGTTTGTAAGCTTCTGTGCTTGTCGGTTGGGTCTTGTTGCGATTCTTGTTGTTTTTGTTTGTGTTGGATGTTTGTAAATGTTGTTAATGAAAGTAGTATGCACACAAGCCAATCATATTTGATATGATGTAGCATATACTTTGTAATCTTATTCGATTGTTAAAGGCATTTTGCATTATCTACATGGTGTTGTTATATTAAATGTGATAAACCCATAGTTTTGAGCAATGCTTTTAGAATCATGATGGTGATCATGCTAATAAGATCTAAATTCTAGATAGCTCACAAACTTAAATTGTTCCTAATCGATGGATTACTAAAAAGGGGATTAGTGAATCCGGATAGATTAGTACATACGTTGCTTGCTCTTATGAAGAGAATGATTGATCTCATAATCATTTGTGTGGAGACACTAAAGCAAGTATGTAGGTGCTTATTAGAGAATAAGTTCACTGAACGTGGCTCGCTAAGGAATACCTAATGGAGTTTTACTCGCCTGTCAATAGGAATTCCTCTAGTGATAGTAGTACAAGTGATCCTTGGACTTGAGATCATCATAGTATCTTGTGTATGATGAGTTATACTTTGACATGTCCCTTAAGACCTTTAGGGTATATCAAAGGGTATGATTGGATATAATAAGTTGTACATGGAAATAGGTGAATGATCAACAAGGAATCTACCACTTCTAGTAAAAGGAGAGAATGTCCTATGTGATTCGATAAATGACGACTCAGAAGTCTTTGGCCAAAGCAGAATGAAATTAGAAAGGAGTTTCTAATTTGCATCAATCAGAGTTGTGCATTTCAGAATCGAAATACATATAATTAAATAAAATAAGACTTGACAGTAATTCCATGTCTTATATTTAATTGGGACATTGTATGGTAGAAGGATTGAATTGTACGGTAACTATGCACTGAAAGGTTCTTTTATGATTAATGTTGAAATCTATATTATCTGGAAAGTCGTTGATCGCTAAGGGGGCTTACCCTTATTGTAGAATAAATATTATTTATTTAAATAAATTAAATAGTTTAATTTATTTATTTAAATAAGATTAGAATTGTTCTAATTGATTTATTCACAACCGGTTTAATATGGAGAACCTAAAGGGTCACACCGCAAAAGGAAAATATTTATTTAAGAAGTAAATGACATAATTGTAATAATAAGTTAAGTGTATTTAATTTAGTCTATGGAGATAGAATAAATTAAATAGCTTAATATTTATTATTTAATATTTTAGAAATATTAAATATAAATTAATAAGAGGAGTCTTATTATTATTATTACTGTTACTATTATTTAATTCCTAATAGGGATTGGGAATTAATTAATAGAAGTACTCTCACATTAATTCCTAATTGGATTAGGAGTTTAATTTAATTAAAGGAGTTTAATTAGAATAGAAACCCTAATCCTAAATAGTTTAGGGAAGGGTTTTCCTACATCTATAAATAAGAGAAGTCTTATCATAGATTAGGGTTACACACTCTTGTATAAGAATTGTAGAGAGTACTTACAATTTCTATAGAGATAGAAACTAGGGTTTTGCCAACACCCATCTTCTTGAACAAGTATTATTCCTTGGTGGATCACCTCTAGAGGCCAAACACTTGGGTGGCTAACGTTGATCAAAGGAAGGAATTTAATCGGTGGAATTCAAGGAGAACGCGAAGGAATTGTAGGTGAACTTGTACCTGAGGAAGCTAGAATTCCACAAGGGTATAATTATTATTCTCCATCTCTTTCGTTTAATTAATAATTGTGCATAAAGAAAGATCATGGTGATGGTTTGTATAAAATTTTAAAATCTGATTTTATCGCGCTTCCGCTTTATTAATGTAATTTGATTGCATGTTCGCGTTATACAAACCTAACAGTGGTATTAGAGAGCCAAACTTTATGCGAATTATTAATTGTTTTGATTCTGTATATACATTGATATGTGTTTAGAACAATTTAATTGGGCATAATTGTTTGTGTAAAATTATTTTATTTTATTTTTATTTTGATTTTGATTTTATTTATTTTCAATTAAGATAAAAGGTTTATTTTGAATTGGAATATAATTAAAATTAAAAGCTTTATTTGAACATGGAATTGGATTCTATGTTAACTAGAATAAAGGAGTTTGTTCATATATGGAATAGGATTCTATATTTCCTAGAATAAAGGAGTTTATTCACATATGGAATAGGATTCCATGTTTCGTAGAATAAAGGAGTTTATTCACATATGGAATAGGATTCCATGTTTCCTTAAAAAATAAAGATGTTTATTTTGATAAGGAATATGATTCAACATATTTTATTTTCTAACAATTTTAAGTTAAAAATAAAGGTGTTTATTTTAAACTTGAAATTGGTTTCCATATTAATTAAAATAAAGGAGTTTATTTTGATTTGGAATATGATTAAAATAAAGAAGTTTATTTTGATTTAGAATATGATTAAAATAAAGAAGTTTATTTTGATTTGGAATATGATTAAAATAAAGAAGTTTATTTTAATTGGAATTGGATTTTATACTAACTAATATTGCCCATTAAATGATATCAATGCATATATGGAATGGTTTTATTATTAATGAGATGAATATTATTTATTGATGCATATGGAGATATGTATGATAATAAATAGGGATTGATTATGGACTATTGACCAATGTGTGATTGGATTTATTTTAGAGGATGCTTGAATGAATGGGTTTTTATAAATGGGGTCTGCGTACCTCGTCTTCTCTAATTTTTCTTAATGTAAATTCTATCTCCCTCCTATGTATCTCCCCTTGATTGCTGATCAAGGTTTCTATTTATTGTAAATAGTTTTTGTAATAGGACTAGTTAGAATTAATTTTGAAGAATTGAAGACAAAGAAGCAAGGAGCGCTTGAAGACCCGTTTGTAATGGAGCCCGGGTTTAAATGTAATAGTTATATTTAAATTTAATTCTTGCACCCTAGGTTTGACCTTTTGGTTCACTTGGTGGCTCTAGTGAACCAAACTAGAATAAAAGTCCATAATCAATCCGAGTAGAATATAGTATTCTATATGTGTATGCTTACTATATATATATTATATATTATCCAACATGCTTCGCATGTAAAATAATATGACGCGTATTTTATATATATGTGCATGCGCGCTAAACAAGATGAGACAAATAATAACAAACCCCTCAAAGAAATTATATTAAGTCCTAAGCGTTCAAAGATATTTGGAATATCGAACGTCGCCTTCTAGCATGGTAAAGTGATAGAGTATTAAATATTAAATATGAGTTTGTTGTGTCACATAAGGCAAGTATTAAATATTTAAGATGTTGCTTTATCACATTCGATGCTTATACATAGACTGAACGATGCTGTTTTGTTGTGTCACACAAGGATAGTGTTTTTCTTTCGAATATATGGAAGTGCTAGGTTGGACTTAACTTGGATAATTTTGATTCGGATGTGTCACACTTGATCAAAATAATCTAAGAGGCAAATTGAAAGGAGTTACATAGTGATGTAATTGACAATAGTTGTCTACCTATTTATTTATATATCGTTTGTTGTGTCACACAAGGTTATATACATTTGAAATGGGATCCTTATTCTCACTAGCAAATCTTTAATTAGATTTGTCGAACTGTATATTGAGGGTAATATAGTTTGATGAAAATAGTGGGAGATACCAATTTAAAATAAAGGCCTAATTTATTTTGGTAATTAATTAAAATGAATGTATGCTGAAATGTTGTTAAATTACAAATTCATTTATAGAATTTTACGATGTCTAATTCACTATTACTGCATAGCATATTAGATGCTAATTAACCGGATCGAATTACACGGATTGGTTAAGAAATTTGAGAATAGTTCTCAAGGCTGAAAAGCTATCTTATATCCTTAATATGCCTATCCCTGCAATGGTTGCAGACAATGTCTCTGAGGAAGAGATTGCTACTTTTAGAAAGTGGCAAGATGATGCACAGTTGGCTCAATGCATCATACTCACATCCATGAGTAACGAGCTTCAACGTCAGCATGAAACTATGGATGCTCCTACTATACTCTTGCACATTCAAGGAGTTGAAGGGTGAGGAAAGTAAGACTATTAGATATCAGATATCTAAGGAGCTCTTCCAATCTAGAATAACCGATGGCACTACAGTATAGACAAATGTCCTCAAAATGATCAATTTGATTGAACAATTGGGACAACTAGTTTTAATGGATGGAGAGTTGATCCAAGATTTGATCTTGCAATCACTTCTGGACTCTTTCTCACAATTTGTTGTGAATTTTCACGTGAACAAGCTATATATATCACCCTGCCTGAGTTGCTTAAACACGTTAAAAATTGTAAAGAGTCACTTTCCAACCAAGAAAGACCAGGTCTTACAGGTAGATGATTCTTCCACGAAGTAGAAGAGGGCCAAAGGATCTTCTTAAAAGAAGAACAATTCAAAGAAGGTACAAGGAAAGGCAAAAACAAAGGATAATAAGAACAAGACTGATGCAGATAGCAAAGGAGTTTGCTTCCACTGCAATAAGCCTGGATACTGGAAAGGAAACTATAAGGAGAATCTTACAGAGGCTAACCAGAAGAAGCTTAGTGAAGCTTCGATTACAGATATAGGTTTGTTCATGATTAAAATAAATCTTTCTGTAAGTCAAGGTTGTACTTGGGTATTGGATACCGGCTGTAGTTCTCACGTATACAATCCAATGTAGAGACTAAACAGAAGTAGAAAGCTAAACAAAGTAAGTAATCTTACGTGTGGAAAATAGAGCAATGGTTGCTACATTAGCCGTAGGAACTTAGATTTTAGCGATGCCTACGGGCAAGTCTATTAAGTTAATAAATTGTTATTATGTTCCAGTTCTCTTTAGAAACATTATTTCTTTCCGTTGTTGGACAAGGAAGGTTCTGGTATTATATTTAAGAACAATTGTTGTTCTATTTATAATGATAATGTTTTGTTTGAAACTGGAAGATTACTTGATAGACTTTGTATAATTGACTTACATGAGAAATAATTTTGTAAATTGAAAAAACTAATAAAAGAAAAGGAGATGGTCATTCAAAGAGTTGAATGTGTGTATTTGATGAAATACACTTCTGAATTATTTGAAATGTTCAAAGAATTCAGAAGTGAAACAAATTGACAAAGTATTAAGATTCTTTGATCAGATCAAGGAAGGAATACTTGTGCAATAAGTTTCTAGATCATCTCAAAATGGTATTTTCTCATAATGGACACCTCCTGATACGCAATAATTGATTGGTGTATCTAAAAGGAGAAATTGTACCTTGTTGGACATGGTGCAGTTCATAATGATTTTTACCGACATTCTAGTATCCATCTGGGGTCAAACCCTAGAAACGGCTGCATATCTACAAAATAAGGTAACCTCAAAAATTCGAGCCCAAGACTCCATAAAGGTTATGGATAGGAAGGATTCCTACTCTGAAGTATGTTAAGATAAGGGGTTGTCCAGCTTATGTGAAAAGGTTTCAAAGATAAGTTTAGGACAAAATCTGACAAGTGTAGATTTGTGGGATATCCTAAAGAAGTTTAGGGTACTATAATCCTACATGCTACCTTCTTGGATAAAGGTGTTTATCATTGAAGGAGCTAGTGGGAGGGTAATAGATCTTAAAGGAGTTCAAGAACCACAAAGCACTTAAAGTCGAACCGAGGAACCTGTAGATAGACCTATTGTACCACAACCGAATCGTAAATCTGGAAGAGTACCGAAGATACCTGGGAGGTATGGATTCATCATAGAGGATGATGATGAGGTACGCATCATAGAGGATGATGATCCAATTATATACAATGAGGCTATGAGTAGAAGACACTCAGAGAAATGGTAGATGGCCATAAAATCCGAAATGGACTCTATGTATAAGAACCAAGTATAGACAATGGTATATATGGGTCTTTAAGAGAAAGACTGGGGCAAATGGCAAGGTAGAGACATATAAGACCAGACCTGTTTAAAAGGTTTTTCAAGTCAAGGAGTTGACTGTGATAAAACCTTACTATCGGGTAATGCTCAAGTCCATTTGGATTTTGCTTGTGATTGCAGCTTATTACCAAATCTGACAAAATGGATGTGGAGACGTCCTTCCTCAATGAAGGCTTGAGGAAAATGTATGTATGATACAGCTAGAGGAATTTGTTTCAAAGGTTGAAGCAAATCGTGTTTTAAGCTACAATGATCTATTTATAGATTGAAGCAAGTTTCTCAAAGATGGAACATTTATTTTGATGAGACAATCAAAAGAGTTTGATTTTATCAAAAATGGGAATGAACCTAGTGTGTACAAAAGGGTCAGTGGGAGCGCTGTGACATTCTTGGTATTATATGTTGATATACTACTGACAAGGAATAACACACTAATGCTATAATCAGTAAAGATAAAATTGTCTAAACATTCCTCCATGAATGCCTTGGGAGGAGCATCCTATAAATTGGGGATATAAATCTATATAGATAGATTTAAAAGGATGTTCGGCTTGACCCAAGGAACGTATATTCATTTGATGCTAAAGGCGTTTAGCATGGCAAACTCCAAGAGAAGTCTCATTATGATGAGTCATGGAGTGTATCTCTCTAAAATTGTCTCCAATTAAAAGAGAAATCGCATGAGTTACTATCACGTATGTAGTGAATATACAAGGCCTGATGTTGATCAGTCATATTCTGGAGATGATCACTATAAGACAGTGATAAACATCTTTAGGTACTTAACCGGTACTGAAGATGTGATTATGATTCATGGTAGGTTTGAATTAAAACTAGAGGGCTAAACAGACTCAAGTTTTTCAGACTGACCAAGACGATAACAAATCCACTTTAAGGTAAATCGTTACTTTGAAAGGTGGTGCAGTGAATTGGAAAGGTTCCAAACAGGAAAGAGTTACTGGTTTAGTGACAAAGACAAAGTATATAGCTATAAATGAAGCTACAAGTTGATTGTTTGGATGAAAAGGTCATCACAGAACTAGGAATAGTTCCTAAGTCTCATCTTGGATTCAAACATGTGTTGCGGCACTTTCATTTGATTAGTGGAATCATTGAAAGAGGATAAGTCACTATAGAGATAGTGGACTCTCAATAACAACATTGCATATCCATCTACTGAAGCTTTATCCAAACAGCAGGATGATCGTCACTTAGAGAAGAAGGGTATTAGATACCATGCCGATTGGCTTTAGTGCAAGTGGGAGATTGAAAGTAGTATGCACACAAGCCAATCATATTTGATATGATGTAGCATATACTTTGTAATCTTATTCGATTGTTAAAGGCATTTTGCATTATCTACATGGTGCTGTTATATTAAATGTGATAAACCCATAGTTTTGAGCAATGCTTTTAGAATCATGATGGTGATCATGCTAATGAGATCTAAATTCTAGATAGCTCACAAACTTAAATTGTTCCTAATCGATGGATTACTAAAAAGGGGATTAGTGAATCCGGATAGATTAGTACATATGTTGCTTACTTTTATGACGAGAATGATTGATCTCATAATCATTTGTGTGGAGACACTAAAGCAAGTATGTAGGTGCTTATTAGAGAATAAGTTCACTGAACGTGGCTCGCTAAGGAATACCTAATGGAGTTTTACTCGCCTGTCAATAGGAATTCCTCTAGTGATAGTAGTACAAGTGATCCTTGGACTTGAGATCATCATAGTATCTTGTGTATGATGAGTTATACTTTGACATGTCCCTTAAGACCTTTAGGGTATATCAAAGGGTATGATTGGGTATAAAAAGTTGTACATGGAAATAGGTGAATGATCAACAAAGAATCTACCACTTCTAGTAAAAGGAGAGAATGTCCTATGTGATTCGATAAATGACGACTCAGAAGTCTTTGGCCAAAGTAGAATTAAATTAGAAAGGAGTTTCTAATTTGCATCAATCAGAGTTGTGCATTTCAGAATCGAAATACATATAATTAAATAAAATAAGACTTGACAGTAATTCCATGTCTTATATTTAATTGGGACATTGTATGGTAGAAGGATTGAATTGTACGGTAACTATGCACTGAAAGGTTCTTTTATGATTAATGTTGAAATCTATATTATCTGGAAAGTCGTTGATCGCTAAGGGGGCTTACCCTTATTGTAGAATAAATATTATTTATTTAAATAAATTAAATAGTTTAATTTATTTATTTAAATAAGATTAGAATTATTCTAATTGATTTATTCACAACCGGTTTAATATGGAGAACCTAAAGGGTCACACCGCAAAAGGAAAATATTTATTTAAGAAGTAAATGGCATAATTGTAATAATAAGTTAAGTGTATTTAATTTAGTCTATGGAGATAGAATAAATTAAATAGCTTAATATTTATTATTTAATATTTTAGAAATATTAAATATAAATTAATAAGAGGAGTCCTATTATTATTATTACTATTACTATTATTTAATTCCTAATAGGGATTGGGAATTAATTAATAGAAGTACTCTCATATGAATTTCTAATTGGATTAGGAGTTTAATTTAATTAAAGGAGTTTAATTAGAATAGAAACCCTAATCCTAAATAGTTTAGGGAAGGGTTTTCCTACATCTATAAATAAGAGAAGTCTTATCATAGATTAGGGTTACACACTCTTGTATAAGAATTGTAGAGAGTACTTACAATTTATATAGAGATAGAAACTAGGGTTTTGCCAACACCCATCTTCTTGAACAAGTATTATTCCTTGGTGGATCACCGCTAGAGGCCAAACACTTGGGTGGCTAACGTTGATCAAAGGAAGGAATTTAATCGGTGGAATTCAAGGAGAACGCGAAGGAATTGGAGGTGAACTTGTACCTGAGGAAGCTAGAATTCTACAAGGGTATAATTCTTATTCTCCATCTCTTTCGTTTAATTAATAATTGTGCATAAAGAAAGATCATGGTGATGGTTTGTATAAAATTTTAAAATCTGATTTTATCGCGCTTTCGCTTTATTAATGTAATTTGATTGCATGTTCGCGTTATACAAACCTAACAGTTAAGAGGTTATATAAGCCATTAATAACATCAAAGTGGAACAAAAACGCAATAAATCCGTTCCTATGCTTAAGGAGGATGAAGAACATGAAGAACAATGGACATTTTGGACAAATCTTGGACCTATGGACTGTTTTGGACAATTTATAGCTAATTTTTCGTGTTGGTTTAATTTGTTTGTTGTTATTGTATTGTAGTTCCATGGGTTACCAAGTTAACCAAAACTGGAATCGAGTAAAAAGGGATTAAAACAAAGATTTGGTGATGGTTTTTGTGAAGAACGCCAAGAACACCAAGAACACGGAAATATAACATGAGTTGATACTTTGTCCTAAGATTTGGCCATGTTAATGGTAATGGATAACTCTTAATTTTTGATATGTTGTAGCCCTATGTCTTAGGAGTACATAGAGTCTGAAACGGACAAATTTGAACGTCTATTGAGGGAGTTATGGTGGTTGGAAGCAAGATAGGTCTAGAACACCAAAACAGAGCATTCCGGGAAGCAAAACGGGTTGGGGACTCTGGCCGAGCGCCTAAGGTGCTGGCTAGGCACTGGCCATGAGTCCAGCTACTGTGAGAGAGCACTTTAGGCGCTGGTCATAGACCATTTTGAGTGCCTAAGGCGCTGGACAAGAGACTGTGCAAACAGCTTCGACATCCTTTAGTAAAATGGGCATAACTTTCTCATACGAACTCGGATTGAGGTGATTCAGGATGATTCGGAAAGAGAACGAGTAGACCGACAACTTTTGTTCTTTATGGTTTTCAATTTGAGGTCTGTAGCATGGTCTAAATTGGCCATTTAGAGGACTGATGTGTAATTGGGGGCAATCGGAGGGTGTCGGGCATGCGCGTAAGCACATGAAATGCTCCCGACAGTGTAAAATGTTGTTCTAAGTTCTAAAACATGAATGTTACGATTATAATGATACTCATTATTAACCAATGAGTATTAGATAAATCGAATGGGCGGGCTAGGCGTACGCAATTGCATTTCGTTTGGGCGTTCGAATAGTCAAGCTTGGCGTATAGACGTGCAAGCGTCGTAACGCCGTAACTAGTGTGTATAATATTATTTAATATTATGTTATAATTAGAATGAAACATCATAGAGTAGTATAAACTATTATTTGATATCCGGTATGTGACTAATTGTTATGTGGATATGTACTTAATTGTGCAGGATATTAAGGAGCGTGTGTTGTAATATTGTAGCAGACGCACCAGGCAAGTTTCCTAACGCTTGTCTAACCCTTGTGTTCGGCAAGTTTCCCTAACCTTACTCGAATTATATTTTGAGCAGGTTCCATATTTTATACAGGTGTTGTATATTGTTGCAAGTTTCATGACTCAAATGGAGTTATTACTTTTGAATCATATTAGTGGATTAATTATTGTCAATTACTCCACCTCCAAGATAATTATTGATATTTGCATCTTATGCATTTGAAGTCATTATTTGTTGTTGGATTGTGAAAACGTTTAAGTTCTTCATTCATGAACTGTTTTAGGAAATAGTCTACGCCATTTGTTTCGGCTAGACATGTACATGTTATTATTTTAAAAGCTATCCAAACCAGTAGTTGGTACGGATTCTTGGATTGAGAGAGCAACCCTTATTAGGGGATTATAATGTGTTGGTTATTCGATGCAGTCAGAGTTAAATGTTATGCATATACATGGTGTACGAGAGGCTGATCCCCTCGAGTACAACTGACGGGGCCAGGTTTTAAAGGAGTTAGTTGAATGATTGACTCTTTGGCCAAAAGTTCATGGTCGGTTGGACCACTCAGCGGTAAATAATCATTATTCATTGATTCATTTGGACTTTGATTATGTCATTTCAGCTATTTCATCAATGTTCATAAATTGTTGATCTATGCAGCTATTATTCTTATTCATTCATGATATATCTTCTTCTTGCTTTTAAACTTGCTGAGTAAAGTAGTTGCTCACCCTTGCTATATCATTAACCTATTGCAGTTAAGCCGGAGAGTTCCGAAGCGGGCAAAGGCAAAGGAAAGCTTAAGGAATAGTTATATGTACTATCCCGTTATGTAATCGTGGAATAGTTTTGTATTATTAATGTATTCTGCGATGTATTTATTTAAGGTTATAGACCTTGGGACCGTAGTAAACCTTTTGTAATGAACAACATATGTTCATTTTATTCCGCATTAGTTGATTTATGTTGTTTAGAGGTGTATGGATGTATTTTATCGTGAGCACCAAATTCGAGGTATTGGTACCCGAATTTGGGGGTGTCACAGCGGCCACGCTCGAACCTAGAAACTGCTTTTGGGAGTGCAACGTGGCCGTGCCGCTCCTAGTTCATTTTGGAGCGCGGTCGCGCCGGTCTGTAGATTTTGAAAAATTTTTATTTTGATTTTATTTATTTTCAATTAAGATAAAAGGTTTATTTTCAATTGGAATATAATTAAAATTAAAAGTTTTATTTGAACTTGGAATTGGATTCTACGTTACCTAGAATAAAGGAGTTTATTCACATATGGAATAGGATTCCATGTTTCCTAGAATAAAGGAGTTTATTCACATATGGAATAGGATTTCATGTTTCCTTAAAAATAATGATGTTTATTTTGATAAGGAATTGGATTTAACATATTTTATTTTTCCAAGCAATTCTAAGTTAAAATAAAGGAGTTTATTTTGAACTTGAAATTGGTTTCCATGTTAATTAAAATAAAGGAGTTTATTTTGATTTGAAATTTGATTAAAAATAAAGGAATTTATTTTTATTCAAAATTGGATAAAATAAAATAAATAAGTTTATTATGATTTAAATTTTGATTAAATAAAGGAGTTTATTTTTGTTTCATAGTAAACTTTTAATTGCCCATTAAATGATATCAATGCATATATGGATTGGTTTTAATTATTCATGAGATGAATGTTATTTATTGATACATATGGAGATATGTATGATAATAAATATGGATTGATTATGGACTACTGACCAATGTGTGATTGGATTTATTTTAGTGGATGCTTGAATGAATGGATTTTTATAAATGGGGTCTGCGTACCTCTTCTTCTCTAATTTTTCTTGATGTAAATTCTATCTTCCTCTTATGTACCTCCCCTTGACTGCTGATCAAGCTTTCTATTTATTGTAAATAGTTTATGTAATAGGTTTAGTTAGAATTACATGAAGAATTAGAGACAAAGGAGCAATGAGCGCTTGAAGACCCGTTTGTAATGGAGCCCGGGTTTAAATGTAATAGTTATATTTAAATTTAATTCTTGCACCCTAGGTTTGACCTTTTGGTTCACTTGGTGGCTCTAGTGAACCAAACTAGAATAAAAGTCTATAATCAATCTGGGTAGAATATAGTATTCTATATGTGCATGTTTACTATGTATATATTATATATTATACAGCATGCTTCGCATGTTAAATAATATGACGCGTATTTTATATATATATATGTGCATGCGCGCTAAACAAGATGAGACTAATAAATACAAACCCCTCAAAGAAATTATATTAAGTCCTAAGCGTTCAAAGATATTAGGAATATCGAACGTCGCCTTCTAGCATGGTAAAACAATAGAATATTAAATATTTAATATGAGTTTGTTGTGCACACACAAGGCAAGTATTAAATATTTAAGATGTTGCATTATCACATTTGATGCTTATTAAGGAATTGAACATTACTGTTTTGTTGTGTCACCACAAGGACGGTATTTTTCTCTTCACATATATGGAACTACTAGGTTGGACTTAACTTGGATAATTTTGATTCGGATGTGTCACCACTTGATCAAAATAATCTAAGAGGCAAAACACAAGGAGTTACATAGTGATGTAATTGACAATAGTTGTCTAGCTGTTTATTTATATATCGTTTGTTGTGTCACCATAAGGCTATATACATTTGAAATGGGATCCTTATTCTCACTAGCAAATCTTTAATTAGAATTGCCGAACCATATATATTGAGGGTAATATAGTTTGATGAAAATAGTGAGGTACCAATTTAAAATAAAGACCTAATTTATTTTGGTAATTAATTAAGAAAATGAATGTATGCTAAAATGTTGTTAAATTACAAATTCATTTACAGAATTTTATAATGTCTAATTTACTATAACTGCGGAGCATATTAGATGCTTATTAACCAGACCAAATTAAAAGGACTGGTTAAAGAATTTGAGAATAGTTCTCAAGGCTGAAAAGCTATCTTATGTCCTTAATACGCCTATCCCTACAATAGTTGCAGACAATGCCTCAGAGGAAGAGATTGTTACTTTTAGAAAGTGGCAAAATGATGCACAGTTGGCTCAATACATCATGCTCGCATCCATGAGTAACGAGCTTCGGCGTCAGCATGAAACTATGGATACTCCTACTGTACTCCTGCACCTTCAAGGAGCTGAATGGTGAGGAAAGTAGGACTGCTAGATATTAGATATCTAAGGAGCTCTTCTAATCTAGAATAACCGATGGCACTACAGTATAGACAAATGTCCTAAAATGATCAATCTGATTGAACAATTAAGACAACAAGGTTTTGTCATGGATGGAGAGTTGATCCAAGATTTGATCTTGCAATCACTTCTGGACTCTTTCTCACAATTTGTTGTGAATTTTCACGTGAACAAGCTATATATATCACCCTGCCTGAGTTGCTTAAACACGTTAAAAATTGTAAAGAGTCACTTTCCAACCAAGAAAGACCAGGTCTTACAGGTAGATGATTCTTCCACGAAGTAGAAGAGGGCCAAAGGATCTTCTTAAAAGAAGAACAATTCAAAGAAGGTACAAGGAAAGGCAAAAACAAAGGACAATAAGAACAAGACTGATGCAGATAGCAAAGGAGTTTGCTTCCACTGCAATAAGCCTGGATACTGGAAAGGAAACTATAAGGAGAATCTTACAGAGGCTAACCAGAAGAAGCTTAGTGAAGCTTCGATTACAGATATAGGTTTGTTCATGATTAAAATAAATCTTTCTGTAAGTCAAGGTTGTACTTGGGTATTGGATACCGGCTGTAGTTCTCACGTATACAATCCAATGTAGAGACTAAACAGAAGTAGAAAGCTAAACAAAGAGTAAGTAATCTTATGTGTGGGAATGGAGCAAAGGTTGTTGCATTAACCATATGAACTTATAGTTTAGCATTGCCTACGGGCAAGTCTATTAAGTTAATAAGTTGTTATTATGTTCCAGTTCTCATTAGAAACATTAGAACTTTCGTTGTTGGACAAGGAAGGTTCTGGTATTATATTTAAGAACAATTGTTGTTCTATTTATAATGATAATGTTTTGTTTGAAACTGGAAGAATACTTGATAGACTTTGTATACTTGACTTACATGAAAAATATTTTGCAAATTGAATAAACTAATAAAAGAAAAGGAGATGGTCATTCAAAGAGTTGAATTTGTGTATTTGATAAAATACAAGTCTGAATCATTTGAAATGTTCAAAGAATTCAGAAGTGAAACATATTGACAAAGTATTAAGATTCTTTGATCAGATCGAGGAAAGAATACTTGTGCAATGAGTTTCTAGATCATCTCAAAATGGTATTTTCTCATAATGGACACCTCCTGATACGCAATAATTGATTGGTGTATCTAAAAGGATAAATTGTACCTTGTTGGACATGGTGCAGTCCATAATGATTTTTACCAACATTCTAGTATCCATCTGGGGTTATGCCCTAGAAACGGCTGCATATCTACAAAAATAAGGTAACCTCAAAAAAATCTGAGCCCAAGACTCCATAAAGGTTATGGATAGGAAGGATTCCTACTCTTAAGTATGTTAAGATAAGGAGTTGTCCAGCTTATGTGAAAAGGTTTCAAAGATAAGTTTGGGACAAAATCTCACAAGTGCAGAGTTGTGGGATATCCTAAAGAAAGTTTAGGGTATTATTACTATAATCCTACACGTTGCCTTCTTAGATAAAGGTGTTTATCATTGAAGGAGCTACTGGGAGGGTAATAGATCTTGAAGGAGTTCAAGAACCACAAAGCATTTTAAGTCGAACCGAGGAACCTGTAGATAGACATATTATACCACAACCGAATCGTAAATCTGGAAGAGTACCGAAGATACCTGGGAGGTATGGATTCATCATAGAGGATGATGATGAGGTACGCATCATAGAGGATGATGATCCAGTTATATAAGATGAGGCTATGAGTAGAAGACACTCATAGAAATGGCAGATGGCCATGAAATCCGAAATGGACTCCATATAAGAGAACCAAGTATAGACTCTAGTTACTCCACCAAAAGGCATAGTGCCTAAAGGGTGTATATGGATCTTTAAGAGAAAGACTAGGGCAAATGGCAAGGTAAAGACCTATAAGACCAGACTAGTTTAAAAGGTTTCAAATAAAGTCAAGGAGTTGACTGTGATAAAACCTTATTACCGGGTAATTCTCAAGTCCATTTGGATTTTGTTTGGGATTGCAGCTTATTACAAAATCTGGCAAAATGGATGTGGAGACGTCCTTCCTCCATGAAGACTTGAGGAGCATGTATGTATGATACAGCCAGAGGAATTTGTTTCAAAGGATGAAGCAAATCATGTATATAAGCTGCAACGATCCATTTATGGATTGAAGCAAGCTTCTCAAAGATGGAACATTCGTTTTGATGAGACAATCAAAAGAGTTTGATTTTATCAAAAATGAGACTGAACCTTGTGTGTACAAAAGGGTCAGTGGGAGCGCTGTGACATTCTTGGTATTATATGTTGATATACTATTGATAAGAAATAACACACCAATGATACAATCAGTAAAGATAAAATTGTCTAAACATTCCTCCATGATTGACTTGGGAGGAGCATCCTATAAATTGGGGATATAAATCTATATAGATAGATTTAAAATGATGTTTGGCTTGACCCAAGGAACATATATTCATTTGATGCTAAAGGCGTTTAACATGGCAAACTCCAAGAGAAGTCTCATGATGATGAGCCATGGAGTGTATCTCTCTAAAATTGTCCCCAATTGAAAGAGAGATCGCATGAGTTACTATCATGTATGCAATGAATATACAAGGCTTGATGTTGATCAGTCATATTCTGGAGATGATAACTGTAAGATAGTGATAAACATCTTTAGGTACTTAACCGGTACTAAAGATGTGATCATATTTCATGGTAGGTCTGAATTAAAACTAGAGGGCTAAATAGACTCAAGTTTTTCAGACTAACCAAGACGATAACAAATCCACTTTAAGGTAAATAGTTACCTTGAAAGGTGGTGCAATGAATTGGAAAAGTTCCAAACAGCAAAGAGTTGCTGGTTTAGTGACAAAGACAAAGTATATAACTGTAAATGAAGCTGCAAGTTTGATTGTTTGGATGAAAAGTTCATTACAGAACTAGGAATAGTTCCTAAGTCTCATCTTGGATTCAAACAAGTGTTGCGGCACTTTCATTTGATTAGTGGAATCATTGAAAGTACTATGCACACAAGCCAATCATATTTGATATGATATAGCATATACTTTGTAATCTTATTCATTTGTTAAAGGCATTTTATTTTATCTACATGGTGTTGTTATATTAAATGTGATAAACCCATAGTTTTGAGCAATGCTTTTAGAATCATGATGGTGATCATGCTAATGAGATCTAAATTCTAGATATCTCACAAACTAAAATCGTTCCTAATCGATGGATTATTAAAAAGGGGATTAGTGAATCCGGATAGATTAGTACATACATTGCTTGCTCTTATGAAGAGGATGATTGATCTCATAATCATTTGTGTGGAGACACTAAAGCAAGTATGTAGGTGCTTATTAGAGAATAAGTTCACTGAACGTGGCTCGCTAAGGAATACCTAATGGAGTTTTACTCACCTGTCAATAGGAATTCCTCTAGTGATAGTAGTACAAGTGATCTTTGGACTTGAGATCATCATAGTATCTTGTGTGTGATGAGTTATACTTTGACATGTCCTTTAAGACCTTTAGGGTATATCAAAGGGTATGATTGGGTATAATAAGTTGTACATGGAGATAAGTGAATGGTCAACAAAGAATCTACCACTTCTAGTAAAAGGAGTGAATGTCCTATGTGATTTGATAAATGACAACTTAGAAGTCTTTGGCCAAAGCAGAATGAAATTAGAAAGGAGTTTCTAATTTGCATTAATCAGAGTTGTGCATTTGAGAATCGAAATACATATAATTAAATAAAATAAGACTTGACAGTAATTCCATGTCTTATATTTAATTGGGACATTGTATGGTAGAAGGATTGAATTGTACGGTAATTATGCACTAAAAGGTTCTTTGTGATTAATGTTGAAATCTATATTATCTGGAAAGTCGTTGATCGCTAAGGGGGCTTACCCTTATTGTAAAATAAATATTATTTATTTAAATTATTAAATAATTTAATTTATTTATTTAAATAAGATTAGAATTGTTCTAATTGATTTATTCACAACCGATTTAATATGGAGAACCTAAAGGGACACACCGCAAAAGGAAAATATTTGTTTAAGAAGTAAATGACATAATTGTAATAATAAGTTAAGTGTATTTAATTTAATCTATGGATATAGAATAAATTAAATAGCTTAATATTTATTATTTAATATTTTGGAAATATTAAATATAAATTAATAAGAGGAGTCTTATTATTATTAATACCATTATTATTATTTAGTTCCTAAAAGGGTTTGGGAATTAATTAATAAAAGTACTCTCATAAATTTCTAATTGGATTAGGAGTTTAATTAATTAAAGGAGTTTAATTAAAATAAAAACCCTAATCCTAAATAGTTTAGGAGGGTTCCCTATATCTATAAATAAGAGGAGTCTTATCATGATTTAGGGTTAGACAGTTACACACTCTTCCATAAGAATTAGAGAGAGAGAGTACTTACAATTTCTATAGAGATAGAAACTAGGGTTTTGCCAACACCCAACTTTTTGAATACCTATTCTTCCTTGGTGGATCACCTCTAGAGGCCAAACACTTGGGTGGCTAACGTTGATCAAAGGAAGGAATCTCATCGGTGGAATTCAAGGAGAACGCGAAGGAATTAGAGGTGAACTTGTACCTGAGGAAGCTTTGATTCACGAGGGTATAATTCTATATCTCTATCTCTTTCGTTTAATTGATAATTGATCACAAGGATGATCATGGTGATGGTTTGTATGAAAAAGTTTAAAATCCGTTTTATTGCGCTTCCGCACCATTTATGTAATTTGATTGCATGTTCGCGCTATATACAAACCTAACATGTATAATAATAAATGAGATTGATTATGGACAATTGACCAATGTGTGATTGGAATTATTTTATGTGGATGCATGAATGAATGAGTTTTACAAATGGGGTCTGCGTACCTCGTCTTCTATAATTTTTCTTAATGTAAATTCTATCTCCCTCCTATGTACTTCCCCTTGACTGCTGATCAAGGTTTCTATTATAATAAATAGTTCATGTAATATGATTAGTTAGAATTATTTTGAAGAATTGGAGACAAAGGAGCAAGGAGCGCTTGAAGACCCGTTTGTATTGGAGCTCGGGTTTAAATGTAACAGTTATATTTAAATTTAATTCTTGCACCCTAGGTTTGACCTTTTGGTTCATTTGGTGGCTCTAGTGAACCAAACTAGAATAAAAGTTCATAATCAATTCTGGTAGAATATAGTATTCTATATGTGCATGCTTACTATATATATATATATATATATTATATATATATATATATATATTATATTATCCAACATGCTTCGCATGTCAAATAATATGACGCGTATTTTATATATATATGTTTATGAGCGCTAAACAAGATGAGACAAATAATAACAAACCCCTCAAAGAAATTATATTAAGTCCTAAACGTTCAAAGATATTTGGAATATCGAACGTCGCCTTCTAGCATGGTAAAGCAATAGAGTATTAAATATTTAATATTAGTTTGTTGTGTCACACAAGGCAAGTATTAAATATTTAAGATGTTGCTGTAGACACCCAAATTTTGCGTTTCCTTCTACTAATCATGACAGGAGGGCAAAATCGTCAATTGAACCAGCTTGCGGGAGCAAAGGAGCGGGCACAAGGGCGAGCGCCCGGCACCGCCGCAATGTTTTGGGCAACCCAAGTTTACGTGACAATAAAGCCGTCCGAAGCAGGCACGTCCAAATGAGGTGGCACGTCTCCCGGAGGTTCCCGGACTACGGAATACGAGCCTGTCAGCGAAAACCAACGTTGCGGTACGAAAATCGAAGCGTGGCACGAAAATCGAGAAAGTCAAGCCCGCCAGCCGCGGATAGATCTGCGGCCAAGTGGGTGCGCCAGCACGAAAACCGGGAAATCAGCACTACCAGCTGAGTGCGATGGGAGGCGTGCCAGCTGGCCAGCCGCAGATCCATCTGCGGCCAGCCGCAGATAGATCTGCGGCTGGCTCTGGCCAGCCTATTTAAGCCAGCTTCGGCAGCATACAGGAGGTTCAGAAAATTTTGGAGAAGAAGAAGAAAAACAGCAAACAGCAGCACGGATTTTGAGAGAAAAATAGTAGATTTTGCAACAAAAATAGGAAGAAAAGAGAGGAAGAAGAGAGAAATTTTACTCCTTTAATTTTGATTGTATCAAATATATTTCTCATCCTATTCAAATACCAAGACTTCATCCTTTTTGAGATCATTTTGCAAGGTAAAAATTCCTTTTGTTATAACAATTCATATCCTCTTATTTGCTTAGATGGGATGTAGTTTTCATGTATATTGTTGAACAATCATGGATTATGGATTATTAAGGAGGGTTCCATCGGAACAAAATTCTTCCTAATAACCCGAGGACATCCAATTGATAAAATTTCTAGCTTGTTTGTGATAATTTATTGGGTGTAATTTATTTAGATTGTCATTTCCGGATATCATGGTATATTAGATAAACCCGGGTTGGTTAGTTATGTAATATTCATTTTGTAGGCATGTATTAATCTCGTGTGAGCCTAGGAAAGCGACCCCGTGGTCCAAATCCGATGATGGACACGTCTTGATGTATGTAGCGGGTAGGATGTAGCCTCCTTGTAACATGTAACCGTCGGGCCTTAAAACGACGCCAAGCGAGAATCGGGTTTAAGGCCCCATATTAGTGGAACTTGTGATTGTAGGCGTTTGGGATTATTTTGATGGCTTACATGCCCATGAATAGCCCCAACGCATTTTAATGCTTGATTTGATTTACGACACGAAATTGATTTCAAAGCTAAATGATAAGATTTTCATAAAATCAATCAAAGTAGGATATTAGAATCACGAGGTTAAAATTTGAGAAACGTTAATGAATGTCGATTCCCATCTAACGAGAAAGCTAAAGAAAAAAAATTGTTTTCCAAAACAACACACGAAATGATTTTATAAATAATTGACGTTTTATTAAATCTTTGTGCATAGGGTGAAAGAGATCCTAGAAATTGCCCATCATTTTATGAAAGCAACGTATAGATCTCGATTCCTATTTTGACGAAGGTTTAAAACTCTTGTTTTTTGTTAAAACGACACTTAATGAAAATCCCATAGTTTTGGAAAATTAAAATCCAACCTTTCTCATAAAGAATAAAGCTTTCTCGGGTATATCGAAAAGACATTCCGAAGCGTACTCAAATTAAAACACGATTTTCCCTAAAATCCAAATGACTCTTTCATACAAACTCACCACAACATTCACATAGGCACACACACACACACACGCGCGCACCTACATACACATATTCATGAATTAAAGGATAGGAAAGCATTAAGATTGCGGTAACCGTATTTCACGGAAGTCGAGGGGTGCCTAACACCTTCCCCTCACTTAAGCAAGCCCCCGAACTCTATGAATCTCGATTCGCAGACCAATTAATTCGGAGTCACACATGAGCCAGCGATTTATAAAAAAACGAAAACTCGGATGAGTTGGTACATCCATTTCAAATATACCAACTGGCGACTCTGGTTAATTGGCTCATCATAAAAAACGATCTTTCAAAACCCCGTCGACATCAGTGCCGATCTTTTCCAAAGAATCATTAAATCAAAAGGCTAAAATTGGAAAAGACCAAGAGAATGAGAGAACCCGGCGTCGACAGCTGGCGACTCCGCTGGGGACATTAGAGGGCTTAAGCCGCATTAAAATCTTGATGCTATTCTATCCTTTAAAAATTCATGAATATGTGTGTGCATGCGATATTTTGATCTTTTGGTTTTGTTGTGTGAATGCGTGTTTTGTCCAATGAATGAATGATTGAATGGAATGGCTTTACTTTAAAGAAATCATTTGCATACGGTGAGGACGATGAATGTGAATGTATGTTGAGAGAGTACCTCCTCCTGAGGCGAACCTGTCGGTTGCTTATTACTGGACTCAATGGGGCTGCTCCCCGGAGATGGCTCAGGAAACGCACCACTCAAATCCGCTCCAATCGAAAGGGCTCAAACGAGTAGATTGCGAAGATTTGGGAACCTTCATGCCGAAAAGCCCGTGAGAGTAACCCTAGGGTAGGTCAGCCTCTGATAAACCCAACGCAGGAAAAGTCTCTTCATGCCTTTTTACGTTTATATGTCTAAATGTCATGATCTCATTCAATATTCATACATCCCTTTTTCTGTGTCGAAAGAGATTACTAACCGCTGTGAATTGCAGGGAATAGTTGGGGGAGCATAATAAAGCATGTTTGGCATTGGTTATGGCACTAAAGGACTACTAACTTTCTGTTTTACAGGGAAAGATTAAAAAACCCAAAAAACACACAAAAATTTTACAGCTTTAGCATGCATCCATGTTTTCATTTCCCCGGGACTAAACTTCGAACCGTTGTCTCTGTAGGATTGCTCCTCAAACCCGTTCGCAGTCTAAGAAAGCCCAGGCCTCTACCTCTGAAATGGCTGATCTTCCCAATCATAGTTCCATATCTCGGGAGGAGTTTGATGATTTTAAAAGACAGATGATGGAAATGGCCACAATGTTAAAGGAACAATTCTTAATCAGACAGGATCCGGCAAACCAGGGATCGCATAATATTCCACCGCCAGGGGATGATCAGAATCCTCCTAAAAATGGTACAAACTTGCTTAAAGAGGACCAACCCCGACTCAAGGACGAGCCAGTCATCCCAAGGCCCGTTCCCATACCTAGCAGGACAGTGATTACTATCCCAGAAGAGGGGGACAATGACGACCTTCGGAGAAAAATGAAACACATGGAGGAAACCATCCAATCTCTAAAGGGCATAGGCTCCCTGGGCAGGGTTAATTACTCAGATCTGTGTGTTTTCCCCGGGGCCAGATATCCAGAAAAGTTCAAAGTTCCCGAGTTTGAAAAATACAATGGAAAGGGAGACCCCTATACACACTTGAAAATTTACATTGGAGAACTCGGGTCTTATGCCGAAGACGAGGGGTTAAGAATGCAGCTATTTCAGAAAAGCTTAACAGGGGAGGCAAGAATATGGTATGCCCGCCTCGACAACGCCCGACTCCACAACTGGGAGGAATTGGCCCATACTTTCTTAACCCAATACAGCTTTCAGGCCCAGATGGCTCTTGACAGGTACCAAATGACAAAGGTTAAAAAACAGCCTAGGGAATCCTTTAGGGAATATGCGCAAAGATGGAGGGGCATGGCTGCCCAGGTAATTCCCCCGATGAGCGAATCAGAGATGGTAATGACCTTTGTAGACATTCAGGAGGCACCGTATTATGAGAGGGTCATCTCAGGGATTGGAAGACCTTTTGCGGAAATGATTAAACATGGAGAGATGGTTGACATGGGGTTGAAATCGGGTAAAATCCGGGATCTTACTGCTTTAGAAACTGCTGCCGAGCAAATACAGAATGGAAACTATGGTAGCACTTCCCGGAGAGTCCAAAAGAGGAAGGAAGAGGATGTCTCCCTCATCCTACAAGGGTCGTCCCGTAAAGCAGAAAACCATCTTCCGGTACAGGCACAGAGGGGAGGGCCACCCCGACAGCCCAATTTCTCAGATCAAAGAGCAGAGGGGCGAAGAAGATATGAGGCCTCGCAAAACCGAGTATTCACCCCGCTCGGGGAGCCGCTTGAACGAGTATTAGCGGTATTAGTAGCCCAAAAGAAGATTGTTGGTTTGGCACCCCCGAGTGACCCAAAGGGTAGAAGGTTTGACCCGAGCAAGCGGTGTGCATACCACTCCAGTTCCCCTGGCCATGATACACAGGATTGCTGGACGTTAAAGCATCGAATCCAAAACCTGATTGACAGTGGAGAGATTGTGGTGGAACAGCCGGATTCCCCGAATGTTAAGGCAAATCCCCTGCCAAGACATGATGGAGGGGGAGTCAATGCGACGGAGGCAAGTGAGGCGGGGGAGCCGCCAAGGTTGAACTATGTGCAGAAAGTTGAAGAGATGATCAACATGATACATGATCATGGGGATGCACGGGGAGCGCCCATCAGGTTGATAGGGATAAGTACAAATGGCATGGAAAGACCTGTCAAGTTGACAGCCCCGAGGCCCATCATACTTGCAGCAAGGCCGCAACTCCCTATCATTAGTCTGAAGACTGTACCCTGGAATTATGGGGGAATACCAAAGGAAGTGGCCAGTTGTGCTTCCGTGACGACCAAGGGGAACCCCTTATATCTTCCCGGGCGAGTCCTTGAGAGCCAAAAGAGAAAAAATGAAGAGGTTTCCGAGGAAAGGGCCATAGAGTTTTTGAAAAGGATGGATCACCCAGAAACGAGGGGGATCCAGATTTTAAGTGAGGAATCAACCCTAACATCAGTCATGGACTTGGTATTGTCATCCAGTGAGCACTGCAAGACCCTGATGAAGGTTCTGGAGGAGGCATTTGTGTCCAAAGAAATTAGTGAGGAGGGTTTCGGCCAGCTGATAGGCCACTTATTGGAAACCGATGCAATATCCTTTACGGAGGAGGACATTCCCAAAGAGGGAAGGGGGCACCGAAAACCGCTACACATCGCGGTAATCTCCTCAGGATATGTCATGAATGGGGTGCTGATCGACGGGGGATCGGCATTGAATATATGTCCTCTCAGCACGCTGAGGAAAATGAACATCAGTCTCAAGCGCCTACGGGCCAGTCATGTGGTGGTTCGGGCTTTTGACGGATCCCGGAGGGATACCATCGGAGAGATAGAATTGCCAGTGGAGATCGGGCCCTGTACTTTTGATATATCCTTCCAAGTCCTAGATATTACGGCAAGCTACAACCTGCTGTTAGGGAGGCCGTGGATACACATGGCCGGGGCAGTTCCTTCCACGCTCCACCAACAAATCAAGTTGATCATCGATGGG
This sequence comes from Aralia elata, assembly GCA_034770075.1. Classification (NCBI taxonomy): domain Eukaryota; kingdom Viridiplantae; phylum Streptophyta; class Magnoliopsida; order Apiales; family Araliaceae; genus Aralia; species Aralia elata. The sequence continues at coordinate 8,456,105 of CM068381.1, forward strand.
AATCTGGTAACAATCTCGGCCGAATGTGATGACCCTTCTCCTCCCAGGAGTGGCCTACCAGTAATCAATGTGGATGAGTCAGCGGCGCCTGCCAGCTTTCAAGCACTAGAGATTAGCACTCCCCATTATAGATGCCTGGGAGCTCCAGCTGTGAAACCAAGGGTCTCTCCGGAACTCACCTTTGTGGCGCGGGAAATGATTAAAATGAACTTCCAACCTGGACAGGGACTAGGGAAAAGCAGTCAGGGAATCACCGAGCCCATCCACCTACCACAGCAGATAGGCAAAGCAGGATTGGGATACCATGTGGGCGCAGTACGGGGACACCGTCAGGGTGCGACTCCGATTCGACTAGTTGGCAGTCCAGCGACCAAAGCCGACAATGAGCAGGGGATCAGCGGACCTGTGATTGGGGCAGGGAATGAAGAGTTAACCCCCACACATAGTGAGTCGGCCCGGAGGGAAAGGTTCCTGCAGGAGGTCGCAAAGGAGTTTGAAACCAAATGCTACATCCCCGGACAATCAACAAGCAGTAAGGAGGGGACGAATATTATCATACCACCGGGAGCCCAACAAGTTGTGCCTGTCATCGATTGGGCAGGACTGATTATTCCTGGAGAGGGTATGGAGGAGAACTCAGGCGACGTATCCGTAATCATCGGGGAGGTGCCCGATGTGAGGACCTCTTTCATCCAGCGCATTTCAGCTGACCTGACCATCGACAATTGGACCCAGAAACCAGTGATATCCAAACAGGGGTAAAGCTCGACGTCAGGGTGGTTGACCCCAGATGATGGGGGAATGAAGAAGTTTTATTTTGTTATTGTTTTATTTCTGCATAATTGTGTCGTTTCTTCGTGTTATTTGAAATTGCGATCGTCGTGAAAAATGATTTATATATGACAAGTACTTTGTTTTATGTCAGGTGTACCAATTTGAGTATTCCTTGCCTAACAAACGATCTTTCAAATTTGAATGGTGATTATGATTTTGACATTGAGCTGGATTTCGATTTGATGGGCATTGAGCAAGACGAGACAGATTACGACGACGCACCTGATGAGATCAAAGGATGGGTCGAAGATAAACCCAAACCCAATTTGGACCAAACCATCACCGTTGATATTGGAACCCCTGACAATCCAAAAGAACTCAAGATAGGGACAGACCTTAACCCCAGCCAAAAAGCAGAAATAATTGAGTTACTAAGCCAATATGAGGATGTCTTTGCCTGGTCGCACGAGGATATGATCGGATTGTCCACCGACATTGTGGTGCACCGGTTACCCATCAAGGAGGGTTTCAGGCCTGTCAAGCAGCAGAAACTAAGAAAGTTGAAACCTGAGTGGAGCTTAAAAGTGAAGGAAGAGATCATCAAACAGTTCAGGGCGGGAATCATTATGGTGTCCACTTACCCGGAATGGCTATCCAACGTGGTCCCAGTGGCTAAACCTGGAGGAAAGGTGAGGGTATGCGTGGACTACAGAGATCTAAACAAGGCCAGTCTCAAAGATAACTTCCCGGTGCCTTTCATACACATCCTGGTAGATAACACAGCCCAGTACGAAATGTATTCTTTTGTGGATTGCTTTGCGGGGTATCATCAGATAATGGTGGCGGAAGAAGACCGGGAAAAGACCGCATTCATCACCCCCTGGGGCACTTTCTGCTATAGACGACTGGCTTTCGGTCTCACAAATGCAGGGGCTACTTATCAGAGGGCCATGATGGCCTTGTTCCACGATATGATGCACAAGGAGATAGAGGTCTACGTGGATGACATTATTGTGAAATCAAAGGTAGAGTCCGATCATATAACTCATCTCAAAAAGCTATTCGATCGGCTCAGAAAGTATAATTTGAAACTCAATCCAGCCAAGTGTGCTTTCGGAGTGCAGTCAGGTAAGCTCTTGGGATTCCTGGTTAGTGATCGGGGCATTGAGTTGGATCCAGCAAAGATTAAGGCCATTGTGGATATGCCAGCACCTCGCACAGAGAAGGAGATAAGAGGATTCCTGGGGAGAATAAACTTCATCAGCCGTTTTATATCTCACTTGACGACTACATGTGAGCCGATTTTTAAATTGTTAAGAAAGGGTGCTTCCCAAGAATGGAATGAGCAGTGTCAGAGGGCTTTTCAGATCATTAAGAAACAACTGACGGAGGCACCAGTGCTGGTACCCCCGAAGGATGGGATCCCTTTGTTTATGTATATATCCGTCAACACCATCGCGATGGGATGTATGTTGGGACAGAAAAATGAGGCGGGTAAAGAGCAGGCCATCTATTACCTCAGCAAAAGATTTAGCCAATGTGAGCAGAATTACACTCCCATCGAGAAGACTTGTTGTGCTCTGGCCTGGGCCGCAGGGAGATTACAGCACTACCTCCATGGGCATACAACGTACCTGATATCAAGAATGGATCCCCTAAAATATATTTTTGAAAGGCCTATGCTGAATTGTCGACTCTCAAGATGGCAGTTGATTTTACAACAGTTTGACATGGTGTACGTGACCCAGAAGGCCATGAAAGGGCAGGGAATTGCAGATCAGTTGGCAGAAGCCCCGGCAGGAGGGATGGAGCCGTTAGAAACTCCTCTCCCGGGCGAGGATATATTTTGGGTATCGCGCGAAAAATGTGATGACGAGGGACAATTCTGGAAGCTGTATTTTGATGGTGCCATGAATGCCGAGGGGGCAGGAGCCGGAGCGGTCTTAGTCTCTATCACCGGAGAACAATACCCCGTGGCCACTAAACTTCGTTTCAGCAATTCGAACAACACCGCTGAATACGAGGGGTGTATCTTGGGACTCCGATTGGCCCGTGACATGGGAATAAAAAGACTAGCGGTGTTCGGGGATTCAGAATTGGTAATCAGACAAGCAATCGGGGTATACAACACTAAGGAGCTTCGGTTACTTCCATACCATCGTTGTGTCACCCAGCTTATGCAAGAGTTCGAAGATATCGCCTTCCGCCATATTCCTCGGGGACGAAATGATTTTGCCGATGCATTGGCGACTTTGGCTTCCTTAATCCACGTGATCAAGAGTAGGGACAGTCCACAGATTGAGATCACCGTACAGAATGCCCCGGCATATGAGGAAAATGTGGCAGTGTTATCAAACGAGGTGGTGTTGACAAGGCAGCCCTGGTATCACGACATCAGGGAATATCTGAGAGACAGATCCCTTCCCGATCAGGCAAATCGGACTGAAAGGATGAGAATTCAAAAGATGGCGATGAAGTTTTACCTGAGTGGCGATTCACTTTACAAAAGGGATGCCGGGTTGGGACTGTTGCAATGCGTAGACGAAACGCAATCCCAAAGGATTATGAATGAAATCCATGGCGGGGTGTGTGGGCCACATATGAGTGGACCGATGTTGGCCAAAAAGATCTTGAGGACAGGGTATTATTGGTTAACGCTGAAGGCCGATTGCGATGATCATGTCAAACGGTGTTATCAATGCCAGGCGCACGGTAATGTGATCCATACACCTCCCAATGAACTGCACTGTATGACCTCCCCATGGCCATTTTCAATGTGGGGAATGGATGTAATCGGACCAATAGAGCCCAAAGCAAGCAACGGGCACCGGTTCATTTTCGTCATGATCGATTATTTCACCAAATGGGTAGAGGCAGCTTCTTTCCCTAAAGTAACTCAGGAGGTCATCGTCAGCTTCATCAGGAATAATGTCATTTGCCGATATGGGCAACCTGAGGTTGTGGTCTCCGACAATGCCAAGAATTTAAACAACGCCCTCATGAAGGGACTGTGTGACCAGTTCAAGATTAAGCATCTCAATTCCGTCATTTACCGTCCCAAAATGAATGGGGCAGTGGAGGCTGCCAATAAGAACATCAAGAAGATCATGGCAAAAATGTCTGCTAATCATCGGGGATGGCCAGATCTGTTACCCCTCACCTTGCTAGCCTACCGAACGTCAACGCGTACTTCCACAGGGGCAACCCCTTACGCCTTGGTGTATGGAATGGAGGCTGTCCTGCCAGTTGAAGTTGAGATGGCGTCCCTCAGAATAATGATCGATGCTCAGATAAGCGAGGAGGATTGGATGCAAAGTCGATACGACCAATTGGCCCTAATTGATGAGAGGAGGGTGGCTGCTGTTTGGCACGGCCAGCTATATCAACAGAGGATCTCCCGATCATACGACAAAAGGATCAGGCCTCGGAAATTCAAGGAGAATGACCTGGTGCTAAAGAGAGTCATGGCTTGTCAAGACGAAGCCAAGGGGAAGTTTGCCCCGAATTGGGAAGGACCATTCGTGATTAAGAAAGTGCTATCCGGAGGAGCCCTCATATTGCAGGAAATGGATGGTGAGGCATTTCCACAACCCCTCAATGCTGACTCGGTGAAGCGGTTCTACGCTTAAATCATCAGTTCTTTTTTCCTTTGGGAGCGAACTACGTAGGACCTGATCTCCCAACTTGTGGGGGTACGTAGGCAGCCATCATGGCGCGGTCCGATCCTTTAAAAATAATCCTTTCCCTAACCAAAACCAATTTTCGATAGCCAGATAAAGCCTTCCTACACCCTCAAAACCTTCCCGAAACCAACTGCCTAACCAGTTTCATCCCAGAATACATACCCTGATCCAACCCAAACAGTTGTCCAAAATCTGAGATTCAATCCGACGAAATCAAAAGGTGTGCGGCAATATCTGTCAAATCTCCATCAAGTCTTGAGGAAAGAAAGAAGGCGAAATGTCAAAATCATGGTCAGTTGGATAAAATGACGATCCAATGGATGGCAATGATACGACAAAAGGGGAAAATGACTAAATTTAAATGCATGTCTATATATATATAAGTCGTTTTATTACAAGATTTATCTTTCAATAACTGATGAAACCAACATAGTCTATGCAGGAAATAAAATAATCTACAAATCTGAAACTAGCCGAAGCAGGATGGACAGGGTGGTGGATAGATCTGAAGCATCAGCATCTCCTGCAATCTGCTGCCCCATCATATCAATACGATCCAGTAAAGCAGTAGCTCGGCTGACAGTCCCAAAATGAGCATCTACCACTGCCCTGGTCTGAAATACGATGGCCTCTCTATCAGCAATGGCAGCATCTCTAGCCCGAATGGCCTCATCTCTCTCGGCAAGGGCGGCATCCCTCTCGGTTTCAGTAGTAATCAGGGCCAGGCGGAGTCGGGAATCCTCAGCGACCCGACTCGGGGCAGAATCGGCTGAAATGGAGTGGTCTGTGGTATCTTCTGTGAAAATCACTCCAGAGTCATCAAAGGCCCCAGTCCGATTCAAACTAGCCGAATCCAGGTCTCCACGCAACCACTGTACGTAGGCAAATGTCTGGATGTGACAGCTCGCACTATATTCGGCAAAGATCCTGCGATCCCAAAGCTCGTATACCTGCAATAGATCCCTCTCTGTACAGGATGATATAAGGAATCGGTATGCGGCTGCACCCGCGAAGGGGTGTAAATCCTGTGTCTGATCAAACTGCCCCATAACCGCCAGGGGATGATAGGTCGTCACGCCCCTTAACCCAGCAATGGGAATGAAATCCATGCCAGGCACATGAGTCAAGAAGCTCATGAAGGAGCAATAGCCCGAGTAAACCAATAGATGAAAGGGGTCCTCAATGATAGACAAAAATGATGTCCAGGAGGCCACATCAGTACAACTCGCGGGACGAAGCGAAAACTGCGTGGTTATGTCATGGCTGAAGCAAAACCCTTGGCGACGGAAATGGCCGATGGGACCAAGATGACTCATGAACCACATATACAATAAAGTCGAACTCCCTCTGAAGAATCTCCCTCGGAAGGACTGGCAATATGTGGCCGACATATAGGTATCCGCCAATATCATAGGAAGAATGGTGTGATCCTCCTGAAGGGCCCCAACGGCCGCAACAATCCGCATGTCCAAATAATCGGATCCTGCAGGCAAATACAAAACTGAGATAACACAGGCCATCAGAACGCCCACTCTCAAGGCATCCCAGCGCTCCTCGGACACGGAAAAATCACCGAGGAAAAGACGGAAACTGTCAGGTGAGCCAAATCGGTCAATCAAGAATTGAAGAGGAACCATATGGTCTGATGTGATTACCGGTAATAAGACAGCCCTCCGCAAACCGGTGAAAGTCAAGAATTGACGGCGCATGGAACCAACGGTAACCCTAGCACAGGGACCATCCAACGGCAAGCCGGTGAAGCGAGCATATTCCTCGAGGGTGGGGGTCAGCTCTACTGTCCCAAACCTAAACACCTGACGGGCAGGGGCCCAATAGCTCAGAAGACCATCCACAAAGCCCGCTGGCACCCGGAAGGTTAATAAGGACCAAGAATGTCCCAAAAGACCATCTACGATAACCCTATCTGCTGGCAGTAGACTGTCCAACCAGCGGAAGAGGCTGCCAACCAACCCTGTGGGAGGAGTGGAATCCAAACGAACCACGGCATTTGAGGACGACATCTGTGAAAAATAGTATCAAAAAGGACTGTACAGGGGTCATTCTCTATCCATAAATAAAAGAGCATGCATCATACAGTCAATAATAAAACAGGTGAATCCCATAAAATGAAAAAGACAACTGTGCATAAATAAATAAATGAGTTCAGTACATAGTGCATAAATGAAAAAGAAATCTAAGCAGGTGCCGGTACAAAAGGCCCTATCCTATCCTGGTCTAAATAAAATCAGTATCATCTATGAAAGCAGGATCCTCGAACTGATCCCCCGGAGTCGTCGAGCTCGGAGGACCAAAGTTCATATCAGGGATGTAGGGATGCGCTGTGGCATCAGATGAACTCGGGCCTGCATCATAACCTGCACCGTCAGGATCGTAGGTGTAAGCCTCCTCCGGGGCCCGGCCCAACCCTCGAATAAACAGCGACAACTGATCTACCTGACGGGTCAATGAGGCGATCTGCTCAGCGTGGGTAGGGGTCCGAACACAGGCAGCCCAATCGGTCATCGTCACCGAGCCTGGAACCATATCTCCAAGAAAGAAAGTGGCCCGAGTCTGAGGACCGATGGTACGGGGCACCCACCATGTACGGAATGCATCACTCGTAGTGGGACCCGTGGAAAGCATCCGACCGTCCTCCCCGGCAAGCATGATCTCCGAGGGCTGAGAATCCAACGGCCAGAAAGTAGTGAAAGAAAGGGAGTGCGGGATGCGGATCTCCCCAGTGACGCATCTGAATGCGCGCTCTCCCAGATACATCACCCAGCCTCCAACACTCTGCAAAGTGAGGCGACGGGTGGAAAGCTCGAACTCCGGGCCGGAAGGATGCCCGTCAGCAAACCCCACAGTCAGATGCTCGGAGAGGTAGGGAATCCAGACGACGTCGGCAGCCGTGATCAACTCCAGCTGAATACGACAATGTGCAAAGCTGCCCGACACGGGGACCTCCTCCAGAGTACTGTGATGCCATCGCCGACCCCGAGGATAAGTGTCCGGGCCCAGAGTAGTGATAGGCCTCAGACATGGCAGCCGCTCGTAAGCCCAGAACTGTGAATAGAAACAAGACAGGGCATGAGTCACTATCAAATACAGAAAAGAGATGAAAGGAAAAGAAATACAATAAGAGAGAGGAGGAGGGGACTCACCAACAGGAAATGGTAGAAGCCGAGCCAGGCATCAGTCTGTCCCTCTGAGCGTAGACGCATGCCGTGAAGGAAGTAGGCAAAGGTGAATGACCCCCAGTCATAGTCACCGATGCGGTCCACGTCTCTGACCGCTCCTACGACGCTGAAATGAATAGTGGAGGAGTTGTTCCCCAGAAAACAACCCCTCATGATGGTCAGGAACAGGCGTCGTAGCAGAATGTCCCTGGTGCCCTGATCCGCGGGAATGGGCAGTGCGTACAGACCCCCAACAGCATCGACAGCCAAAGCGCCGGATCGAATGCTACGGGCCTTAAAGACCCGATCCTCAGCAGCGAAGCCCAGCAAAGCTCGAACCTCCACAGGAGTGATATCAAGATCCAAGGGGACGCGGGACCCGGTAAACTCAATGCCGGTAATGTACCTCCAGTCCCATGGGGTCAACACGACCTCGCAGTCGAGGAGATGAAGAGACTGCGTCTGGTGGAACCATCGCTCGGATAAAGCCCTCATGTAACCCCAGGGGCACTGGCGGGGGATGATAGTGAAGAAATGTCGAAAGCCCCAAGAGTCCACCATCGCCCGATAATCACTGTGCAGGGCCGCGTAAAGGGAGTAGATGTTGAACCAGTTACCCCTCGGCTGGGTAAACTCAGGCACCTGTGAAAATCACCAATGGGTCAATCCAGATAGAACCGGAAATTGAGAAATCAAGAACAAATGGAAAGCCGAATCAAGGATACCTCATTAGCCACAAGAGATGCCGAGGGATGACGACTGAGATCCCGACCCAATAGATCGGGTATCTGGACAGAAGCGCCAGATAGGGTGCGATGAGTGGGGGGAGCTGATGTGCTGGAAGACGGCTCCTCCACCGCAACCTCCGGAGGAGCAACCTCCTCAACGTCCGGGTGATCAGGACGGATGACAGACTCCGCCAAGCGACGAGCCTGACGGGTCCGAGGAGGAACAGGAGTGGGTGCAGGCCTACGACGGCGAACACCCGAAGTCCGAGAGGCGGAGGAGCTACTGGGCGCATCACGATCCATAGCTGGAATAGAACGGGCGAGAAAGAAGGTAAGTTCCCTTTTAAAATTATGTAATGAACATTCTAAATTTCTAGCCTCATCATATGATTAATGCAACATGATGCATGTCAAAAAAAAAAAAAAAAAAAAAAAAAAAAAAAAAAAAAAAAACTCGGCAGAGTTCCGTTTGTAAATTGGACATCCCAGGCACAAGCCAAACGTGTTTTCCATCAATCAAAGCCTCAAACAGATTTAAATTGCATTCATATATGTAATTACAGCATGTAATGCATGATTTTATTGCAGAAAAGGAATAACAATATGTGGGACCGCCTCATGAACATAAAATAGGACTCACATAGTTGATACATAGCATGTATATATGATGGTACATTACATAGCATTGTAAAGCATACGTTTTATCTCTAAACATGCAAATAGTCAAATGTATAGCAAAACATTGACGAAATTGAAAAGTGACCGGTCAAAGTGTTACCTGTAGCGTGTAGATCAATCCTACCGGAACAGTTTTGCAGGAAAGTTGAAAAAAGTCGACAAAAAGCCCTTGCGAACAAGAAAAATCGAGAGAATCTCTTTGGATTACAAGTTGAAAGTGACAGATCTGGAGGAGCCGCGTTGGTTATAAGGCCCGATCTTGGCCGCAGATGTATCTGCGGCTGGCCGCAGATGTATCTGCGGCTGGCCGCAGATCCATCCGCGGCTGGCCCTGATGGGTCCCACCTTGCTCCCTTGCAGCCATTTGACGTGTTAAGTGACACGATGGGTGACCGGCGACGATACCCGGCCCCGACGAGACGATCGACCGGCGACGATAACCGGCGATCATGAGATGGATGTCCGGCGACGATAACCGGCTCCGACAAGATAACCAACCGGCGACGATAACCGGAGGTTACGAGATGGGTGACCGGCGACGATACCCGGCCCCGACATGACGATCGACCGGCGACGATAACCGGCGATCATGAGATGGATGTCCGGCGACGATAACCGGCTCCGACAAGATAACCAACCGGCGACGATAACCGGGGGTTATGCGATGGGTGACCGGCGACGATACCCGGCCCCGACATGACGATCGACCGGCGACGATAACCGGCGATCACGAGATGGATGTCCGGCGACGATAACCGGCTCCGACAAGATAACCAACCGGCGACGATAACCGGAGGTTACGAGATGGGTGACCGGCGACGATACCCGGCCCCGACATGACGATCGACCGGCGACGATAACCGGCGATCACGAGATGGATGTCCGGCGACGATAACCGGCTCCGACAAGATAACCAACCGGCGACGATAACCGGAGGTTACGAGATGGGTGACCGGCGACGATACCCGGCCCCGACATGACGATCGACCGGCGACGATAACCGGCGATCATGAGATGGATGACCGGCGACGATAACCGGCTCCGACAAGATAACCAACCGGCAACGATAACCGGGGGTTACGCGATGGGTGACCGGCGACGATACCCGGCCCCGACATGACGATCGACCGGCGACGATAACCGGCGATCACGAGATGGATGACCGGCGACGATAACCGGCTCCGACAAGATAACCAACCGGCGACGATAACCGGGGGTTACGAGATGGGTGACCGGCGACGATACCCGGCCCCGAACGAGACGATAGATTGAGAGAGTGAACCCAACGACTAACAAACACGGTCAAGGGGTTGATACATTGACACTCTTACGAATGTCTTGCATGCATTGCATCTTATGTTGCGTCATAAGCTATATGTGTGAGGCATCATGTATGCACTGTCATTCTTACACACTGTCATTCATGCATCGAGTGTCTATTCTTTATCCTGTTCATTTCATTTATCATTTCATAAACATGATAAAGAGGGGCAGCTGTAGACACCCAAATTTTGCGTTTCCTTCTACTAATCATGACAGGAGGGCAAAATCGTCAATTGAACCAGCTTGCGGGAGCAAAGGAGCGGGCACAAGGGCGAGCGCCCGGCACCGCCGCAATGTTTTGGGCAACCCAAGTTTACGTGACAATAAAGCCGTCCGAAGCAGGCACGTCCAAATGAGGTGGCACGTCTCCCGGAGGTTCCCGGACTACGGAATACGAGCCTGTCAGCGAAAACCAACGTTGCGGTACGAAAATCGAAGCGTGGCACGAAAATCGAGAAAGTCAAGCCCGCCAGCCGCGGATAGATCTGCGGCCAAGTGGGTGCGCCAGCACGAAAACCGGGAAATCAGCACTACCAGCTGAGTGCGATGGGAGGCGTGCCAGCTGGCCAGCCGCAGATCCATCTGCGGCCAGCCGCAGATAGATCTGCGGCTGGCTCTGGCCAGCCTATTTAAGCCAGCTTCGGCAGCATACAGGAGGTTCAGAAAATTTTGGAGAAGAAGAAGAAAAACAGCAAACAGCAGCACGGATTTTGAGAGAAAAATAGTAGATTTTGCAACAAAAATAGGAAGAAAAGAGAGGAAGAAGAGAGAAATTTTACTCCTTTAATTTTGATTGTATCAAATATATTTCTCATCCTATTCAAATACCAAGACTTCATCCTTTTGAGATCATTTTGTAAGGTAAAAATTCCTTTTGTTATAACAATTCATATCCTCTTATTTGCTTAGATGGGATGTAGTTTTCATGTATATTGTTGAACAATCATGGATTATGGATTATTAAGGAGGGTTCCATCGGAACAAAATTCTTCCTAATAACCCGAAGATATCCAATTGATAAAATTTCTAGTGTGTTTGTGATAATTTATTGGGTGTAATTTATTTAGATTGTCATTTCCGGATATCATGGTATATTAGATAAACCCGGGTTGGTTAGTTATGTAATATTCATTTTGTAGGCATGTATTAATCTCGTGTGAGCCTAGGAAAGCGACCCCGTGGTCCAAATCCGATGATGGACACGTCTTGATGTATGTAGCGGGTAGGATGTAGCCTCCTTGTAACATGTAACCGTCGGGCCTTAAAACGACGCCAAGCGAGAATCGGGTTTAAGGCCCCATATTAGTGGAACTTGTGATTGTAGGCGTTTGGGATTATTTTGATGGCTTACATGCCCATGAATAGCCCCAACGCATTTTAATGCTTGATTTGATTTACGACACGAAATTGATTTCAAAGCTAAATGATAAGATTTTCATAAAATCAATCAAAGTAGGATATTAGAATCACGAGGTTAAAATTTGAGAAACGTTAATGAATGTCGATTCCTATCTAACGAGAAAGCTAAAGAAAAAAAAAATTGTTTTCCAAAACAACACACGAAATGATTTTATAAATAATTGACGTTTTATTAAATCTTTGTGCATAGGGTGAAAGAGATCCTAGAAATTGCCCATAATTTTATGAAAGCAACGTATAGATCTCGATTCCTATTTTGACGAAGGTTTAAAACTCTTGTTTTTGTTAAAACGACACTTAATGAAAATCCCATAGTTTTGGACAATTAAAATCCAACCTTTCTCATAAAGAATAAAGCTTTCTCGGGTATATCGAAAAGACATTCCGAAGCGTACTCAAATTAAAACACGATTTTCCCTAAAATCCAAATGACTCTTTCATACAAACTCACCACAACATTCACATAGGCACACACACACACACACGCGCGCACCTACATACACATATTCATGAATTAAAGGATAGGAAAGCATTAAGATTGCGGTAACCGTGTTTCACGGAAGTCGAGGGGTGCCTAACACCTTCCCCTCACTTAAGCAAGCCCCCGAACTCTATGAATCTCGATTCGCAGACCAATTAATTCGGAGTCACACATGAGCCAGCGATTTATAAAAAACGAAAACTCGGATGAGTTGGTACATCCATTTCAAATATACCAACTGGCGACTCTGGTTAATTGGCTCATCATAAAAAACGATCTTTCAAAACCCCGTCGACATCAGTGCCGATCTTTTCCAAAGAATCATTAAATCAAAAGGCTAAAATTGGAAAAGACCAAGAGAACGAGAGAACCCGGCGTCGACATATAAATAACAAAGAAGCATCACTTTTCACGATCAATCAATAATTGCAAGATTCCATCAACAAACAGTAAACCAGACAAACGTATATTTAAGTATATTACCCCAATATTGTGGCATGTCCTGGCCGACAGGTCTCAAACTTCATTTGTGAGACTCCATTTTTGAAATCAGAAATGTATCTATACCCGATCGTTTTTAGTCTTTGTAGAACATCTATACCCGATCTTTTCAATCTTTGTAGAACCCTAGATTGCTTTGGAAAATTGTCTAAAACCCTCAATGTTGCTCCTCACTCCTTTTAAAGATGCAAGTAAATGCATAATCTGATCGTGATTATATATATGCGTATAAAATGCAATATACGTATCCATCTGTATTCAATTCGTAGGATATAGCTAATTTGAAGACACGTGTTCTATCTCCGACAAAAAAATTGGGCACTCAGGCCAAAAGGAACACAATTGGTGTTTTTAAATAATTAAAGGTATTGATCAAAGATTCCCAAACTTTGAATATGAAATTAATTTTCGCCCATACTTGGGGGGACAATTTTGTTATTCGCCCTATATATATAGGAAAACTCTCTCCAATGAACCAGAAAAAGCAAACAAAAAATGAACCAGCTATAGGGACGGTTTTGTCCGACGCTATAACATAGAAAGCCAGTTTTTTAAGCTATAGCGACAGACGAAACTATCACTATAGTCGGTTCGTCAGCTTTCTATGCTATACGACGGACGAAACCATCACTATAGCCGGTTCGTTTTTGGTTCGCTTCCATTTGGTTCGCTAGAGAGATGACAGACTCTCTCTCTCTCTCTATATATATATATATATAGGAAAACTCTCTCCAACGAACTGAAAAAAGCGAACAAAAAACGAACCGGCTATAGTGACGAACGAAACCGTCGTTATAGTCTGTCCGTTGGCTTTCTATGCTATAGCAACGGACAAAACCGTCGCTATAGCTGGTTCGTTTTTAGTTTGCTCCCCTTTGTTTTGCTGGAGAGCCGGACTAATATATATATATATATAATATATATATATATATATATATATATATACGGAGCGGTTCAAGAGCAGACCGGTCTGCTAGCAGATCGGTCTTTAGCGATGGTTTTTCCGTCGCCTATACAATAGGCGACAGATTTTTTAAAATAAAAACCGTCGCCTATACAATAGGCGACGGAAAAACCGTCGCTAAAGACCGGTCTGCTAGCAGACCGGTTTGCTCTTGAACCATATCGTGTATATATATATATATATATATATATATATATAGAGAGAGAGAGAGAGAGAGAGAAAGGTATAAGTAAGAAAGATAAAATTGATAGATATATGATATGAAGAAACAGAAGAAAATTTTGAAGAAGATTAAAGGGTACCAAACTTGAGAGTGTAGGTGTATGGTGAGAGAACCCCAGATGGGTCTCTTGCTGCCCATCTTATTATTTTTCTCTCTACTTCCTAGCTACCCATTTTCTTCAGAGACAAAAGGATGAGAGAGAAATAGCTCACACACAAAAACATACAGTAGTGCGTGAGAGACAGAGAACTTTAAAGAAAATGAAGGCAAAGAGGTGAACATAGCGAATATATACTGTACAGAAACTGAAAGTGGAAGAAGAGGAAGAAGAGGGGAAATCTGAGGAGACACCACGATCTTGTCGATTGATTTATGGACTCATTCCAAACTAGCGCCTGAGTTTTTCAATCGATAGTTAACTCTTAATTAATTAAGAGTTAACTTGGTGAGTTTTTCAATTTAAAGGATCACCTTTACCCTTTTTGTATATTAGTATTAGTATTAATATATAGTATTGATTGATTGATATGTTGTGAAACTATTCGAATATCTAATTATATGCTATTTGTGGTTTTTCTTTGGAGTAACGACTGACTTCTATACTCATTTGTGTTATACGCCATGGACCCCTACCAGTTTATTAATATACATTACAAAATGAGCGTAATTTTTAAATTCATAAAAAAATAAAAATGTAGAAATCCATAGGCCAGGCCAGCCTAGCCCAATGTTCTCTGGGACATTCACCTTAGGTGGTACTTGATAAAACTGAATGTTAAGATCTGAACAGGTTAGACATCTGAATAATATAGAACCTTTGTCCAGAATTGTGTCCGAATGAAAAAATGTTGTTTGATAATTATTTTTTTCAAAATATCTGAATAACAGTATTTTACCATTTTAATCCTCTGAACAGTTTAAATAAAACCTGTTTGATAATCAGAAAAGTCTGAACAATATTTTAAATGAGAATATTAACAAAAAAAAATTCTAATTTAAATTGAGATTAATTTTACTTGTAAATTATGTAATTTTAACAATTATTACTATTTTACCTTTTAAATACTTATCGTCAAAAACTCTTTTCTTTTCTAACCCACTGGATAAATTTATTTATCAACATCATGACACCACACACAGAAGAATAATTTTTTATTTTTTTAATCTGTGGGTGAACTGAAAGAAAAAACAGAAAATAACTAATAATGTTTGAGAGGAACCAAAAGAAAAGAAGGGCCGAACAAACTCTTTTCCCAACCATGTATCTTTTCTTTTTCCATTATATTGTACATATGCCCAGTTGAGAATACCCATCTCAATTCCTTCTCCTGTTTTTTTTTGTTTTTTTTATTTTTTTGCTGTTTTTAGTGGGTTTTCTGAGACTTTAAGATACAAACTGTTTTGGGTCTTCTTGGGTTTTTGGTTTCTTTCTTTCTGCAAAAACGAGTTTCTTGCAAAGAAGAAGCCTTCTATTACTAGTTCAATATGTACCGTAAAAGGGTTGAAAAGAACAATCATATTGTACATATTTGTGTTTTTTGAAAAAAAAAATCTTTCTTTTTTGCTCATCTTTTTCTCCGGAAAATAGTTTCTTTCCCCAATTTGTCAAAATTTTCTTCTTTTAATTAAAAAAAAAAAGAGACATAGGGAAGCAAGGACTTTGCCATTTCAATTAGTGTTGTATCGTCAATCAAGAATCGAGAATGAGATCGAGAATGGGAGAATGAGGAGACGAGAATGGGAGAATGGGATAAAAGAGGGATTTTGTAATATTGAAGAGATTATTTTTGTCCAAAAAAAAATATAAACTCATTCAAATGTGTCTTTAAATGGCTTAGAATTATATTTGTCTTTTACCGATTAAGAAGCAATTTTTTTTTTTTACCAACCAAGTTTAGTCTCTGATCGAATCAGAAACACATCTATTAAAAGACATTCAGATGTAATCAAACACAATTTTAATTTTGTACCACAATAAAATCGGACTTTTTGACCCAAGCTCCCCAACCTATTTTTGACCCAGCTCCTTGTTCCCCCAGCCCGATAATGTCACAACCCGTTTAGATCGGTCCGACCCATTTGCCGCACCTTCTAAGAAACAGACACGTCATAGGTGTATACATTTACCCTTTTTACTTCATTTTACCAGCCCCATTTCACCCCAACCTCAAGCCACAATCATCCGCCGCATTGTTTTTCCTTTTGTTTTTTTTACCTCCTCGTCTCCGGCCATTGACGTCTACTCCGGCGACGTGCAAATCCCAAACGGCGCCGTTTTCTTCCCAGATAACTTCACCCTTCCCAGAAACCAGTGATATAATCTTCCATGATCGACCGGCCAATATTAAATCTCTCCGCCTGAGAAGCTCCGTCCGATCCGTTGTAACGGCCGTAACTTAGCGGAGTATTCCGATCCCGAGAACCGAGCACTTGGGCGGAGTCTACTGACTTGTTACGGCGCCGAGTTAGGGTTTCTGACTCAGTTGGCGACTCAGAAACCGAGTGTATTCAATAGGCGTACATCGGAAGTCCTGCCATGCCGGAAATTGGAGGCGGATGCGGTGGTGCTGCGGCCGCGGTACAGAAAATGAAGTCGGAAGTGGACGCTGAAATCCTGAATTTAATTCCTCACGGACGTATGTTGGAGGCTGAATTAAGGTTAATTTTTTCATCACTCTTATATACTGTTTATTTTTTTTTTTAAATCTAGCTATAAATATTATCAATGTGCTTTGATTTGTTGAATTAAAATTTAGCTATCTATTATTAAACAGGTAAAAGTATGGATAAATATCATGTCTTTGGATAATATGTTTGGTAATAAATATTTTATTTGATAATACCTTTATATAAATCTCATTTCACTTTTGTGTCGACTGTCAGACCATGTTGGACAAGCAATTAAACATTATGATTATTTTGTGGTGTTCCTATAAAGTAATATAGGTGGAAAAGAACTTTTGCTGTATGAGGTGAAATTCATAGGAAGAAGGGAGAAAAAAGAACTAGAGGTTTTTTTTGAACTTGAACAGAATCTAAAACAGAGAAATTCATGGTGAATGAGAAAGAAGAACATCATGGGTTTTGTTCTGTTTTTTTCCCCCTAGATTATGGCTACATGTTATTATGGCCAACAATTGGCAATTCTTTTGCTTTTTTGATTAAAACTCACTTTCATGTTTGTTGTGTCCTGGTGGGTGGTGGCATGGGAATGATGGCAGTGGCTATGATGATGAACTGTGACACTTTTATGTTGCGTTTGTGAGTTTGGAGGGATGGGATGGGAAGGGAAAGTATAGGAGGGGAAGGGATGGGAAGGGAGTTTTTCTTTGTCATGTTTGTGAGTTTTAGAAAGGAAGGGATGAGATGGGATTTTAATTAAATTTTTTCTTGTTTGTGAGTTTAAAAATAGAGAAGGGAAGGGAAAAGATTCTTATTTTTAAATTACACTATTACTATATTACCCTAACGTATATAAATTTGCACAACATAAATTATTGTTGGTACTTGATGAGGTATGTCTAGAATCAGTGAAATTATTTAGGATACAGGAACACTACTACTGCTACTGCGACTTGCATAATCAATTCAGAATATCTCTTGCTATGACGTTTTCTCACTTGAACCTATTACAGTCTTTAGATTTAAATTTAATAGTATCTCTCTCAATTCAATTAACCTTTTAAAATAAAATTAAATTCAATAAAATTAAATTCAATTAGCCTTTTAAAATAAAATTATAATTATAATAGGTTGAATTATAATCTTGCTATGACGTTTTCAATTAACCTTTTAAAATAAAATTATAATTAAAGTTTTTTTGATGATGAAAGACGTTTTCAATATCTAAGTGAATTTCACTCCAATTTTTAAAATTTTATTTAGAAAACGTCATAGCAAGATTATAAATTTAAATTTGCTATGATGTGAGGGATTAAATTCAATAAATTATGTATTAGACATATTTCTATATGTGGTCACATTAATTACAAAGCTTTTCCTCAAAAAAAAAAAAATGTAATTGAGAGTTATATTATTGAGGGATTAAATTGTTATATTATTTATTTTAAAAGGTTAATTTTGGTAATATAAAATATCTCACTTTCCCATTCCTTTTTTTACCATCCCTCTAAATCCTCTCACTTTTGGGAAGAAAGTTTTGAGTCAAAAATGATATTAATTTTATCTCCAAATCTCTTCCATTTTCTCCCTAAAAAAACTCACAAACATGAGATTTAAAGGAATTTTAATTATTTTCTCTTCCCTTCCCCTCAAATAAAAACTTACAAACACAGTATTATGGTGGTATGTAGCATTGATCTTAAACTAGAAATGTTGTAGTGAATGATGGGGCCTATAGAACATTTAAAACTAGACTTGATCAAGTTAATTTTTAAAACTTTAAAATTGTAAACTTTGAGATGGATATTTTGTGTTGTTGAACAGGTAAAAAATGTTAGCTCTCAGTTAAGAACTTAAGATCATAAAGAGTATGTAACCATGGTGCCACCGCCACCGGAGTAAATTATAACACCCCGATCTAGCAGAAAATTTATGCAGGAGGAAATGGTCAAAGGGTGGTAGTATACATAGAGTGCACTATAAGTTAGGTTTGGACTCCAAGTTTGAGATATCACTACAATCACAAGCGTTTTATCCCTCTTGAGGCCAACTAAAGTACCAAACTGACAACTGAACTTATCCAAAAAAAGGTGGGGGGGTGGTTGGAAAGAAAACAACTAAACTCCTTTTTTTGGTTTCAGCTCATCTTCAGATGATGGCAGTACGCCATCGGAAGCCAGAAAAGAACCTATGAACCGAAAGAGGAAGAGAAAGAGAAAGCCAACAAAAAAGCTCAAGTTGTTTATGGTAAGTACGATTAGGAAAGTGACAAAAGCAAGAGCAGATGCATACGTAGTTGACGGAGATGTTAGAGAAGAATGAACAGGAGAGAATCATACAAGAAGCAGCTTGGAAGCAGCAGGAGATTGAAAGGTTCCAGAGGGATGAGGGGATCGAAGAGATATCTCGTAGCCTAGCCCTCATCTCCTTTATTCAGAATTTGTTGGGCCAAGAAATTCAAATTCCCAAAATTTCTTGTGAAGTCTCATGAGAAAAATGTCGAGGAAATTACCAATCACGAAGATTTGAAATGTGATCCAAGTAATAGGAGATGGCCAAAATCTGAAGTGCAATCCCTCATAACAGTCCGAGCGGCTTTGGATCACAAGTTCCTGAGTGGCCACAAAAGCTCTGTTTGGGAAGAGGTGGCAATCGGGTTGTCTAAAATGGGGTACAGCCGCACTGCGAAGAAGTGTAAAGAGAATGGGATAATATCAATAAGTACTATAAGAGAACAATGGACAGTGGAAAGAAGCATCTTGAATATAGTAAATCATGCCCTCAGTTTCATAAATTGGACATTCTATATGAATGTGGACCCATTACTTCCGGAAATGCCACCAACTATTTAAAGAATGAGATTGAGAACAAGAGCTTGTAGAAGTAGATTAGCAAACTTTACAACGGTATTCGTATCTGCTCAGGTTCAGTGACCTTGGAGATGTATGTCTCCCTGTACTTTACTGTCATCAGTCTCAGTATTTTTGTAGTACCTCCAATGTTTTTACGGTTACCTACAATTCTCCGACTGAGGTTTGTTCTAGGTAATTGGAGAATATTGCTTTAAAATTATCTATACCTTAATGTTGACTGAATAGTGCTTAACCATGATCTGCTATATTGTTGTTTCAGGTTTATTATTATTTTGATGTTGGAGTTTGTTCAATTGGTTTTGTAGAGCACACATGCCGGAACATTGTTGGTTTAATAATGAGAAGTATGGCTTTAGAAAAACCTATTAATCGAGGTACATATATGTATAAAATTTGACTTCATACAAGGGTCGTTTAGCTGTCTAAATAAGCTTGAAGAGATGGCAAGGGACAACAATGCCACTGCAAACTGACTCCACAACCGTGTAAATCATAGATTTAAGGTTTAGGGCTTCAAAATTTGTTTAGAAATGTGAGTTGTTGATTAGTTGTTCATATCAGAGACTTAGCAGGGTCTGTATTAAAGTTTTTCTTTCCAGGTAAAAAAATTCATTTCTGCGATTTAGTTTTGATGCTCTGGGATTATGGTTCCATTTCCTGACATCCACCTGAATCAAAAATGTTTACCCATTTGCTTGCCTTTAAAATGCACAATACACAGCCCATGAGCCTATCTCAAGGAAAAATCCAAACCTATTGGCTATTACCTGTCAAAATCCAAACCTATTAGCTGCCAATATAATCCTAGCATCTGTTCCTTCTGTTAAATACCTGTATGCAAAATGCACTTGCCTTCTCTTGCTACAGTTAAGTTCTCATGTACTTTCTACCCTATATCCTTTCCTAGTCCGGGATGCTCGTAAGCAATGTTGGTTGGACTAAGTTTGACTCAAGCTCGTTAAGCTAGCGTAACTTAAACAAAACTCATTTGTCTGTTTAGTTAAACGAGTCGAGCTCGAACAATGTGGTTTTTTAGTTTGAGTCCAACTCATTTAGGCCAACTTGAGTAAGCCCGGCTCATTTAGCAATTAATTAATTATTTTTTTCTTATTTTGTAATATAAAAAATTAAACGAGCCAGAAAAAATTACAAGTCGGGCTTAAGCTCCACTATACTCGGCTCGTTTAAACTTGGCTCGAGCTCAACTCGTTAACTAAAGATGTCAAGATTGTATGCCAAATTTAAGGCTCGTTTAAAATTCGACTCGGCTTGTTTAAAGTCTAACTCAACTCGCTTAAAGCTCAACTCGACTTGATTTATTCAACTTTTAAACGAGTTTGAGCTTGACAACTTGGCTCATTTACAGCACTATCCTCTCCCTACCCCCAAATAT
The DNA here is from genome assembly GCA_034770075.1 of Aralia elata. Taxonomy (NCBI): domain Eukaryota; kingdom Viridiplantae; phylum Streptophyta; class Magnoliopsida; order Apiales; family Araliaceae; genus Aralia; species Aralia elata. Next base: position 8,476,943 of record CM068381.1, read on the forward strand.
GATGATGGAACTCTTTCTCTATAGTTCATGGTAGAAGTCTTTCTATAGTTCATGGCTCTCCTCTTGATAACAGCCATAACTATATTACCTATTACATGTTTTTATTTTTATTTTAAAAATGAAAATATTACCTCTTATGCTGAAACCTGTAAACTCTTTCAAGAGCATCATCGGTCTGTGTCATCCAACTATCCATTTAGTTTTCTATCTACTGCTGCTTGTGTGGTGAGGTCTGGTGCAAAGCAGCTATAGCATCCTTTAGTAGTTTTAATTACTTGCTGTTCTGCGTAGGGTAGAAATTTCGAGGTCCCCCTAAATTACTAGTAGCCTTTAATGGATAGGAATAAATTATATTGTTTTACACTTTTCATTAGCAATATGTCATGTAGTTAGTTTTAGAAAAAAAAAAATGAAGAAGTTTGAATTGTAACATTTTTAATATGATTAATTAAACAGTTTTATCATGGTAAATGATAATCAAACAATATGTCAATAAAAATCAAACTACTTGATCTTTTCTTAAATTACCTACGAGTAATATTGCTATTAGATACGGTGTAAACCATCTTGATCTTTTCTTAAATTACGTACGAGTAATATTTTCTTTTGATGCATTCTCATATTTTTAAGAGAATGGGGGGGGGGGGGGGGGGGGGGGGGGGGGGGGGGGGGGGGGGGGACCATGTCCAATTTTTTATATTACAATTAATGATAATGCTACAAGTTGTGGCTGTTATACACATCATTTTATTCAATATTATTCTAGTGCATTTTTTTCAATGTTATTACTCTTTACTATGTTTGGATTGGAGGAATGAAATTGGTGAAAGAGTAGAACGAAGAATGAAATGATTCATTCAATTCCTGATTGGAATGAGTCATTTCATACCCTCTCCTAATGAATAAAATTCACAAATTTGGCAGGAATGAGAATGATTCATTTCATTCCAATGGAACAACTAAACCCAATTTTTTTCATTCCATTCCCACATTGATTCATGCAATCCAAACGTAGCATTAAGATTACTTTTTCCCTTTTAGAAAGATTTTACGACTATTTCATGCCTGTCAAATTCGAAAATCATGTTTAGTCAATAAATGTTTAAATCACTAGAAACCTTTTTATGGTAGCCATTAGCAGAATCAGATAATAACTCTATCCACATTCACAAAATAAAGAAGCGCTCTGTTTTTAATTGTTTGGAGACTAAACGCACTTGAGAATCTTATTTAGTTCACAAATGCACTTTTCAAACGCAGCTTAATTATTTAACTCACCAACGCAATAAACTCATGGTGCAGTGAGTTTAGATCTCCAAACACACTTAAAATCTGTAAATTAACGCTCCAACTGCACTGAACCAAACAAGGCCATAGATCACACTATCTAGCAAAATGCAGACTTCAGAACGAACAGACTCGGCCTTCTGTTTGACAAAGCGCGGTAACCAGTGTAGTGACACTCTGTCCTAGGCTTCTCTCTCAAACTAAATTGCTTTTACTTACCAGGTAAGCAAAAATACAATTGCAGTGTATAGGTTATGCATTTATTGAAATACAATGCCACCAAAGCAATTGATTCACAATAAAACTGAGATATCTTTTCGTCATAAATGAGTATACATACATTCCAAATCCCTACAAAATGAATGCCAGATATGATCCTACTAATCTCCTCTCTTATAGTAACTATTATACAACTGTTACTTTCTCACCCATTATACACCCCAAAATATCTTCAAAAGCCAGGTTCAGGTTCACCATTTGACCTGTTTTTTCATACTATGTTGATGTAACAACGGAGTTCAGATGGGCAATGATAAAAATGGATACTAAAGTTTGCGCTATACTCTTCGCGGCCATGTTATTTATGTCGGCCATAATTGTGTTTCCTTATTATATGCAGCCTGAACCTTCGCCTTCAGTAGCTCTGTTGTTCTCCCTTATACCCATGGCCGTTTTACTCTATTCTATCTACCTCCTGCTGTTTATGTGGTGATGTGGGACTCAAGATCATGCTTCTGCACCTTCACTGTTACATAGAGTTATTGCTACATTTTCTAAAGATTGTACCTAGTGCATAAGACTCCATATCAGGTCTGAAATAGGTCAGATGTACGTAACCCGACCTCAATTCCTGTCTCTCTTTTTTCCTTGTTACATGTACCACCTGTTACGAAGTTTGAAGTATGGATGCTATTGAAGGCAGTTGCTTTTATTGATAGATTTAAGTTCTTGTCATCTATCTTCTTCCCCATGGCTTGTCTATGTGTACATGTAAAATGGACAGGAATGTTATAAAATTTATGTTTGCAGCAGGAAAGTAATTTATGCTGCTGATTAAAGACCAAAATCTGAAAGAGAATGATATATCGCTTGTCAAATTTTGTTTTCCTATTTAGGAAAAAATAAATAAATTGTTTTCCTACTCATGAGGCCTTATGTCCACCAGAAATCCATCATTAATAATTTATAACTTCATTACTAATTTACCAGAAATTTATCAAGTAGTATACTGGTAATATATAAGACAAGTTCATTTATCAAGTAGTATACTGGTAATATATAAGACAAGTTCAGATGAAAATTATTACTCCCTCTGTAACACCCCCTTCCCGAAAAAAAAAGACAGATCACGTGCAAAGCACAACAAACCTTAAATAATTAACAAAACATTCATTATTTCAAAATATTTAATAGTTCATAATCCATCAATGTCGAATTAAAAAGGATTCTTCAAAAGTTGACAGAATAATCAAAACCTAAAATTAAATAAACCTAGATGGTCAAATGTAGTTATCTTCACATGAAACCCTAAATCGTCCCTGCAAACCTGTCGAAAGAAAAAACACAGTATGAGCCAAATACCTAGTACAGATAAAGATATACAAAAGATGCATAAATAACTAAAATATGGAATCAACTGATAAAATACTAATTACAAGGCCTCAAACATAAATACCAACGATAATATAATCTCCAAAGTCTAAATAGAATATACCTGAATCAACAGAATTAGTAAAACAAAAACAGAATGCTGACATCAAAGTGGCTAAGCGGTTATTTCATATCAAGCTCAAAACAAAAACAAAACAAAACCTTACCACACAGACAAGTCAAAATAATGTCACACAGGTAAATCACATCATTGGACTGCGAATCCAAATGTATGCAAATCGAAAGGCGTTGTTTGGCACAAATATCACCAATCTACATAACAGAACATAACAGAAAAATTAGATTCGACCCACACGCCTCCCACAACAAAATTACCATATAGTCAACTCTCACCGGAGCACAAAACAGAGGCGCCGTAGACTAATCCACACCGCCACGGAAGGTATCATGCCTCGGTGCCAAGAGGACATGCTGTAGGGTAGTACCCCCACAGGTGGTTATAACTCAAGTATACGCTACGATTATATTCTAACAAATGTCACAACACATGCGACATAATACTAACAAAAGGGTTCTAAACGTACATGTTGAACCAAATCAAATCATAAACACAATATCTCCAATAAGAAGGTAACAACAATGTACCGATCTAACCAAATTCCAAACGAGGAATAAAACGAACTAATTAAATTTAACAAGAGTATCGCTGAAGAAAATATGGAATATGTTCAAAATTATAATATAAGGAAAATAGTTTAGATTACAAAAATAAAATCAAGATATAAAAACTTCTATTCAAGAGTGTCAATTAGAAAATATAAGAAAAAAGGTAACGAATGACGAAGATATATAGAATACAACAATTAATCAAAGGAATGGAGTACGGAATCCGTACTTGATACTCATTCCATTTATAGCACACTTCACAAAATTTTACTCTTAAATGCCAACTATATCAAATACGAAATGTTATTCATCACCTAAGCATATTTACCTCGCATTAAATACAATCCAGACTAATAATTCTATAATAATTTGTAATCCATTCAAGGTGCCTTTAGTTATCACCTTAAATCATTATTAATATTCCAAAACTTAAAAGTCAATAACAAAGCTTAAGAAATCTTAAAACCCCAATATGACAAATTATTCTTAATTCATCAGTCCACTATTATGATCTTATCACTATTAATTAAAATTTATTTGTCAAATTAATTAATTTTAACAAAAACTAGAATTCAAATAATCCAAATTTAGCCTCAAGAATCACCCAAATCGGATTTAAAATTATTAAGTTATACATTTTTAAAATATTAATAACTTATTGCAGAAAAATTCTTGTTATAAAAATTCTAGACCAGCCACTTCTTAAAATTCATAAGAAATCATATGTTAATATTAAATGGTTCAAAATTGGTTACATATTCTCAGCTTATATATGTATAATATATCCAAAAATTATAACGATCCAACAGTTGAATTAAGAAATATAACCCACGCAATAGACCATAAAATATAGAAACTGATTTTTAAATTTTAACGTTTACATTCAATCAACTTATAATCCTTAATATAAATTTATCTCCTCTTTTCGATTATCATGATATCTAATTTCGTGTCTCTATTTTGATAAAAAAAAATCTCTAATTTAAAAACTCTCATAATTAAACTTAAAATTAAAATACGAAATAACATTTACCTTCTTTGTTTGCCTTTTATTTTTTCAATATGTAGCGGTAAAAAAAAATCTGACTTTTGGGTCTTTAAGAGTCTTCAAAATCTCTTCAATGTCATCACAAAAATTGTAACTCTCGAAAAAATTATACGAAAATAGGCTCAATAATCACTCGATTCAGAGGTAATATGGCTGAGTTATGAATTTTTAAAATTAAGGCTGAAAAAATAATGACTTGAATTAGGACAAGTTGCGATTTTTAATAATGTAAGCCATGAAGATGAAGTCAAATAACTTTTATTTCTCTTTATAATTGTAAAGAATGAAAACTGAAAAACATGCTTTAGATTCACTCAATTCAGATATCGGATGAATTAATTATGATTTTTCTAAAGGACTATAGTGCGTATAAGTATTTTTACTCGAGAATTCAACTAATTAAATTAGAATACGATTAAGATTACATCTCCATTCTTTAAATATAAATAGAAAATAATAAGAGTTACCAAAAACTCTAATTGACTCTTTTATTTTAATTGAAATCAATTATTTAATTATCTATTTAAAAGAATTTAACTTTCCAAACGAAACAAGAAAGGAAAAAAAAATTAGTATACCTACCTTTTTCAATTCAATTAAGCTTTTTAGGAAAAATAAAATTAATATTTGAAATTTATATTGGAGATAAATTTATATTAGGGTTTATAATTTGATTGAATGTAAACGTTTAAAATCTAAAAAATCAGTTTCTAAATTTTAAGGTCTATTATTTATGTTATATCTCTTAATCCGACCGTATGATCGTTATAATTTTTTTTGGATATGTTATACATATATAAGATAAGAATATGTTCATCAATTTTGAACTATTAAAGATTAACGTATGATTTGTTATGAATTTTAAGAAGTTGTCGGTCTAGAATTTTTATAGCAGAATTTTCAACAAGTTCTAATATTTAAAAATGTATAACTTAATGATTTTAAATCCGATTTGGGCGATTCTTGATGCTTAATTGGATTAAATGAATTATAGTTTCTGTTAAAATTAATTTAATTTGACAAATAAATTTTAATTAATGGTAATAAGATTCAGAATAGTGGACTGATGTCCTTAAGAATAATTTGTTATATTGGGGTTTTAAGATTTCTTAAGTTTTGTTATTGACTTTTTAAGTTTTAGAATATTAATAATGATCTAAGGCGATAATTAAAGGTACTTTGAATGAATATCGAATTATTAGTTTGGATTGTATTTAATTTGAGGTGAATATGTTTAGGTGATGAATAACATTTCGTATTTGATATAGTTGACATTTAAGGGTAAGATTTTGTGGAGTATGCTATAAATAGATTTTGAGTATCAGGTACGGATTCCGTACTTCACTTCTTTGATTATTGTTGTATTTTATATATCTCGTGATTGTTGGTTTGCAGAAATTGGAACAAACATACAATCACATGTATATAAAGCGGAAGCATGATATAAATCGAATTTAAATTTTTTTTACAACCCCAGGATTCACCTTATGCGATATTTATTAATTGAGGAAGGATAAAATATATACCTTAAGAAGATGATTCAACTCTTTTGATTAAATCTTCAACTTCCAATCCTTTAATCCTCCAAGCTTTTTTGAAGCCATAGATCAAAACGCAAGCTACCTAGTGTGTATAGCGCTCTAAAAGTGATCCTCCAAAGAGATGATTATTGAAGAAGCAAATTTAGATTTCTCCAAACCTTGGGTGGCTAGCCCTATTTCTCTTAAATTATGATGATCAAATGTGTGCGCATTCGAACTAAAAATAATCTAAGTTAAGCCAGTAACTAACATTTTCATTATAAGTGAAGAGAAAAATAAGGTCCTTGTGTGTGCACAACAAAATATGTATTGTTCAATTTTTTTATAAACATCCAATGTAATAACGCCAACATCTCAAAACACTTAATAAAAGCCTTATGTGTGCACAACAAACTATATTAAATATTTGATACTCTATTTGCTTTATCATGCTAGAAGTGCTACGTTCGATATTCAAAATGTGACGCCCCCAAAATAGGTCCACACGACCCATTTTGAGTCGCCAATTACATTCTACAAAATATAAATACAAATACGAATTTTTTCAATTTACAACTAATAATTGTCCGTGCAAAATACGACAACACACATACTGTGACTTTCAATACAAATACAACTTAAGTTCTCAATACACTATATTGCCACATTAATAATAATGTATTGAGGATACTTCTATTATCTCGGACCATCACTCTTATTCCCCGGCTAGTCCCCGCCTACACTCTCATTTCCTAAGGAGAACAATGGAACAAAAAAAAGGGTGAGCACAAATAGCCCAGTAAGGAAAATCATGACTAAGATAATGAAGAATAAATTATCTTTAGCCTTCAAACAATAATAAATCAGAGATTTTTTAAAAGATATTATAATTTGTTCACCACCAACAACTGCAGCGGAACGAACAATCCATTAGAAGCGTCAAGTAGATTATAATATCTACCATCTTCTATAAGTTAAAGGTTCACTACCAATATTTTATATCTGTAACAAACAATCAATAGTTACTGTTTATGAACAATCCAAATCAACAGTTTATGTTCAACAACTTCTCTTTGCACTAAGCCGGCCCAAAGATATTTATTTGTAACACTACCGGTCATGATCATGCCAAAACGCTTAGTTCATCTTTTGTACTATGGGCGAAAGAGAATTTTCACCACAAGCCTTTGTCATTATGAAGATGATGACAATGATATAAAAATAAATGTAGTGAGATCAAGGATACTATTAGATATTTATAATTTAATTTATCCAGTGTCGAAGATTGTCCAAATTGCCAATACGATGAACCAAATTGTGGAGTCAAATTCAAAAATGATATCTAAAAATTCGATTATAACTCAAGAATAAAGTTCACGATTCAACTATAACGTATAAAATGAAATAGAAAGATTCAGGTGAAGAGATATTAGATGAAGCGCAAAACTATTAAGGATATTCAACTAATTTTAGGGATTTTCACCATTTAAAAATGAAGGTTTTGAAAACAAACAATAATTTCTTATCATAAATGGAGAAATATGAAAGAAAACGATATCCCTTGAAGAGTGCAAAAGATAATGATATCATATATGAGTATGAAAGAATATACGAAACTACAAATGAATTTTCACCTCGTCATGCGGTCATACCGCGTAGACATATCATTTCCACAACTTAATAAAGAATGAATACGAAGGATTATTCACCATTCATGCATCAATCCACACGGACATGTTATTCCCATAGATTAATAAGGAATGAATACGAAAGGTTATTCACCAGGCATGCGGTAGTCCGCGTAGTTAGGTTATTCCCACAAATTTAATACATGGAACAATCGTGAATAGTATTCTGGCGTGAATAGTATTCTGACATGAAATAGTACTTCGGTGTGAATAGTACTTTAACGTGAATAGTTACGCTGTCATAAATAGATTAAAAATTCAATACGAAAGTTCATGTAAACAGAAATATTCAAATGAAATGATATTACATATGAGTATCAATGAATGATAACCCTTTTATGAGTATGACGTAAAATAATATCACTTGTGGATATGAAAGCAAATGATATTACATACGAAAAAGGTATAAAATAAAATGATATTCCCTACCTTAGCAGGAGATTAGATCTGACTGGTATGAAGGAGATTAGCTGAGAAAATTATGGCATTATTCGTAATACTCAGAGTATCCTTACACTCAAAGAAATACTCACAATATTATTGTAGAGAAATTTTGTGTTTATGGTGTCTTTAATCCTCTGAAGGAATTCCTTTATATAGGCAAGTTTAGGGGACAAATAATCACGGGTCAATAGTAATCTAAGGAAGAAAAGCTTTAAAGGAATCAATTGTGGGTTTCACCCATTTTGAAGGTTTGTAAGAGTTTTATATTATTGTGGGTTCCCATCTATATTTGAAAGAAAAATGTTATGGTCGTTTTAAGATTTTTTAAAGATCCCATCTATTTGAAATGTTTGCAGAATATGAATTTATTATGGGTCCTCTCTGAAAAAAATAAGCCAAACTTACGATAAATGTTTTATGTCAAACCCCAAAAATTGAACAAATACCCTACCACACATCACTTATCTTTAATCAATAAATTTTTAATCTTTCAACCATGATTCACCTTTAATATTATATGACTCACAATATTAACAACTAGATCATTCTCAGGAAATAGGAGACCTTCCGTAACAAACAACGCACAATTAAATAACCTCTTTTTTTAACAGAACTTCTAGACATTGTTAATAATGCTGACTAGTCTAATAATATCATATCATATCAAATAATATGAGTTACTATGTCGTGACAATTATTGAGTTTAATAATATAAAATACTATGCAAGTCATTATAGCAATTATTGAATCAATAATATAAAAATAACTGTGTAATACCGTGTGCTACTGTGGAATAATGCGTTTTACTGTTACTTTTGTCAACCATGGTATTTCAAACAGTTGCAGATAATAGCACCGTTGACCATTTTTATAAAATATTAATACTGTTTTTCGTATTCGACAATTTAGTCATTGTGGGGGGCCCATCAATATTTTGTTATTTCGGCGCCATCGTACGTTACCGAATATAATATTCTCCGATATACTGTTTTATCCAGATAATTTGTATATATCACCCTTAACTATAGCATTATATCATTTAAGCACTTTACTATTTAGAATAATAATCATAAAGAAAAATAATAAACTTTTTATTTCATAAAGTCGTTACAATCTCCCCTCCTTATGAAATTTTTGTCCTCGAAATTGACGTTACATACCTGACATATCGAAGAGGTAAGGATACCTTGATCTCATTTCAGATTCTAACTCCTAGGTCATTTCCTCAGTATCATGGTTTCTCCATAAAACTTTGACTTTGAGGTATAACCTTTGAGCGTAGAATCTGTTCCTTCTTATCTAAGATCCTGATAGGAATCTCCTTATACGTTAAATCCTCTGCTATCTCGTCTAGTTCTAATTCAATAAATGTAGTTTGGATCTTTCACATATTTACGTAGCATGGATATGCGAAAAATGTTATGAACACGAGACATGCTTGGCGGTATAAGGCGAGTCCTGTAGGCCACAATTCCTACTCGGTCAAGAATTTCAAAATGGATTGATAAATTGAGGGTTAAGCTTTCCTCTCTTTCAGAATCTCACAACTCTTTTCCATGGAGCAACACGTAAAAATACATGGTCTCCGATATTGAATTCCTTGTCCCTTCAATGAAGATCAACATAACTCTTTTGTCAATCTTGTGTTGTTTGTATACGTTGTCGGATCATTTAGATCTTTTCTGCAGTCATACGTATCAACTCTGGTCCCAACAACTTTGCCTCGCCTACTACATCCCAACATGCTGAAGAACGACACCTTCGTCCATACAATGCCCCGAAGGGAGCTATGCCTATACTTGCTTGATAACTGTTATTCTAGGAGAATTCCACCAATGGCAAAGTATTTGTCCCAACTTCCATTTGAAGTCTAGTACGCAGAGTCTCAACAGATCTTTGAGGGTTTGAATAGTCCTTTTCGAATTACCCATCTATCTGGGGATGGTATGCAGAACTGAATCATAAATTCAGTGCCTATAGCTTTCTTGCAAGCTGACCCAAAATTGTGAAGTGAATCTAGGGTCTCGATCAGAAACTGTGGAAACTGGCATGCCATGCAATCTCATAATCTCGCTTATATACATACTAGCAAGACGCTCAAAGTGAATAGTTTTCTCGTATAGGTAAGAAATGAGTAGACTTGGGTCAATCTATCTATAATGACCCAAATTGCATCTAAGCCTTGAGAAACTTTGGGAAGACCCATCACGAAATTCATGTTGATGTGTTTCCCCACTTTCATTCTGGAATCTCAAGTGGTTTGCAATGGACCCCTTGATACTTGATGCTCTGCCTTGACTCCTTGACAAGTTAAACACCTCGAGATAAATTCTGTAACCTCTCTCTTCATATTATTCTACCAAAATGTATGTCGAAGATCATGATACATTTTGGCACTTCTAGAGTGGATTGCAAACGGTGTGTTGTGTACCTCTATCATGATTTTGTATTTCAAGTCAGAGTCGTTAGGAACACACAATCTAGAGTTGATTCGAAGTATTCCTTCTTCATCGACTCTTGCTTCTGGAATAGCACCTTCTTGTACCTTCTTCTTCATATTCACCAACTCTGAGTCTGTTACTTGAGCAACTTTAATTTTGTCGATTAAAGCCAGTTCTACTCGTATATGTGAGATCACGTGGGTTCCTAGAGTCTTTAACTCTATCTCCATCTTTCGTAAATCATCTAAAATGGGCCTTTGCGATGTCAGTAACACACTCGTACTTGCATATGATCTTCTACTCAATGCGTCAGCTACTACGTTCACATTTCGAGGGTGGTATTGGATAGTATAGTCGTAATCTTTCAACAGCTCGAGCTAACGTCGTTGTCGCATGTTGAGTTCTTTCTAGGTGAAGAAATATTTGAGACTTTTGTGGTCTGTATAGGTCTCCATTTTCTCTCCATACAAGTAATGTCTCCAGATCTTCCAACGCGGAAAATGACTGCTGCCAACTAGACCTGATAATTTAGGTTGAAAACCATATAGTTAACCAAAATTATTTGGATCTATTAGGTTGGTTAACTAGTTTTTATGTTATGGATTGGTTCAGGTTTGGACCCATATTATTAATTACAAAATATGGGTTGGAACTAGTTTAACCAATTTTGACCCATATTAGTCTATAATAGTTTTGGTCCATATTAGTCTATAATACTTTAACTAGTTTTGATACTTTGAAGCTCAAAAGGGCCCTACTTGCTCTGTACCATCCGGGGAATTACCACTTTGATTCAACGGATTTTATACTTATTTTATATTCAATTAAAAAAATTGTTAATTTAAAAATAATAATATAATAATGAAATTATTATGACGTTATGTCATTATATACCAAGATCAATAAAACTATTACTCCCTCCGTTCCAAAATTAGATATATATTTTAACCTTTTTTGAGTTAATTCGCAAAATTCTAAAATTCAAAATTGATATGAAGTTATTTAGTTTAATACAAACAAATATAACAATTGTAAACTAACTATAAAGTATTATTAATTATCATCTTTGTTGTTTCCAAAACTTGAACGAAATTATATCAATTTGGAGTTTTAGGATTTCGCGAATTGACTTTAAAAAATCAAAATGTATCTCTAATTTTGGAACGAATGCAGTACTTTTTTCTAAAAAAAATACAAATTGGACTCTTTTTAAGAGTACAACGTAGAATGCAACTATATAAATGCTTATATATATAATATTTGGTAATTAAAGAAAAGAAAAAAGAAAAGAAAATGTTATTTTGGGACGAAGGGATTTTTCTAAATAAATATGTTTTCTAAGTATGTTTCACACATATGTTAAAACAGGTGCTAGGTCACTTATTATCTTCTATATTAATCATGTGTTAGGTATTTTTCTTCTAATTGACGTTGATGAATTTTTGAAATTAAGGTATATTTAATTTTTGAACCAATCAATTTTAAAATTTAAAATATCATAAATTAATTTAATAAATTCAAAATATATCTTTAATATTTGAACAAAATTAATAATTTATAACTTTGTTTTGATTGATTGAGTATCATTATACCACTATTACTACTACAGTTTTACATAGACTTATGGATATGTTTGGAAATATCTAAAATATTACGACTTTTACGGGGAACTGTATGAGAATAAAAGTTAAGTCATAAATAATTTAAAAATGTAAATTATGTTTGATGCTATTAATTTATTTACATCTTCTACTGTTAATTTACATGTTAAAAATTTAGAGAGAGAAAAAAAAGTATATAAAAAAATATTACTAATTATAATAATTCCTTGAGACGTGACAATGTAGGGTCCTTTTGCTTATTTTGCACTCATTACATATCATTCAATCAACAACAGTTTTAATTCTATCTATTTTTATTTATACTATTTGTGAATCTCACTCAAAAATTAAAAATATGCTCTATGTTGTGCCTCCTGTAAAACAAATAATTTATTGAAACCATAGTATTTATTTTGTCTTATTACTACTAATATTGAACCATAGAATTAAGAGAGAGAAAGTGTATAAAAGAATTTAGCCGAGATAGAGAGAAAGTGTACAAAATTTTTAGAGAGAGAAACATAAAAAATTTTAGAGAGAGAAAATATATTAATCTATTTTTAGAAAAGATAATGTATGAGAGATTAGGGCTGAGCAAGTAACCAAATCGCCTCCGAAACCGCACCAAAAACCGCACAAACCGCACCAATAAAAACCGCACCAACGGTTCCGGCGTATGTTGCGGTTTTAAGTGGGTTAAAAAACCAAAATTTACGGTTCGGTTTTGGTTACTAGTCAAAACCGCACGCATAAAACCGAAACCGCACCATGTGTGTATGTATGGTACATGTATGCAGGGCAGATATATATATATATATATATATATATATATATATATAATGCAACATTTAATTACAGTTTTATGATCATTGTATGTAAATGTAATTGAATTCAGAATGCCTAATTTCACTATTTTATATATATATATATATATATATATAATGCATATTGTTATGTAGTACATTTGGTCCATATGTGAACATTGTTTTTAGTTTATTTCTTCTTTCTGACTGAATTGTGGTGGTGGGCTATACATTTAGAAATTTGATATTGATCCATTTGTATCCAAGCCCCATATCAAGGGAAATGGTTGATTTTATAATTTCAAATAAGGAATACTAGAAAGGACTTAAAAAGATTGAGCAAATTTGTTTTTCATTCTTAATTATAAATTGTATAAAAATTTTGTTAGTACTCAATTGGTTTTTGGTAACCGAAACCGCACCAAAATGAAACCGCACCGCACATATTTAAAACCGCACCCAAACTCGCACCATGCGGTTCCATGTGCGGGTTTTGGATTTGTGAGAACCGCACCTAAGCGGGTTTCGGGTGTGGTTTGAGCTTACAAACCGCACCAAACCGCACCATGCTCACCCCTATGAGAGTATAATCTAATTAAAGGAAAATGGAAAAGAGTGAAAGTACATAAAATCTCAAAAAGTAAAATTTTGGGTTGACCTATATTAAAACTATAACCCATTTGGGTTCAAAACCATTACGAAACCATATTTAAAATGGATAATTTGGTGGTTTTTGTTCTTATTTTGGACCCATAACTATTTTATTGTAATACTCCAAAAAAAAAAACCAAACCATACCCATATTTTGCCAAGTCTTACTGCCAACTTTAGTTCATGAGTAGGATAATTCCTCTCAAATTCCTTGAGTTGTCGGGGACGTATAAGCTATAACTTTTTCATGTTGCATGAGAAACGCAACCATAGTCCTTTGCCTGAACTTTAGTGTCCCGCTGTAGAATTGACAACATCCATTCCGATCCTAATGGTATTGCCAATACAAGTGCTGAAATAAGTCTTCTTGTGAGTTCTTGAAAACTCTTCTCGCATTCCTTGTTCCATTCAAATTTTGTGTTTTTTTCGAGTAAGCTGAGTTAATGGAATGGCAATTCGAAAGATTGGAAAGAATCCCCCCCCCTTCTACGAAACCTTTGATAATAACCAACTAGGACTAGTAGAAAGCTTCATTACTTCGATTACTGACTTAGGGTTGTTCCCAATTTGAATACCGCTTCAATCTTTGTTCCCCCGGGGGGATTCAATCGATACTTTTTTTTTTTTCTTGTTTAGAAAATCACCTGGTGACCAAGGAACGCAACTTACTCAAGCCTAGAACTCAACATATTTTCAACTTGGCATATAACTTATTTTCCACGAAGCTTTTTGGGAGTATCAGCCTCTAGTGTTTGCCTCATAGATCTTTCACGACCTTTAGGCTTTTAGAGTTTATAAGGATGTCATCAATAAAGATAACCATGAAATGAATCCAAATATTCCGTTGAATATTTTGATTCATCATATCCCCATGAAAAGAAGCAAAAGCATATAGTCAATCCGAAAGACATGACCTAAGAATTCATAATGCCCGTATTGAGTTCCTAGAAGGAAGTCTTTGGAAGTGTCATCAGCTTTAACTTTCCAACTGATGATATTCAGGAACTGGAGGTCGATCTTTGAAAAAGAATTTGAGCACCCTTAAAACATGGTCGAATAGGTCATCAATGCGAGGTCAAAGGGTACCTATTTTTGATGGTGACATGGTTGTAACTCCTGATTAGTCAATGCCAAGTCCTCTCATACTCCCGTCTTTTTTTCCTTTATGAAATAAAATAGTGCAGCACCCCCAAGCTGATGTAACTTGGATGTATGAAACCAGTGT